>JAVXUP010000307.1:0-372500 GCA_033070095.1 Escallonia herrerae | reverse complement strand
GCGTCTATATGTGTTTGTGGGTAAAGGAAAGGGGAGAAGTGCATCACTGAAGTGGAGTTTGCGTGTGTATGTAACTGGGAGAAGTGGGCTGCCGAACAGGGATGATGAACAATAGTGGAGTTGGGTTTCAATTATTGGAACTCAAAAGTGTCGCTAAAGATAAATTTACCCAAGCAATTCTTTATGAATTTTTAAAATATGTTTAGAGATCTATTTGGACAAAGTCCAAAACAGAGACCCCAGTTTTTTTACGAGACATACACTCTGAAATTTTTCTAGAATTTTTGGTGTCCGCGAAGAGCGTTAAATTAGAGTATCGATCAGAAGAAGTTCTAAATTTATTTAGCATAGCAAACCAAACAATTTTAATCTGAAAATTTTATAAAAATCTTATTCTACTGATATGTTCAATATTCTAAAATTTCAGGTCATTCTGATGCTGATAGGTATTTTTTCCAAAACTAGCATTTTGGCGCTCGATCCGGACACCGGTTCGGGATTTTCAGGCGAAAATTCTCTAAAATACTTTTATGTAGAAATGATATCAGGATGTTTAAAATAGCATTTAAGATGTATTTTGGGATTTTTTCAGTGCCGGAAACCTCCAGGGGTATTTTGATAATTTGCCACCCCGAAGGGGTATTTGGTAATTTGACCTAAGAAAGGTATTCTTGCATAACTTCACATATGGGAAGCTTATTTTAGCAATTCTACTTACACGAAGGCCGTTTGGGTGATTTAAGTCCGAGAGGGGCTTTTTGATAATTTTATACCTCGGCGGCATTTTGGTAATTTTACATACGCGGTGAGGGAGGTTCATTTTAAGAGCATGTGTGAGTCTGTATTAAGTTATAATATTGTACTGCAGACTGTATTCTGAAGATTTAATTATCCCATTAGGTTAAAGCTAAAGACTTTCCGGTTATGATAATTTAGCTGTGGAACCAGGTAAGGGATTCTATCTGAACCCTGGGTAAGGACTTTCGTCCGGACCCTTATTTTGATAACTCGTACTCATAAGTACTCATTTGATACATTTATGACTAATGTCAAACTCTGAATTGTGTACCGATATCAATGTGTTATTGCCCAGAAAGCCTGAATATTGAACCTGGATCGATTATTTAAAAATCTTATGATGCTCACCTGTATTGCATGCTGAGTAAATTTGTTAATTGTTTGTATCCGTTCTTCTGAATTGTTCTGCCTAAATCCGATAACTATTCACCAGAATTGTTGTGTTGTTTATTTGTGATTTTCTTATGAAATTTTGAATAATGACTTATAAGGTATGTTATGGTTATTAAAATCCGATCGGATTCTGGTGAATTGAGCTTATGTTAAAGCTCGTTAATATTGTTGATTTTTCTATGTTGACCTAGGAATCTGTTCTGCTCTGAGGCGGGCGTTATAAGGCTAGTCGAAATCTTACATGGAATGCAGACTAATACCTAAATGGACTAGTAATTATTCTGGTACATCATGCATATGTACACTTCTGTGCTTTGCCGGAATGGCATCGCGACTGCCCATGATGAACGTTGATTTTTTATTTTCTATGTTCTGTATATTGTCGTGACGGCTATGGAAATGACTGGAAAGTATTATCTGAAATAATTTGTACTCGTGTTGAAATCTCTTGAGAACTCTTCAGTGTATTTTGGAAAACACTGTTTCAGATGATCTATGTACGTTTTGAAATCCTTTGAAAAACCTTCATCGTATCTTGGAATTGATGACTTTGAAAAGGATCTTTTAGTGATCGTTCTGAAATCCGTCGTGATTGTATTTGTCTGTTTTGATATCTATTTCTGATAAATTTTGATCGTTTTGGAAATCACTGAGTTTTTGACTGTTTGAAGTATTCTAGAAATCTCTGTCAGTTGGATTCGTGGAATCGTTTTGTTGATCCTTGTACGACCTTACTGAGCTCTTAAAAGCTCACCCTTCGTTTCATTTCTTTCTGCTGGTTTTGATCAACAGTAGATTGCTCGGGAAGAGATTCTAATGAGCCCAGCACCACTGTATAATAAGACCCATGCGCGGGTCGGTACTGTTAATTTGTTCTTAAGAAATTTGAATTGCAAAGAACCTAAGCTGTAATAGTTTAAGCTGAGCAGTTGTGATCTAGTGTTTTGAGAAATCTGAGTTGATGTTGAATTAGATGATTTAAAATATGTGTTAGTGAATAGGTCTGACAGGTTCGATATGATTCAGTAGATTAACGACCCGGGAGTCCGGGGAGACGGAGCTCCGGATTTTCGAGGGCGTTACACCTTACAAGCGTTGTTTCTATCTACTATTATCTAAAAATAATCAAGTTATTAATGACTGGACGAAACCAAGAAATAACCCCTCACGTGCAAAATTATAGAAGATCTCCTTTAAGATCAAACAATTCCATCGAGTTGAGTACGATTGTATGTGTGATAGCATCTACTATATTAGGAATATCAATGAACCCGATTATTGCAATTGCTCGGGATACCCTTTTTTAGCTTCTAGGGTCTATTTCTTAGTTCAAGATCCCTCTTACTAACTGGAATCAAAGAATTGTAAATCTATTCCACCCAAAATGGGAATGGACTAGGGTTATGAACTTATAATCTATAATATGATGATCTTCTCATTCCATTTCAAGTTCCTTTAGGTTGATCAGAATCTCACAAACAGTTGTAGTCCTCAAAAACTGCTTCAAGTGTCTAAATTAACCATAACCCTGTACTGAAATTGCACTACCACAGGTATAATCAAAAGTAATAAATAGGAACATTCAATAACTGTTGGTAATGCAGGGAAATATTCAACATTGTTGCCACTACATGTGTTTTGAAGAAGTGTTACAACGTATTATCGTTGAAGATGCCTGTCACTGCTACTGAAACAAACAATCAACATCGCCACCTTCCACCTTCCACCTTCCTTAGGACCCACTATATATACTAGAGTCTATATAGTGGCTTTCAATCAGAGCACAAACTTCATTACATTATTTGATCCAAAAAATGACTTCCTTTCATCAATCATGGGCATAGTGGCTAAGGCAATGCAATCACAGCTCCTTTATGTGCCCACGAATATGCTGATCTCAAAACGTCCCTCGCAGCTGTTAGTCCGAAGAGATTTCTTGTAAGAGTCATTGCTGGTTTTCTCTATTGCTTCCTCGATCAAAATCTCCTTTGAGCGGCAACTCCAACTACAAAATGCCTTCTCACCTCTGCACGATAACAAACAACCCAAACTCAAATTTCAAACTCCTGGAATGCAACAATGAACCAAACAACGTAATAGTAATAGTAAAGTGTGGCATACCTGTACATGTAAATATCTCCACCTCCCAATTTTTTCTTGCAAGAGTAGCAGAAGCTCAAGAAATCATCAGAAGGACATGGAGCAGGATCTTCAGAGCAGTCAACTGCCGGAGTTAAAGTCAATGGCAACTCCTGCTCTTTTTTCTCAGAGATATGGGCAAACTCATTGCTGTGACCTTCTAAAATGCAATCACCAAAAATATGAGTTGTTTTTGGGTTGGGGCCCTGTGTTATAACGCAAGTATAATCCTCGGAAAGCTCAACCTCCCTTGATGAGAGAGATCCAACAAAATCGGTAACAGGGCCAATGGATACTGCAGCAGGATTCAGCTTTGTACCCAATGACCTGCTCAACTTTGGGCTTCCTACTGTGAACTGGGAAGGTAAAGTCACTGAGTGTCTACCATTTTCTACAGAAAACCCCCCAGAACTCGAGTGGGCCATACGGCATGTTAGATTAGCAAATTTTGGCCGAGAAGTTCCAGAATCCAATGAATAAGACTGGATTTTTAAATTACGTAGATGGTTATTTGCTAGTAAATTAACACTTTGATGTTTACCAATTCTCAAAGGAGAATAGGTATTTATATCGGCTTCAGTTGACTGCAACATTGTATTTTTAAAAAAAAAAATTGATAAGTAAAAATACATGTTAGTGTATTTATAGTCATAAACTAACAGGTGCGAGGAACAAATGACTCGATTCATAAATTTACACTAGTCTGGTGATGCCTCTGGTACCCTAATGGCTCAAAGAGCTCCTTTCCAATGCATCATCTGGCACATCTTCTTGCTATTCCTTTTTGACAACAGTGGTCATAGGCTTTTGATTCTAAACAGTTTCCACATACTGCTGGGTCCACTATTTTAATTAGGGTTGATTATGATATCTTGTCACTGGATGGTAAAAGTAAACTAATACTGATTGGCGGAGGTTGCATAACCTGAGTTTGGAAAATAGAAGAAATGAAAAGGTAAACGAATTTTAAGATGAAAATCATGACCAGCTATGCTTGAACTAGCTAGGATTGAAATTCAATGATGTACTTTTAGACTTTGATTCGCTATTGTTCGTACTTGGACACCTGCTTTGTGTTAAAGTAAATGACCATCTTTAGCGTGAGAGAAGGCCGGAGGACCCACTATGTGCGCAGATGTGTGGGCACGAGAAACCCAAATGTACGTGGGGTACAATAATGTTGGCAGTCGTATATTGGTGCTGTGAAAGAGATGACTGCTTTGCTCGGGACCTTGGCGCGCAAGCACAATATCTTTCTGATCCACAAATCCACCTTCTCAGATTTCACCGACGATGATCTGGAGGTTGCTTGGGCTGAAACAACGGTATATTTATCTATAAAACACATAACTCTTCCTTTTATGCTGGTTTTCTAATTAATTGCCCATCCATTTTCTGCTTTTAAAATGGTACCACATGCGCTAACTAATGCTTCAACTATGACGTCCATTTTCGGCTTTTAAAATGGTACCACATGCACTAACTAATGCTTCAACTATGACGCATAATCATGATATAAACTCCAGACTCATTTTGCTCTATATATGAGGCTTAAATTATGCTTGCACAAACGATACACAACAGACAACCGTTGGCAAAAAAACATTTATTTGAGAGGCTTGACAACATGTGGAGAGGTTGGAAGTATGATTTAAAGCAGAAGTATTTTATAGAAAATGACCGAGCCAAGTCCCTTAGCAATATGAAAGACTTAAGGGTGGACAAAATCTAGTGGGAGACATTAGTTAACTATTGGTTAACTAGTGAAGCAAAGATAAATTATTAGCTACGATATACACTTTAGTGATTTTTGATGCTTCATGTACTAACGAAAAACAAAAAACAGAAAGAGTCGATCCAAAACCCAAAAAACGGGAAGGAAGACTAGATAGGGCATACACTTGGCTCAAAATCTTTCCCTAGGAAGCACCACAAACTGGTAAGAACATTTTAAACAGATAAAATATATGCCAGTATCTATTTAGTGAATGATATGTACTTTCTTTCTATTGTTTTTTACTTGGTAGTATTTGAAGGATGGAAAAAATCGTTCTCGAACTGAGATGTACATAGGGTCCCGCACTAGCAGTGATGGGATTGTACTAGAATCTGCAAAAGAGAAGTTGGTAAGTCCTAGTTATGTAAATGAAATTGTGTAAGTTTCCTTGACTGCATTGCTTCTCAAGTCTCCTTACAATCTAAATTTCTTTATCTATATGGCTTTCAATGACATTTTTCGCTACAGTACATTGCAAAATCTTCTTGTTTAACTTTATTTCTTCATCTAATGGGATATTGAACCATGAAGCAACGATTGCTGTAAAACCAAAATCAGCTGGTAGGGTTAGCCTAAACAAGCTAGTGGCTGAGAGACTAGGTAACTTATGTGTTCTATGGGAGTAGCCAAGATGACCGTATAATCAAAATTCAAGAGGATTTGTATGTCCTGTGGGAGTAACCAAGGCAAGAAAAATAGCTACCAAGATGCTGCTATTGAGCTTGGCAAAGAATAGGTATTTATATCGGCTTCCTCTGCGGAAAATGGCTTTCTTTGTGCCGGTTTTCAGCTTTCTCATGGCTTTTGAGTTTACTGGGGTGGTAATTGGGGCTTTTTCTACATGAATATTTGTATCTTGGGACAAAAGTGTGATTCTTGAGAAATGGGTTAGTTTGTCTCTTGCAATGCTCTTAATGTGATTTCAGATGGGATTTTCTTAGAATCAATCAAAAGTTGCTTAGAATGTTTGGGAGCCAACATTTCAATTGATTTTTCTCTTGCAGGATGAGAAAAGAGGAAACTAGATGCCGCTACAATATCTCACAATGAAAGCAATATACTAGCCACCGGCTGCAATGATAGACTTTCGCAGACTTGTGGTAAAGATGGCCATGGCAGAGTTTGTTGCATGAGTTTGGGAGCCAACATCCCGAACATCTTTGGCAAAAACAGAAGAATTAGTGCCGAGGCTGCTCCAAGCATTATGGAAGAGCTCGTCATGCTGAGAGAGAGAGAGAGAGAGAGAGAGAGAGAGAGAGAGGGAGAGAGTGGTTGAAGTTGATGCTATGAAGTCTCAACTAAAAGAACTCCTTGACATGAAGTCGCAGCTAGAAGAATTTAATAGCATGAAGTCTCAACTTGAAGAATTCAACAGAATGAAGTTTAATATGGACGAGTTCAAGTCTAAGATGGATGAGTTCAAGGCCAATTTCATACAAACGCAAACCAAAATTTGAGGCCTTTCAACACTCAGGCAAGATTCGGTCACTTATTCTTTTGTACAACAATATTTCCTGTTGTAGAGTTATTACAACAATATGCATTTGGTCTACATATCGATGAAAGGTAATTTAAAAGGTAGATGCATAGTCTAGAACTTCATAAAGGGGGAGGTTCATTTGATGGTTGTCAAATGTATCTTTGAGATGGAGAAACCAAAGCGACAGCACGTCAGCCGCTACGAGACGTGAGCCATAACGATTTCGGACTTCCTAAACATTTCAACTTCTTTTTGTCTTAAAAAAACTCCCCTAACATATACGGACATAGCCCACGATCACACACACACACACACAGATTTCTGCGGTTAATGATCAACAACAATGTGCTTTGGGATTCCCAAGCGCCAACAATGAATGTTGTCTGAGACGCACACCGCGAAACAACTCCCCGGTTATGTATCATTCATAAGTACACCGAAAGAATACATTACAACACATGAAAAGTGGATGTTCCTCGTTTCATGGGTTTTTCTGGTCAGTTACATGAATATTTTTTGGTACTTCTTGTTTGTTTGTGATGGTCATTAACTGTTCTGGATATGCTGTTGTTTTGCGAAAGCATTTTGGATCTTGCACTGATAAGTTTCTGTCGTCTCTCTCTCTCTCTCTCTCTCTCTCTCTCTCTTCTTATTTTGTTCGTTCATACATGTTCTGAGAGTTTTTTTGATATTTACTTTATTAGAATGTAACTACTCGTGGAATCATATCAAGTGTTATTGCGAATTGTTTCCAGTAGAATATATGTTGGCCTTGAACTTTTGCTTATTGATTATTTGGATTCTTTCGTATATAGTTTTTTATTTTACGTGGATCGCCGATCAACACTGTCCATTTTGGAAGCGCACACTGATCTCCGTCATTAATACAACCTCTCAGTCATTAATGATGCTTTGTTGCATTTTGTAGGATGGTTATGATGGCGAGGAGCAAGATGCAAGCCCTACGAATGAGGACTAGTTCCCATGAATTGTTCGTGGTTCGCAACTAATGTTGGTGGATGTATATAGTATCTTGGTCAGATTATGATATTGAGATCTTATGATGGCTTTTGAAATTTAGTGGAGGGATTGACGCTTTTGTATGGAATTTGGTGCAGAGGATTATTGTTATATAACATTGCACTATTTATGGAATTGCAAAACATGTTTATAATACTTCAGTTGCAAAAGATGTTTATAATGCTTCAATTGCATTTGCAGGTTACTGTGATGAAACAAAAATTAACCCAGAAAAAAATTCAGCGTAGAAAAAAAGAGAGAGAACGTGTACCTACGGTGTAAACCGTAGTTACATGTTTGGTTTCAATTTTTGAACATTAACCCAGACGATTTAAACCATAGGGAGAAGCTTAAAAAAAATTTTAAAAAAAAAGCCACAGTTTAAGCTTATCCTACGGAATGTACCGTAGGTATAGCTTAGGGTACCTACAGGGTAAACATCTCCCTACAGTATCCCCCGTAGGCATAGGGTTCTAAAATTAAACATATCCTTCCAGTGTAACCTTAGGCCTATGCCCTAAGAACCGTCACTCTAAATGGGTTAAAACAAATTCGGGATAGGTATATAGCTACAACATAGCCATAGGGATAATCTTCAACACCTCAGGCATATATTTAGGGCATCGCAGCTTACGGCTACAGTATAGTCCCGCAAGAATAGGCTATGCCTACGGTACTTGGCACCTATTCCTACAGTACTATACCATAGGCATAGATTATTTTTCTCGTAGTATATATTTGTTAATCATCTCAAGTGTGGTCTCACGTGAAAGTTCTTCAATTTACTGGAGAACACAATAAGCAAGCACATAATTAAATTTCAGTAAATGCAGCGTCTTTACCGGTGTGCGGCTCCCACGGAAGGTGATTGGAAATGCGTCCTTGGTTACTTCTGATGATGCTGGCAACTCTTGTTGTAGCTTGGTGTCGAACAAAAGGATGATCTAGTAGTCGGGAGGCAGTGGGGCGTGCAGATGGGTCTCGTTGCAAGCATAACTTCATAAAATCTTGTGCGTCAAGAGAGAGGTGCTCTGGAATTTTAGGAATATCTTCGCTATTTATGATCATAAATAAGGCCTGCATCTGCGGAATCCAAAAAAATCATATAATTACTGGTCCCACAAACACGCACTCTGGCCTTAACATATAAAGTGAAAAACATCTCACCCCCTCGAATTGGCTCCAAGGTGGTCTTGATGTTGCCATTTCAATAATTGTGCATCCTAAGCTCCAAATATCCATCGGAAGGCTGTAACTTGTGCTAGTTAAGACCTGCGATCAGATATTTAGTACATGAACATTGAACGATGCTATTAAGGGCAAACATATTTACACAGACGCAGTGCAGATTCAGTAAGTTGGTAGTGCACTGTGTCCACTCGCCGTGTTTCTGTCTGTGTTTTTGTGTATAGAAGAGGGAGAGAGAGTACCTCAGGTGCCATCCAGTGAGAAATTCCTTTGGAAGAAAGCATCTAGTTAACAAATAATTACAGATTAGACTGTGCTCTCCAATAGTTACATCAAATGAAAAATACTTTTCTAGCAGTTCCTTGGAGATATCTCTATATCCCCTATGCTTTTTTTTTTTTTTTTTAACTGTGGACGGATCGAAAGGAGAAGGCAGAAGTCTTAAATGTTTTGGAATAAGATGAAATATACATGTTTCGCCGTGCCAAAATCTGCAAGCTTGATTTTGCCATCGGGATCTACAAGTATGTTTGCCCCTTTGATATTCCTGCCAAAAAGGTACAGATTTCCTTTTAAAGTAGCAAAAACTTCATCATGAATTTCCATATCATAACAAGTGTAACAAGTTACCCGTGCATCATTTTTTTTGCATGTAAGTAGGCAAGCCCTGAGAGGATCTCCCTCGCGTAATATTGAATAACAGGCTCCCCAAAGGGGCCGTGCTCTCGAAGTGCTTTCTGGATGGAACCACCAGAGACATATTCCGAGTAAATTGACAGCGTTTCTTCACCCTGGGGACATCACATATTAGAACTATACAAACTAGGATAGCTGGTTCAATGGAAGTCTTCCCATACCCAGAGTTCTAAACTGCAACAGATAGAAATAAGCATACTTATAGGGCTCACGTTTGGAGGTTATCTGTATAAGAAACTTTCGAACACAGTCAGCTCATACCAGTTCACTTCCGTAGTATTGGAGGATATTTGGATGTGAAAGCTGGCTAAGCAAAGTGATATCCTGTTGACAGAACAAAAATGTGTCTCAGACCAAATTGTCTCCACAAGGCACAACAACAAGACTGCAATGTTCCAAACTGAACTGAAAAAGGATGAACTCACGACTCAACCCCGATGCAAAGTAGGCACATAGTAAGAAATAAGAGATGGAGTGCAAACCTGATTCAATTGCTTGAGAAAGTTTTTTGAAGTCTGATCATCAGTTACTTCTTTTATGACACACATTTGCCCGCTCTCACTGTCAAAATTGTCAGTAATCGAGTACAAAGTTGGAAAACTAACCATCTGAACACGTATCATGTCTTATATGCAATCAAGACACCATTAAAGGAAAGTGTAAAACAAAAAGGCAACCCCACGAACTTGGGTGATTTTTGGTGAAAGCTATATGATGCCCTTATATTTGGTCAATCATGACAAACATAAAACAGTCTTCTATGTTAGTTAATCCAGTAGAAGCAATTTGGGAGAATAATCATTGGGTTTGTCGACATATTAGAATCAAGGTTCCCATCCCACACTCAGCATAGATAAGATCCCAAAATTATCAGAACGTATCATTCTTATCCTTGCGGTAACTATGATGATAATTGATTGAGCAGCAGTGAAAAGTCTAAATTACCTGTCAAAGCCGACGTAAACATAGCCAATTGTGCCTTTACCGAGAAGCCTTCCTTTTTTCCATCTTGACAAAGTACATTGAGAAGTCTCAGACGCTCCTGAAGTTCTCGGGGCGATCAAGGCAGAAGGGCTGGTTGAGGAATATAGACTTGTACCAGATAATCGTAGATGCAGAGGTGACGCTGACGTGGTCGCCAATCTTGACCCTGGCCCTGAGCTTCTTGGTTGTGGAATGAACTTTGGATCCCCAGGCTCTCTGGTATGAAAATATGACAATAACTTTGATTCCATTCCATTCCATATAATAAGCGAGACATAACACGCCATCCTAATTTTTTATTTTTTTGGCTACAATTATCACTTTATGTTTCTAATATAATAGGAATTATGAAAATTATATGCTAAATATATTAATATATTTCCAAACATTATTTCGAATGGAGTCCTTAACTTTATAACTAACTAAAGTTGCAAACATAGTAAACATCTAAATTAGAATGCCTTATGCAATTAATAAGATAATTCAAAAATTCATAATTTGTATCTAATCAATACAATAACTGGTTAGGATTTTGTTTTGAATAGTAGATAAAAAGGCTCTCTAACATTAAGTGATCACATGTAGAACAAAAATTACTTAAGAGATTTAATTGGAAAAACTAAATACTATTTTAAATTCATATCAGATATGATAATATTATTGCATATGAATTATGGACAAACTATGTTTTTTTATAAGGTCCTTAATTTTATCATTTCAAAGCATAGTCAATCCAATATACTAACATAGATAATAAGAAGAGAAAAAAAAACCTAAATATTCAAAGTTTGAAAGAAACCACAAATGAGATTTACAATTCAAGAATAAATTCAGTAATTATTTCTCAAAATATCATGTAAAATTACAACCTTATAACTTTTAGAAAGAAAACAAAGAAAGTATTTTTCACACATCATACTTTGATATAAAAACTACAACGGCAAAAACTTTTTATCTTCTAACCAAGAAATAATATGTAAAGCGTAGACAAGCACACATGCGTAGATCGATAGATGATCTCATAATCTAATATTAGTAATCCATGTTAGATAGAGCATGAGCGGAATTAAATAACTTTATTCCCATGAAATATGAACCAATGTTTTCTTTATGGTGTTCTTGTTTTACTCCTAATTTAAATTTAAGCATTTTAAAGTTCTACATTAGTATTATACCACCATATTGACACTTTCTCGCGCGCACACGCCTAACCAATATTGAAATTAAGCATTTTAAAGTTCTACATTAGTGCTAATATTATTCCTGCAAAATTAGTTAGATTTTTAGAATGTTTAGAGATAGTTTTTAAATTATATAAGGCTTAAAAGTATAGAAATTAATTAATTTAGAGATAAGGACCTCATCTAAGATGATGTTAACTTTTAGCAATACTTTCTTTCTAGTATATATTGTTTAGAATTTCTATTTCATATTGAATACATAATGTAATGATGTGTCGCATAAAGAAGCGATGATGTATTGCACAAAGAAGCTATTGTAGATTTTTACTGTAAAGTCACATATAAAACAATACAAAGTTAGCTATATTAAAAAATGTCAATTTCAATTAAATGGTTAACCTTAGTAAACCCCAATGATGAATCTAACTTGATAAACATCTTGATTAAAAATTTTGGTCAATGATTTGTTTACTCTAATGTTTTGCAGTCTCCTATTCACTTGCTTTGGTTAACTATAGAAACATCATAGTATGTAAATTTTGCATGAGATATATGTAAAGAAAAATAACGTAGAATAAAAAAAATCATGATATTTGATTACAAATGTAGAGCAAATTTACCTTTACACCATATTTTGTCACATTATCTTTTACCCATAAAATAAGGTACAGACAAGTATGTGAAATGTAAAAGTAGGCGCTTCCACAAAATAAACATAAATAAAGGTACTTATATAATAACTGGATAAGCATGAGTTAAATTGAACTATTTTCTTGTCGGAAATTTTTCAAATAAATTTTCTCCAGCGGTGTTTTTATTGTGAATAACTAAACTTTGAAGCATTCTAAATTCTGCTTTAACAATAAACATGTTATGACTTTGTTTAAACTCTAATATCCTAAAGACTCTCTCTTGTATGAAAACAAAAAACCAGACATTTAGAAAATAAAATAACATATAGAATCTAAAAAGATATTAGTTATGTCGTGATTTAGGGAGCCGATAACATAGATTGAAAACCTTATTATATTTGAAAATAAATCTTACTTAATAAGCATGCTTATCAAAAAATTTGTTTAGTTTTTGTTAAATACTGTTAGCAATTTACTTACTACAAGATTATGAGATATCCAATTTAGTGAATAGTTAAACTTTTTAAACTTTATACAATTGTCTCGTACAGTAAATATATTGATCTTATCATTCTCTCCATATGTTTTTATTGGTGGGTTGCATTTACTTCTAAAAGCGTCACTTTGTTCTTATTTAGATAGTCGTATTGATTTCTTTTAAAAAAGTTGGACAGCCGAGATAGGCCTGGCTGGCAAGAGAGCTTTTCCACATGGCGTGCCCCTGTTCTTGGAGTAAGTTTTCGCCGATCCGTAAAAATGTAGCCTCTGGTAGTAAAAGTAGGTCCAAACAATTTCAGAGCCATGTAAAATTCAAAAGATGCCATGAATACCTTTTAGAAAATTATGAGCAGATTAAAGTGGCTTGTATCCACAGTAGAATTTTTTTATTCTTTTTTTTTTACTTTACTGTTAGTTTGGAGTCCAAAAGATGGAAAGCTCGTTAAATAAATCTGTCGCTGTAAGATATATATATATATATATAGAAATACACTAACAGTGCACGTGCATGGAATCATGTTCGAAAACCAATCATTGAGAAGTTGAAAAAACCTGTGTAATATAGAATGAACAGAAACGTACCTGCCTGTTGATAAATCTTGCGGTAAGTTTACATCTCTCTCTGATTGATCCATCAAATCTCCGCTGCTCCACTTCGATCCATGCCACATTAAAGGATCCCAATCCCACCGTTCACTCTCTCCTTTGATCTCCTCACTCCACGCTTCCTTTATATCCCGCCATTCACTCTCTCCTTCGATGCCTTTTATATCTTCACTCAACACTTCCATGGGAGAACAACTAATAAGTTTTGCGCAGTTAATGACAACCAACTTTTTTAACTTTGGGGCGATGTATAGGCCACTAGAAAGGTTCATCAATTCAGGCAGGTCTAAAAGTGACATTTTCGTCAAGCTGGGTAGAAAACGATTAGTCTCCAAGCAGGAAGAATCTATGCTTACGAGGCTGCTGACTTTGGGACAGTCTTCAACCAAAAGGTCTTTCAAGTTTACGAGATTATGAAGTAACCCTAGGGTGAAAATGGTAGTCAAGTTGGGGCATGTATGCAGGGCCAAGGTCCCTAGAGAAGACAAAGAACCACTGTGAATTGGCCCATTCCAAATGCTCTGCAACTTCTCCATGTAGTAAACTCCCAAGTATTCTAAAGATCCAAGTGCATATTTTTCGCCCAGGTAAATTCTGCCTTCCTTGTAATACTTACCTCCGTCAACAATGGTATGCATCTCATTGCATTCTCTCAACAAGCAAAATTTCAGCTTATGCAAGTCATCAATCTTGAATGTAGATAGATCCTCAATAGTCCAATGGCTGTCTAAAAACAAAGCGGTTGTGTGTTCTAGTGCCTTGCCAATTACATCTGTGTTGCCCTCGCCGTTTATATCCTTCAGACATTTCTCCAATTTCTCAAACTCCTCGTCCAGGTTATCTGGTGTATGTGATACAAAATACTGTTCATGACAGCCAACGATCAATCTAAAGCGTGATAATGCTGAGCACAAAAACTGTTGGTTCCTAGTAAGTTGCAGGAATTGTTCCAGCGACTGAGCTGTTGGCAAATACAACTTCAGACTTTCCAAGTTACTTAAGCTTGACAGCTCGTTCATAATATTCTTGACCTCAGCGTCCCACCACTCACCATTAGTATTTACGTCAATGCTTAATACCTTCAACTGAGTGAGTTTTGACAATGTCATTGTTGGTATTATTGCAGCTATTCCCTTACTTTTTTTGTAATGGTCTGCACATCCACACAGAGAACCTTTGAGGCATTCCAAATTACTTAGCTCCGCAATTTCCTTGGGCAAACATATAACCTCAGTTCCTTCAAAATCAAAAACCTTGAGATTCTTAAGCGCACCGATTTCACGAGGCAGTTCCATCAAGAGTGCACATCCTCTCAGGAAAAATTCTCGGAGAGCAACCAAGCTAGAAATGGATGCTGGCAAAGATTTTATGCTTGTATTGGACAGATCAAGAATTTCGAGTCGAATGAAGGAGATATCATCCGGAAATCCTGAACCCATCTGCTTATGTGATAAACTCTCTCTCTTTAAACCCTTCTTCATATCCAAGAACAGTCTCAATAAATTATCTCTTTGAACCCTTCTCCGTATTTGACCAACACCAGCCACTTAGATACTTCGACCACAAATTCCAATCTTCCACCTTATCTCTGGTGCGTGCCAATTAGAGTCATCTGCCACTTTAAGCCTGGCCTCGTCAAGCCTAATCCTTTGTTGACTTTTATCTTGTACAATGTGCACCAGCTCCTTTGCATCTCGGCCAGCCAATAGTCAATATTGTAAGGCTTTTTCTTTCTTATTAACAAAAATGAGAAGAAAGAGCTGTCATTAAACGGATTAAGAGAAAAAAGGACATCAATTGTCAGCTAAACCTTTTAAAGGTAAAGAAGTGCATAGCGCATTTGATCCCCTTTGGTTTCTTGCAAGCTCCATTAATTTTGGAATTAAATTTACTGACCCAAACAAAATTAATGATTGGCGACCAAAATTCCAAATCACAAATTAAGCATAAACTGACATGCGAATGCAGTCAGAACACCCAACTTAAACCAGGGTCTTTTACTTCTTCATAAAAATTGACGATTGCAACTAGCTAGCCGCCATGTAACATCTCAGTCTCTAGCTCCAATTACGGCGTATCAGCTTTTAAGGCGTGTGATAAAGTTGCCAACTGCAATGACCAAGGTTTCAATTATTGTATTTGACCGGTGGTCCAATCTAATTAATTGGCCTCATAGGTCATACTAATTTTGACTTTTTATTCAACTTGAACATAAATTAATTATATACATAATATTATGGACCTATTTAATTTTAGCATCAAATGCACTAATTGATTAAAATGAACTTATTTATTTATAATGGCGGCCTACGGCGGTAGGAGGCAATGGCCGGCGCTAGTGACGAGCCAAAAGTGGTGACAACGATGTCTAGCGAGCGGATGCCAGAGGCAGGGTGGTGGTGTAGATGGGTTGGGGGATCGGGACAAGCGGCGGCAGCGACATCGATGGCGGCAGAACGACAGTGACAGGCAGTGGTGGCTAGCTGCTGCCAAACTATTGGTAGGCTGAGGGCAATGGTCGACAATGGAGGTAGCTGTCGGAGGTAGAGATAGAGGCAAGCTGACGGTAGAAGCGACTGCCTGTTACAGAGGTGGCTGGTGGTGGTGGATGTGTAGGCCGTCAGAAAAAGACGACTAGCAGCGATGGATGTCATGTGGTAGCTGACATGGAGGCTGCCGACAATTGAGGTGGCAACCAACCATAGAGGCTGTGGCCGATAGTGGAGGCGGTGGCGGAGGTTGTTGGTTGTCTCCTATGGTCTCCAACAGTGACAATGGCGACAGACGGCGGTGGATGTGGCTTGAGGTGGCAGCCAGCCATAGAGGCAGTGGTGGTGGAGGTCGGGAGTCGACGGTGACGTGGTGGTGGACGGCGCGACGACAAGTGAAGGTGGCTGACGGTGATTCTTAACTATGGAAGTTACTAAGAAACATAAGTTTTCACATTATGGTTTTTTAAAGCTCAACCGGCGATAATCAATTCTATTATGGAACCAAAACATCGCAACCCACTTTCTAACTAAAGTGAGTTAGTTTGAGTAAAAATTCACATTTTATTAGAATTAGTTAGTTAATTTATAAAACTACAACCCAACTTGCAGCCGAAGGTGACACTTGTCAGGAGACATAATCCTACTTAGGATTCCAAATCTCCACCTATGCTATAGGGACATCTAAGTAATCGCACACAATCAAATGGTGGCGGACCCAGAGAGTTTTCTTGTGAGGGCCGAAGTAATACAGTTAACATAAAAAAAGTATTATCAGTGGGGATAGCATTTCTCTTCTGCACGTCCATAGAGTTTTGAAATATCCAAACATCTCAGAGATAGATAGAGAGATAGGAATTTATCGAACGAACCACACTCCTTCGTATACGTTAGGAGTCCATTGATGAGAAGGGCTGGGGAAAGCTTGAACCCAATTCCTACAGTTTTTAATATGAGCAAATTTTTGGAATTTATGGATAAAATACAATAAAGGACAATTAGAAAGACATTAAGCCAATTGTTACGTTTCCACTTCAAAGTGAAATATAGTACTTAGTTCTTTTTTCTTTCAATTAATGCCTGTTGGTGTTCCAAAAGTACCCTTTTGAAGTCCTGGAGAGGAAGATGCATCAGCTTTGGGCTACATAGGGGATCTAGAACAAACTTTGACTCCTACTCGGGTTGTAAGAATCTTCCTTCAACCTTATGTATAGTGACAATTAATAGTCACTAAATGTTTCAAGTGACTTTTCTTCTAACACTTTCAGCAACAATTATTATTAGCACTTTTTTAGTGTCACTAAATAAAAGTTACTAGAAACATTTAGAAACAAATGATTGTCACTATATAAGAGGTAGGAGGAAGATTCCTCCAACCCGGGTGGCAGTTAAATTTTTTTCGGTAATCTATTCCTTGATACGTGAAAGTCTAGCTGCTACCTTACCTATAAGGGTTGTAAGCATTCCAGTCTCCCATGTTCGGAAAGATGTTTACTCATTAAGTTACTAGTCGCTTATCCTTACTTAACCGGTTTCTTTTCCTTACTAGCTGCTTATCCTTATCCTTAGCTTGCTATCCGGTTTCTTTTCCTGAGCTACGTAAATCCTTTTTCATAACCTGGTTAGTCTATCCATCTGATCTTTCGAGTCGTCATCTAATCCTCTCTTTCCTATTCTTGCCTCTCGGTCAAGCCTTATCGCCTAGGCTTTCTGACTTTCCTGAGCTTGTCATTCCCAGCCATTAAGCCTTTTCTAGTTCAAGTATGCTGTTAAATATCGTCCATCATCTCATATTTCAGTGTTGATCTTGTATAAGTGGTATTTTCACTAATTATACAGAGAAAACTAATTTTATAGCTATAGCTCATATACGTATCAACCGAAATTACTATAGGAAAATAAAAAGTAGTTTTCACTTTACCATACTTTAAAAGATCAAACGTATAACGATGTCTAGCATTATTTTTAAGGTTTCCCTAAGACACAATTTCAGATATAACTCATAGGCCAAGGCCTCACTTGCCTCCCTCTAGATCTGCTCCTGAAAATCAAATGCTTATCCAAATTATTTTTCAGATTTCAGTCTGTAACTGCTCTGTAACTTAAGGATCCAAGAGCCCCTTCGAATCCCCTTCAGGCGAACACATTTTACCTTTTTGCTTGTTATAGACCTTTCTCGTGTTCTAGACCTACTTCTTAAAAAGCAACAAAGTTGATGCATTGCTAAAACTACCGTGAAACCAAAACCACCACGGCTCAAGACAGGTTAATTTTGATGCTAACAAAAGTCCCCTATGAAATCTTGGAGCAAAGAAGTTTTGTAGCCATTTTGTATAACACTTCACAAAATCTTAGGTTAGAATTTTGATGCTGAATATCGATTGAACTAAAAAAAAGTAGTCAAAGATAAAATAAAATTGCTTGATAAGTCAAACAAGTTCGAACAATCAGTAAACCCAATTCTAACATGTTCAAATTTTAAATTAGGATTATATGAGGAGTCAGATGAGACAAATTAAGAAATGACAGAAGTATGATGATAAAACTTTCTCAAAAACTGTAGCAAGACAATATGATCCAGGTCACAAAGCTGCATCGAGGGTTTTTCACTTACGAGTTCACTAACGGGATTCATAGGATTGCTCAAGCAGAATTGCAACAACGAAAACCATCTCCCCTTTAAACTAGTCATTTCCACTTTTGTCATTAAATATTTGAATAATATGACTATAACAATTTATAAGATGATACCCACCTTTGTCGTTAAGGATAATATATTGCTAAAGATTGTAAGTGTACACGATATTTGAGCATCAACTCCATACACTTGAGGCAATTGTATCTATAATATCTGAGATTTATCTGAAACTACATTCAGCGTTTACAAACTATTTTTATCACACTCAGTACCAAAAACTTCTTTTTTTCCTTACGTCCTGAAAGATTGAATGTAGAAAGACATTAATACCCTCATTTATTACAAAAAGGAACACACATCATTGTCAAAAGATTTAGTGAAGGAAGGTGTGATTTAAAACTTTCAGAAAATTTCGTCATTATCGTCGCTGGACATCGCCGATCGTCGAACGCTGCTGGTCGTCGCTGCTGGTGGTCATTCTTCAGTATCCAAATCTCATTTTGCTTTAGTTCTAGAGACTTCAACAGTCGAGACCCTAGATCTGCTAGTGGTCGCGGTCGCTGTTTGTCGCGAGACGTCAAATGGTCTTTACCGGTGGTCGCCGTCATTGCCTTCGCCACCACTCTCGCTGCCGTCGTAAAGGTCATTGGCCTCACTGGTTGTCACCCTTCTGGTAAATTATTAATTTTTTAATTTTTTATTATCAGTTATTTTCTGAGCTATTATTTACAGACTATTTTTTTTCCTTCTTTCTTCATTACTGGTACAAAACATCTCAATCCAAACGCAATGTTCTCGGTCCGAATAAGCACAACATCAACACAAACTCCAGAAAATAACCTACAAATTAATTCCTACGACAGAAGAATTAAAATACTTGCGTACAAAAAAATAAACACAATTAATAATAGAAACGGATATGAAAAAAAATTTGGAAAATTAAAATAATACTCACTAACAACGAAAAGCCTAACAGAGCTATCAAAGTCGATCGGAGACCTCTTTGGTCTTGTACTATCTCTATCCTAATAGAAGGCGTGATTGCAGAGCTGTGGCGGACCTGATCGGAGATACTGGAGGTAGATCTGCAGCAGATCTTGGTCATCGACAAAGAGAGCGACGTCGTCAGAGAATTTGGCGCAGCTTGGTCGTCGATGGAGAGAGCGACGTCGTGAGACAGCGACGCCGTCGTCGAGAGAGCAGCTCCGTCGTCAGAGAGAGAGAGTTCAGAAATGGAGGAGCTGCGCAAGAGAATAGGACAGAGAAGAAAGAGCGAACCCTAGCACGCATTTATATAGTAAAAGACACGGGTAGCCCGGGTAAATCGTATCCGACCCGGACTTACCCGGATTTTACAGGTCGGTCCGGGTACGGGTCTGATTTGAACGGGTCTTCTAAATACATACTCGTACCCGGGATTTTTTGCAGGGTACGGATCGACCCGCGGGTCCAGGTCTAATTGATAGCCACTGTGGTACTAAATTGCATTATGATGTTTAAGATATTTGAGAGACTTAAGGAATAGGTTTTGGAGAAGGGGAAATGAGAAAAAAAGAGGAATATGAGAGGAGACTTGTTGCCATTAAATGCAAAAGACAACCCTTTTCAATTGGCATTGAACATGGCTCTCAATTCTTCAGTTGCAACTGAAAGTGAGGAGTTAGTGATCCATGCTTATGTTTGCCTCAAGCAACTACATCTTTACTTCAATAGTTTCTGGCCTTTAAACCTATTCTTATATACTAAGTTTACAGATGATTGGCCTTCCACTTGGCTTCAATGTTACTCTATTAGGATTGCACCAAATGAGCATGTTACATCCACTACTTGCAGAAGTGCAGAATGACTTTCCCTTACTTGGCTTATCGTGAAATTCAACACTCAAATTTGCCCTCTTTTTATACTAGCAAGTCATGTACCTAAACCTCAAATCCAGCCATTCCACACTATTTCCTAACCAATACATTTTTCCCTCCTCAAGCTCCCGATCCTCAACAAATAGAGAACGATTCGGCCATCGTTACAAGGGGAAGGAAGGGAAGAAGGGGTCTGTGAGGTAGATGAAAATGATATGGTCTTCTACCTAACCCAAAAGGACCCTACAGGTACAGAAACGACAAAGTGAGTGTATTTTTGGGTATATGAAAAGCAGAAAGTGGAGTGTCATGGAATTTTGAAATGCAGTACTTACCTCAGGGAGCGGTTGCCGGGTGTAATTAATCCCTTGGAAATGCCAGGCACTAAACTAAAAATTTCAAAATCTGGGGTTTGGAAATGCCGGGCACTAAAGTAAAAATTTCAAAATCTGGGGTATATATGGAAAGAAAGGTCTGGATGATAAACCTTTAACGAAAAAACTTAAGTAGAAAAACCTTATCCTATGATGATGATCTCCCAAAAGTCTACTGAAGCATGGTAATTGACATCATGAAGGACCTTATCCTATCCTTTTCTGGTGTATGGAGTTGAATCTATCAAGCTTTTCTGCAACTTAAAGGAAGGCAATCGCAGTGTTTACATATCCCTGTGGTCGGATTTCAACACGAGGTTTATTTTGAGATGGGAAGAAAGATTAAAGGACTATAATTGGGAGAAGAAAACTGACCATTCAAAGAATTTTTTTCAGTCTGATCCTTCCTCTTGTAATTAGCAATTAGTAATTCAGTAGGCCGAGACATAGGGAACACTGAAATACGTACCTCTTCAATTCAAAAGCAAGCACACTAATTGCCGGAATATCAAGCCAGAGGAGATGTGCATGCAGAGAGCATTGTTGCTTCAATTCCTCCGGTGTAACGCAACTGGCAGGTAGAGGAGATCTGCATCCAGAGAGGATTGTTCCTTGATTACAAGGAAAACAGTTTTTCAAAACAAGTAATATTTTCCCGAAGCAGGTAGCGGCTGCTGTCTAAGGTATCTTTTTATTTATATGTATACGTATATATGATAACTTCAGAGTTTTCCTAGAGGGGATACTTTTGTACAAATAGAACATGTAAGGACGAATCTCCAAAGTTGCCATTATGATAGGTTGAGAGACATTTTCCAACACTTAAGCCTTTATTCTTAACTACCACCGGTACTGTGTCCGCTAACAAGTTTTTAACAGTGAATTTTAATTTATGTTAAGCATAATAAATTTATGTCTGCTAACAGGTTGAGATTGATTTTCAACAGTGAATTTTAATTTAAAATAGAATTAGTTTTTAAAACAACCTTGATTTATGTTAAGCATAATAAGTTAAAAGATGTTAAAAGTGTTTGGATAAAATTGGATTAATGTAGATTTAGTAGGGCAAAATTATCGTACAGTGCTTTCAATTAAATGGGAACAACTCTGTTTAAATGCGAGGATTTTTTTGGTAATTTTCTTGGTCAAGCCTGATTCTCTAAAACTGATTAAATCAGAATGTAAAAAAATGATGATTGTGAATTTTATCACTTTTGAGCAGATTTAATCAATTTATTTTTGGTCAAACACTTTGACGCTAATTTAATCTGAATTTAATCAAGTTTGATCATTCTAAAATCAATGTCAAACATCCTCTAACTATTCGTTAAGAAATTGAACCTTATCATATGTTATAAGACAATTGAGATGTCCCTACCATGTGTGGGATAAATAAATTGCTAACCCACTTTTGGACCACTTTTTTGCTAGACATCATTCTATCTACAACTATCAAATATAAACAGCTTTAACTCGTCCATCTGCGACAAGTAATGCGTACTGAGCACTCCAAGAAGATGCTCAAAAATCTCTGGGAGGCATCAAAATGCTTTCAATAATGGTATGAGACCTAAAAATAGTACTAGGAACTACGGGAACATAGCGGTAGAGCACCCCCGAGACACATATCTGTCAGAGTACTCACTAGATCCGAATCATTTAACGGGTAATTACAGTTACAACAGACATGTTGTAACACTAGTTATTGCAGCCGATCAAATTCAATGGATTAAATCGAGCCACATCATCAAAGTAGCTAAATCTGGCCAAAGAATGAGTTTGGAGAGACGGCATTTCCACCGTGTTGCCCATCTATGGTAAGGGATTTTAGGCTTCAAAATTCACCTCAGTGATTCACTACTAACGACCTCAAGATTTCAAATTTGTTAGGTTTTCAACATCCCTCACAATAAGTTCGATAGGTTCTACAACTTCAGTAAATCTGAATCCAAACATAAATATCTCGGAAAGAAAGCGCAAAAAAAATGAAAGTTACCAATTTGAGGAAGATATGAAGATTCACACCATAAACGAGAGTAAATATGCAAACAATCTTCTAGACTTTGACGAAATAAACAGAATGATGAGCTCGGAAGCCCAAACCTACAAAAATTGAGAAGTTTTCTGGAATTGTCTTGCACTAGTTGCAGAGGTCCAAAATGAGATTTTGGACAAAGATGAAGACGATATTTGAAGGTTGTACCTATGTCTTTGGACTATGATGGTTCTTCCATGGCAGCACCCATGGATCGATTTCAAGTCAGTTTAATTTCGAGGGGAGAAAGGGAGTCATCATCGCACATGGATCAATTTTAGCACTCATGGAGAGAGAGAGAGAGGGAGATGTCATCAAGCGTAGACCGATTTCAGCACCCATGGATTGTCGTCGCTAGAAGGTAGAGGAGGTGGATTTTTGTCTCGGTGACAAATGGATTTGGAGGTTGAGAGAGAGAGAGAGAAAGAGAGAGAAGATTGGGTTTGGTGTGTGAGGTAGCCGTCAATGGGTTTGATGTGAGACGAGTTAGATACCGTGATAATGTGGTTTGATTTGTGACGAGTTAGATACCGGGATAATGTGGTTTGATTTGTGTCTGACACCAACCTCGATCAAACGGCTATAGCTGGTGTTACGACATGTTTGCTGTAACCGTAATTACAGCAGACGATCAGGATCCGTACTCGCCACTCATGACACTCCCGAGGTGTAAACCCTTCCCAAAAATTCATAGGGAGGCTATCATGCCATTTTAACAACTGGTATAGGCTGCCAACACCATCAAAAGCAATTGCTTGGGCATTCGATTGCTTATGCCCATGTGTTGTGTCCTAGACTAGGGCTAAGCACCTGGCCGTGCATGGACACTCTTGGTACTTCGAAACTCCATGCCATATGACATGCCCTGCATGGTCGTGCCAGGCTTCGTCGAATTCGTGCATCATCTCAATATGTTGTGCCATGTGCCATATTCTTCTCTGTCTATGCCATTGCGCCCACATATCTTGCCAATGCACATCACACCAATATTTATCTTCACTGCACCATTTGTGTTCCGCGTTGATCGCGGGACATGCTTCGACTTGTTTTACGGATTGGAGTGTGCGTTACTTTAACGAGATTCTGCTCTTATTGCTTGTGGTCTACATCCTGTCTTTGGCTATTAGGCAGGCTACACGATGGGTCTCCTCCTCTCAACCTCTTAACTAGTCTCCTGTCAAAGCCAAAAAAAGGAAAAAAAACTTACCTTGCGATGTTGTAGGTGTTGATTACATTTCTCTTAATACGATACTAATTGAAAATAAACATGTTTTTGGTCGCAAGACAGAAATAAAACATGTGTTTGTGGAGCGTAAGTGAGTCACTACTGTTCACAAGACAAAACTTGGTTTCATAGGTTCTGATTCTTTTTTTTTTTTTTGCTTTATCATTAACTACTACTCTGCCTTATCCAGTTTCAAGTGTCACCAATTTTGACATGACAGCAAGAGAGTTTACAAGTTTTTCAAAAATTTAGGGTAGGTTTGACACTCTTTTTTTGCCTTTTTTTTTTCAGTTTTAAAAATTGAAAAAAAAGGAGCATTTGGTAACCATTTTTTTTTTAATTTAAAAAAACAGTTTTTAAACTGAAGAGTATTAAACTCAAAAAACTGGTTTTTTTTTTTTTTCACTTTTGGTTTTTTTTTTTAGACCACCACCACCACCCTCCCACCACCGGCAGCCACCTCAGGCGACCACCGCCGGAGACTGCCGGCAGCCACCTCCGGCCGCCGGCGACCACCACCGGAGACTGCCGGCAGCCACGACCGGCCGTCGGCGACCACCGCCGGAGACTGCCGGCAACCACCTCCTGCAGCCGGTGACCACCGGCAGCCACCTCCGGCCGCCGGCGACCACCGCCCGAGACTGCCGGCAGCCACCTCCAACCGCCGACCGCTGGCCACCACCGCCGGTGACTGCCGGCAGCCACCTTCGGCCGTCGGCCACCACCACCACCACCGTCGACCACCGCTACGCCCCACCACCACCACCGCAAACCACAAAATAAAAAGGGTTACCAAACACCAAAAAAAAATCTAAAAAAAAAGGGGTTATCAAACACCCACTTGTTTTTATAAAAAAAAAATTTAAGCTGCTATTTAAAAAATGAAAACCAAAAAAAAAATTTTGTCAAACGAACCCTTAGGTCTCTTTGACACAGATTTTTTTTTTCAGTTTTCTGTTTTTAAAGAGTAGCTTAAATTTTTTTTTAACAAAAATAAGTGGGTGTTTGATAACCCTTTTTTTTAACTTTTTTTTTTTTAGTGTTTGGTAACCTTTTTTATTTTGACTTTTTTTTGTGGTGGTTTGAGGTGGCGGTGGTGGGGCGTAACGGTGGTCGACGGTGGTGGTGGCCCGTGGTGGTCGCAGGCAGGCGGTTGTCACGACAGTCACCGGCAGTGGTTGCCGGCGGTGGTGGCCGAAGGTGGTTGTGGCCCGATGGTGGCCGGAGGTGGCTGTCGGGCAGCAATGGACGGTGGCTGCTGCCAGTAGTTGCGTTGTAGTGGAGGTCTAAAAAAAAAATTTTAAGTGAAAAAAGAGTTTTTTCCTCTTTTTTTTCTTACTCTACAATTTAAAAAGTGGTTTTTAAATTGAAAAAAAATGGCTACCAAATGTCCCTCTTTTTTTCTAATTTTTAAAACTGAAAAAAAGAGCAAAAAAAAAAATGTCAAACGGCCCCTTATACTTTATTAGCTGCTATTATCTCAAATTTAAACACGAGGAAGCGCCAATATTCCACCATCCACGGCCAAATAATCCTCATGTTCATGCCACTGAGCTGGTCTCCACCAACAAATAGAATTATCCTAAGAACACATTCCTATAGAATTATCTTTGAACTAGTGCATTCAAAACATAGTTTCATTAACGTTCAAACTTAACTATCCCTACTACATCTTTTTAAAATTAACTTGCATATAACAACGTTTTAAGTAGCCTTTAAATTATTTTGCGCCTATATAAACTTCAATACAAACTTATTCAAATATTTAAGCTGTTGTAAAACTAAGGTTTATTTTCAAATTTTAAATATAGACAATTCACTGTAAGGTAGCTATCGTAAAATTGGAGCTTCTTGAGTCTCTTAAATGCAGAAATTATTATGACTTCTAAGAATCGCTAGATCAAATCATTCAACTTCTAATCCTAATTTAGATTCATGGCAAATATCCTGAATTTGCATTAGAGTTATTAGAATACTCTTATTTGCATAATAATACGTGCTTTACATGGTTATATTCTGCTGTAATCTAATATACCATACATTTGCATCATAACATGTTATTCATATCTTTATTGTCTTTGTGTACTCCATTCTTATGAGTGATAAAATCCGCTGAATCACAATGGAAAAAGACTCCAATTTATTTAAGCACAAATGTTATGACTTTTTTTTCGGCTTGAAAACTCTCAAGTTCTGATAAAAGGAGTTAAACACCTAAACATTTTTTTTCTTAAGATATTTCTTTTAAACTTAAAAGGTTTCTAAAAATTAAAGGCGTTTTTTGACTTTTAAAAGGGTGAGGCTAAGTTACAACATTTTTGGCAAAATTTAAATATTTTGTAACTAAAGATGTTAAAAGTTCACTAATAAATCTTTTAATAACAAAAGAATATGAATTTAACCAAAACGGGTAAGGATGAACACCTACCATATAAAAATGATTTCAATGAGTTAAATGGCTTAAAAAAAATTCTTAAAATAACCTTTTATATTTAGAAGGTTAACAAAAATTTTGAGTACTTTTGACCGTTATAAGTGTTAAACCTCACATATTTAAATGCTTATTAAAAAAAAGAATGAGAAGAAACCCTATGAATTTTATTTGTTGTTAGAACCTAATTGAAATATTTGAGTATGTTAAATTTCAGAGACTTTGGTACAATTGGATTGAGAAAATCAAAATTTTGAATTTAATTATGCAATTAAAGATAAGAATTTACAGTTTTTAAATATGAATCAGCATTGGATCCGTCAATCCTAATTATGCATCTTTGGTAAACTCATAATAGATTTTTTGGTATTCCTGATCGATAGCAATTCTCTTCCCTGTCTTATTTTTTTATTCCTCTGCTGTTTCAATTGAGCAATGTCTACGTTTGTTAACCAAAAAAAAAAAAAGAGTTTTGGCGTTTGATGCTCCATCACATGAAATCCGTACAACAGTAATTTTTCCTTCAGTGTACTACTTTGTTCTATCCCATAAAGTGATTGACATCTTGAGTAGGTTGGTCTTTGCATGCCAGCAATCTTCTGTTTAATGAGTTCCCTTGCCATCATTACTTTTATTGCTTATTTACACCATTTCTAATCTCTTTGGAGCCAAGACAGGCGTGACTCAGCATTTGGTGACCCTGCTAAATTTATTTCTTCTGGGCTATATAACTGTTTTGTGATTGCACTAGTTTGAAATTGTGCAGTCCTGATCACATGAGTTGAAGTTTGGTTCATTTCAGTTTAGTCACACGGGGAATCTATTCGATTCTTCTCTTTTTAAAAATCCGTTCGTCTAATTTGTTGTACCGTAATATCTACTTCTTTTCGATTTGTTTCGTGTCTTTCGAGTTAATCACAAATTTATAGTGCATGTATCATAGTAACTATTACAACATCTACTTTCGGTTGTTATTGTTTTGTCGTTTGACTTGGTAGAACATAAGATGCGTAATAATTGGCAAAAGCCAATGCCGTTTTTAATTTATATCGTTAAAGCAACTTCTTCTCTTTCGCCTCGTTTAGTGATTTAGCGTACGGGTAGTTCTATGACCCATGTCACAGTAGATGTGACTTTTTTATTCTTGACTTTCCAAAGTGGATTGGAAAGTGGGCTAACTCAGTGGGATGAGCTAGAGATCGCGAAGAGATCGTGATCTTATTTTCTTAACCTTATTCCACGTGTCAGTGATGGCATGACCTTATTCCGAATGGCTTTCTAATCTTTGTTTATGTACAAGGATATATTTTGGCATTTTGAAATTCTGTCTTTGTACGAAAATACCTTGTCTCTTGAATTTTTGTTTCGTATCCGTTCCGTTAAGATTCTATACGTCTACAATTCTGTTTTCTCAGATATTTTGTATTCCTTTTTGGTCGGTCCGTTGAGTGACCTTACTCGACATTTTGTTCAGTCCCTTATTATTTTCCTTTCAGGTGATCAGCAGGTGGGATTAGATTACAGGACTAGTTGTGTGACTGAGAACTAATGATTCTTATCTCAGAGTCAGTATTAGTATCTTTAGATGTAATAATTAAGAGATATTAAATTTGTTAAGATTTTATTTTGAAACTCGGTGTTGGAGTAATTTGGATTATATAAATGCATTAGGCCGCTATAACATTTATTGATCTATCTTTGGGATTGATTAGCAGATGCTCTGAATGACCATATGGGAGACTTTTTAGTATTCTAAGGTTTTCTAACTTTATTTTGATATTAATGCTCCGAAAATTCGGGGCGTCACAATAAGTGAGAGGTTAGATTATAACATTGTTTACTAAATTAATCATTTAATCACCAGATATAGGCTGGAATTTAGGCTAGGATAGAACGGGCTTTAACCAACCTAACTCAGAAATTGGAAAGCTTTAACCCACCAAACGCCACTAATATAATCGTGGGTTGGTTTGAGTTGGATTTTATACAATTTACATTCGACCGGCCCCATTGTCATCTCAAACCACAACCTTAGACAGTAGCCACTATCTCTGCTTGCTGCCGTAGGCAGACACAATGCCACTGGCTGCAACCGTTTGCTACTGTAATCCGTGGATAGCTCCACTACTGCCGCCCGCCTCCGCCACTCTATTTTTTGGTTAAATAAAAAGATTTTTTTTATTTTGATCAATCCATTGAAACTCAAAAAGATCTAATCAACCCCACCCAGTTAATTCAATATTTTTCTTGGATTAAAGCTGGTTAGCCTTTTTTAAGTACATCGGTTTATTTGAGTTGGGTACATATCCAATCCAACCCAACCCAGCAAAAATTTACACTCTTAGCTAGAGAGGTTAAAAGTTTACTAATATATCTTTTAGTGACAAAATAGTACAAGTTTAACCAAACGGGTACCCTACTGTATAAAAATTATCCCAAGAGATTAAATGGCTAAATAATTTTTTTTCTTTCGAAAAGACCTTTTTGAATTTAAAAGGTCCAAAATACGTGATCCGTACTACTCCTTCCGTCCCTCAATAATTGATCATATATTTTTTTGGGCTGTTCAAAAAAAATTGATCACTTTTTAAATTAAGAAAGATTTTATATGTATTTTTCTATGTTTACTCTTCTTACGCTTTTTTATTCTATTTCTTTTTCATATTTAATTTTCACCAACTCCTCTTTCTCTATCCTAACTCACTTTTTTCCTCTTCTCTTTTTATCTCTCTTAAGCTAGAATGAAAATTTCGTATTTATTTATATCATAAATAAGTGTATAAATTAAGCAGGATTAAATAATTAGGAACGGATGAAATATTTTTTTAGAAAAGAGGAATCAGATACTGTCCAGTAGCTTCTTTCCAGCTTTTAGGTCCCACACATAGACGCAATCGTCGTCGCACTAAACGAGGCCTATGTTGGATGGAATTATTACAGCTTTAGGTCCGACAGCTTTTGCAACTCTGTCATGTCATGTGAATATGCCCATGCAATTAAGTGGAGTACTATTATCAAAAAATATATATATATATAAGTGGAGTACCCACTTTTTGGAACTTTTTGTTCTATATATCGATCACTTTTTAATTGGGGTACCCCTAGATTCCACTTTTTTTTTTATTTTTTTTTTTATCTATAGTTAAGTACGTTTGAAACACTTTCTATTTCGGTTTTGAATTTTTTTGCACAATCTTTAAAATTTTGGAAACTTTAATTTTTTGGGGTATATTTGACAATCTCTTGGTTTTAGTTTTAGTTTTTTAAAAAACAAAAACAAAACTAATTGTTATTATCCTTTTTTTTAAAAAAGAGAAAAATCTTTGGTATACCAGTTTTGTACTAGTTTTTGTTCCAAAAGAATATTCATTTTTCCTATATATTCTGGTTCTCATTTTTTTGAACAGACAAGGAGGTCTATATTATCACCAACCAAAAACACCGCCACACCCCAGTATCATTACCACCCAAAGCCACAAACCACCCATTTTACGGCTGACCGTCAAAGTACTACTACTGGAGTACGGAGGACTCAAGTGGAACCGCAAACCAAGATCCGATGAAAACTAAGTTAAAGATCTGAAGATCAAAGTTGACGACAAGAGATCGACATCAGTGGAAATTGACGGCGTCAACGTTGATCGATGTTTTTGGATGGTGATAGTATAGGGTGGTTACGGTGGTGGTGCTTGGTGGTTAAGACAGTGATGGTGGTGTATGGTGGTCATATTACCGCCTACGTGGACACTCTCTTAACTCGTCAAGTGGACTTAACTTTTTCAAAACATTTTAAATTTACTCACCTTATTTTCTCTCTCAATATCTCTTATTCAATTTGATTTTAATTCCTGTTTGCCATTTGAAATTCAAACAAGCTAATAGATTTTACATTTCTCTTTCATTTATGTTAACATGTCCCGCTTAAAAATGTTATTTATATCTTACAACTATTAATTTCTAGGATTTGCCAAAACTAAAATTTTATATATTTCCTTTAATCTTTAATTTTTTCTATTTCTTAGAAAAGCTCAATATTCTCCATGAGTTTTTCTCTTTAACTAACTTAATCTCCCTACTTTAATTTCATACTAGTTTTCAAATGTAATTTGCTTACACATTTTATTTTCAATCATTTATTATATATATTTTTACTCTTTTTTTTGTGGCCTTGAATAATACAAATCTCAATACATGAACTATTATTATTAGTATAATCATTGTTACTGCTATTAGTTGGGACATACTATTTCAGTCATTTCATATATTTTTTTTTATCTTCATTTCTTGTTAAAAGTTAACAATTATTACTCAAATTCATTACTCAAATTCATACAATAAGGTGAAAATATTTTGTAAATTAATTTTTTGTCACTATCAATTTTGTTATTGTTATTATGTATACAAGTAGAGATCTCTTAGTCAATAATTTAACGTTGCTCCCGTGTATAACGCACGAGATTAAAACTAATTGGCTATTGAGAGAGGGTCACAACTCAATCCTAAGTACATAAGTCGTCTTGTCTCACATTGATTATTTAAAAAAGATCAACACTTAGCTCTAAATATATATAAAAGTGGTCATGTATTATTTTTTGAGTAAAGAGAAGAAACAACAACAAAGAACGGGGCTAGGTTTTTTTGTTATAACACCGTTGAATAGTGAAATCGAGATCTGGTCATACTCCGAGACGTAGCTACATTGGGTCAAGCCCATTAAACCCTTTTCAACCCAAACTAACCCAAAAAAAAAAAAAACCACAAAGTCTTCGACAGTAAACCACAACCTTAGGCGGCAGCCACCACCTCTGCCTGCTGCCATCGACAGGCACCACCGCTACTGGCCACTACCATTTCCTGCCGTAATCCCCTGATAGCTCCACTGATGCCGCCGGCTACTGCCACTCCATTTTTTGGTTAAATAAAAGAATTTTTTTATTTTGATCAATCCATTGAAATCCAAAAGAAAAAAAAAACCGAATCAGCCACACCCAATTAATTCAATATTTTCTTGGATTAAAGCTCAGTGGCCCTTTTAAAGTACATTGGTTTTTTAAGGTTGGGTACAAATCCAACCCAACCCAGCTAAGTTATACTTGTAGTTAGAGAGGTTAAAAGTTCGTTAATATATCGTTTACTGATAAAAGAGTATAAGTTTAACCAAAACGAGTGTGCATGTAGCCCTGGTGTATAAAAATAATCTCAAGGGGTTAAATGACTAAATATTTTTCTCCTTAAAAAGGCCCTTTTGAATGTAAAAGGGCCAAAGTACGTGATCCTTACTACTTTCCCTATCTCTCAATAATTGATCATATTTTTTTCTAGGCTATCTAAAAAAAAAATAGATTACTTTTTAAATTAAGAAAAATTTTATAGATATTTTTTTTGTGTTTACTTTTCTTATACATTTTTTTAATTTTATTTCCCTCTTTCTATTTAATTCTCTACCTGTCCATTTTTTTTCTTTCCTGACCCACTTTTTTTCTTTCCTCCCTTTATCTCTCTTAAAATAGAATGAAAATTTCATAAAATTTAACTAACATCATGAATAAACGTATAAGTTAAACACGATTAAATAATAAAATGCGAAATGATTATTGCTTTAAAAAGACGAAGAAGACATTATCCAATAGGTGTTTTCCAGCTTTTAGGTCCCACACATAGACGCAGTCATCGTCGCACTACTCGAGGCCAATGTAGGATGGAATTATTACAGCTTTTAGGTCCCACATAGAGCTGGAAGTCATTGTACGACTTTTGCAACTCTGCCATGTGATGTGAATGCACATGCAATTAAGTGGAGTATCCATTTTTTGGAATTTTTTGTTCTATATATCGATCACTTTTTAATTGGGATACCCATTTTTACATTTCATCTTTTTTTAATTTAATAATTAATTAGATTCCGTTTGATAACATTTTCAGTTTTAATTTTCTGTATCTAAAAAAAAATAAAAACTAAAATCAGTTTATTTTTTTACTTTTTTTTATAAAAACAAGTGGTGTTTGATAAGTCAGTTTTATTTTGAATTTTTTTTAGTGTTTGATTTCCTAGTTTTTATTTTGAGTTTTTTATTTGGTGGTGGTTTGCGATGGAGGTGGTGGGGCATGGCGGTGGCCGGCGGTGGTGGTGGCAGGAGGTGGCCGGGGACTGCCGGTCGACTGCGGTGGTCGCCGGCTGTGGCTGCCGGCGATGGTAACCGACGGTGGTTGCCGCTCGCCGGTAGTGGTCCCCAACGGTGGACTGTGGCGGTGAGCGGTGGCTGCCGGCGGTGGGAGGGTAGTGGTGGTAGTGATCTCAAAATAAAAACCAAAACTGAAAGCTGAAACTCATTTTTAGAGTTTTTAAAAATAGTCATGGTTTGAAAATTGATTTTTTAAACTGAAGGAAAAAAACAAAAAAAAAATTGTGCGCTCGCGTTTATTTTTTTTAGTTTACAAAACTGAAAAAAAAATTTTAAAAAATGGTTAAACGGTGCCTAAGGCACAAGCAAAACTGTTGTTTTTTGTGAAAGGGCCACAAGTACTCTTTGACGAATTCTTGTATTCTTTTTTTGATAATAAGAGAATTGTATTGATAATTTAAAGACACACAGTCACTCTGTTGTAGAGCTTACAGACATTATAGGTCACAGCATTCTCGTGACTCAGTATACATGACTACGAAGGCCGACACTAACAACAAACCTAATAAATTTATGCACATTACAATTGAATTAGAGTATAGCATATCCTACACTTTAACTCAACTTAAAGTAACATGCAAAATTTACAGGTTTAAACTGAACATAAATGAAAACAAACTATAAGTGGTAACAATAACGCAAACAATCAAGAACCGCACGACACAAAGGTGAGCACACTGTTTAAGAGTCCATCACACCTCCCAGGATCTACAGCACCGCAATGTCCATCCTTCAACTAACCCGTAATAAATTCAAAACAAAAAGTCGCAATACAGGGCGAAGAAACCACAAACTCATCTGCAGCTTATCAAGCTAACCAAAATAGACACGTAGGATGCTCGAACCTAGAAAAAAGCCCTAAAAAACCTGCCCAGAATTGATTGCCCAAACCTAAAGGCAAATCTCTTCCCCCTTCCCCGGGTCCCGAATCCCCCCTATTTCAAGCCCAACAGAAACTCACCTTGCACCCCCCCACCCCCCACTCCCGAGACCCTATCCCCCCCAACCCCTTTCCCAAGATTCCACGGACTCCAAGAACCAACCCCAGAACCATGGCTAAGCCCCTCTATCCCGAGCCCTCCTACTACTATTAGGACCAACTGACCGACAACAACCTGAACCTCCACCACTGACGAATTCTTGTATTCGATAATTAGAAACTTGTTACATGTGATGGTATAAAAATTTTCTTCCTTGTGCCTAACCATCCTTGCAAATGCTCACTCAACATATTATCTAGGACCTCTTTCACATCTAATTTGGGACATGACTGATTTTTCCACAGTTAACCCGACTGAACGACAAGGTCTGAGCATTCCAGAGTTACGCTTGATATCATTTGTAGCGACTTATGGCCTTTAATACTTTTGGACTTTTCACATTATGGATAGGTTCGGCCCTGACCCTACTTCCTAATATTTTCAATGCAAAAATATCTAAGAGAGAGACAGTGCCATAATTGATAGGATTTTTTTGCCCTAAATAATGCAACTTTAATACTTGATTACCTATTTACTGTATTTTAAAACTTATTTACCCGCATACCACTTTCTTTAAAATATCTGTTTCAAACATAGATTTCAAAGAAGAAAATGAATTATATTTTTGATTTATAAATTATTGTGAAACTAAAAAAAGAAATTAAAAAGTGGTTCGAAATCACATTTTCTTCTTTGAAATTTCTGTTTCAAACAAAGATTTTTAAAAAATACTGTATGCGGGTAAATAAGTTTCAAAATATAGTAAATTAGTAATTAAGTATTAACATTGTATTATTATTTATGGCAAAAACTTGATATTCTTCTGTATTAAGCATGATAATATTGTTGGGTCTATTCTCTAACAGCTTAAGCTTTTAGAGCAGATAGTAACTTATCATGGTATCAGAGTTCTAGTTTGATAAGGTTTTGGATTTAATTCTTTCCGCTTGTATATCTGGTCCCCTTCAGTTTATTTTTGTCTTGGTTGTCTGTCATGCAATCCGTTTATTTATGTCTTGAAGTGCAATCAGAAGCTTGCACGTGATGAATGATATTAAACATGATAATATAACTTAATATTTTAAAGCAGATGATAACTTAACGGGTTCGTGTGCTGCCATACATAGTGCAGGGAGAAGAATCAAGTCTTGTAAGCCTCACTGAGTGGAAAAAGTGTGCATTCCCAATCCCACGCAGCTGGTAATAACTTTTGACCTGCCTCTTGCTTTAATAATTCATATATCCTTTGTTCCTTGTGGATCTGTTCTTAGTGGAGTGCGATGGAAAGCAAAACAATTATCTCTGAGAAATGAAGAAAAGAGCTTCAGAGCTGAATTTCCTATTGCTGGCACTCGTGGATATCCGGATGCTAGGTGTGCTTTGAAGAAGGTATTCACTAGGCTTTTGTCAGGTTTTACTTCAAAGAAATTTCTGTGGCTAGCTAGTGTTAGATAGATACTGAAATGCAATATATTTTGCCCACGATTAGATTTTACTACTCCTTCCTTATCACTAACTGGAAGCATTCACATTGGCACAAAACACAGATTTATACAGAACGCTAGAAACTGTTTAGTTGATATGAAGCTATCTTGATTGTGGTACTAGCTGTTGCCAAAAGAGGATTGTTGGGTACATTAATCACCATTCGTATCATGACCAACTGAATCTTCTATAAGTCGACACGGATAACCTCTTTGGTTATCCCCACCTTGTGCCCGTCTTGCCGTCGCCAGTTTCACACACACACGCACACGCAGAGACCTTCTTCTCTCCCAAGATATGAACACAGGCACACGCAGTTGAACTTGGTAACTGATGAAGCTGCTGGGTTCATGAAATAAGAAAGAGTTAATGAGTGGACACATAAAAATGATTAGAGAGAGAAAAAGGTAAAAAAAAAAAATAGACGGGCTTAATTGGAAAAACAGCACAAAAAACATTCCTCGTATTGAAACCGATCGATTGTTTCGAGACTGTCAAAAAAAGGAAATCTGACAAGTATTTTTCAGTCGAAGTGAGTATCTCATCATAGTTATCAATACCGTACCGGTACGGCCGGTACATACCGTTTTTGCCTTTTACTGATACGATATCCCTTAAATTTTGTACCAGTCAAAATACCGCTCGGTACCGGTTGTACCGGCCGGTACAGGTGATACCGGCCGAAAACTGCGTACCGGCCAAGATATTGTGTTTTGTACCGGTTCCTTTAAAAAATGTAAAAATAACAAATTTTATTAGAAATTTTGTAAATTGACCATATAAAAACTAAATATAAAGACACTCTAAGTTCTATTATACTAATCAAAACCGCTGTAGCCTCCTGCTTATAAAATTCATTTCAATTTGCAAAATCATTCCTGATAAGTTTTCAATATTCACTTATCTTTGATTATTTCATACCTGTAAACTTTGATCATATTCTTTCATCTATATGATGTACTAATTTACACACATCCGCTCGCGCACACACATGCACACACACAAAAACAACTTATTCTTGAACACAAAGACATTATTATTTAACAAATTAGCTTATTTGAAAATTATGGTAAATCAAGCTTTATAAGATAAACAATTTATTTTAGATGAGTTATAAGTAAAAATATATATGTATATATTGTTAGTTCGCCAGTGAACAAATAATACAAATAGATATTGTTGATGAAAATTTTGAGATGGTACCGGTACGTACTGTTTCTTAGAGAAAAAAACGGTACGCACTCCAGTACGGTATTCATAACTATGTATCTCCTATATAGTTTAGTATCCTTATTCCTAGTTCTTTTACTTCTCCTCAACTCAACTATTCTTTCTAAAATAAATATTGATCTCCTGATCATTGACATTCTGAATACTCATAATCCTCATCAGGTGAACTTTTGGTCACAATTTGACAACCTTTTGGATTATATCTGTGTTATTAGTTAGGTTATCCTTCATAAATAACATTCTCTTCTGAGAACACAATTTTACTCCCATGTATACAGAGATGTGTGTTGCCTAAGTGAATCGAAACCCAGGCAGCCACATGCCGGAATGCCAAGGGCTCATGCTAAGGGCCGTTCTTTCTTACACTTCAGCTTATAATGGAGAGTCTCGGCTGCTAAGAACAGCAACAGTGCCTCTCCTCTACAATCTTTTTTCCCCTCTCTAGATTGTTCTTTACCATTCTATCATTTTCTCGTTACCACTTCACATTCCCAAGAACCTAGAATCTTCTAACCTCCTCTTCGTTTCTCTACGAATTAATTACACCAAAGGAAGCTAGCTTTGGGTTCGAGTGGCATTTCACCCCGAAGTCACAGTCCGGGTCCAGACCAATAAATAGAGCGGAGGTTATAGTTAAAGCCGCGTTCGAGAATCCCCTCCCTTCTTCTACTCCGTCCCGAAGAGTAACTAGGAAAGGAAGTATCTTGAACTTTCCTTGACCCTCCATTTCCATCCTTCTTGAACCCTTCACCACAGACTTGAGCATAGTATAAAAGGAAGCTATGGTCTTTGTATACATAAATTGTGTCGAAAGCTGGAAGACAAGAAATAATGCATAAAATTCAATTTAATGATTTTAAACTAAGGGTTACACTATATAATTTATTCAGAAAATCAACGTAAGTCCTATGATTCGATATCCGACTGCAGTCACGATCCAAGGGTTGAAATAACTTCATCTTGACTCGTGAATTTTGACTTCTTCTTGTGGAGCGCGATCCTTAACTTCTAGTTTTTATCAAGGTTGAAGACGAATCTCCTTTTGATATTAAGGATCAAAGAGAGATTAATCTTCGTCGTTGAGAATGCTCGATTAAAGGACGACACAAAACTAGTGTATACTTTTCTTCAAATGAAGCGTAATTCTCGAGATATTGTCTGCTTATGACAGGGTTCCGGCAGAGCAATGATTTGTTTACAGAGACTCAGTGTATCCTTCTTCCCTACTCAAAGCTCCGTATTATAGGCAAGGTGGCGGGGTTAATTTTAGAAAACCCATGATTTGGGCTTGGGAAATGGTTCCACCACTCCGTTGGGGATAGCAATTCGTCCTTGGCCCTACTTCGATTCACGGGGCCGGTAAAAGTGCTGCTGCTACTATGTTTTGGGGCGGCACTTTTCAAGGCATTCGCCATGGCTTGAGTCTGCTGCATTTTCTTTGGTGTTATTGATGTGTTAAAGGTGGTTTGAGAATCTTCTTAGGAGAAAGAGATAAGAAACATAATGGTCCCGCTGGGCTTGCCAGAAATTTGTCCACACAAATTTCATGTCTAAAGCTGCGAGATAAGGAAAAAAGCACAAAATTCAATTTAGTGACTTAGAACTATAGGTTACACCACTCTGTGATTAATACAGAAACTGAACATAAGTCCTGTGATTCGATCTCCGATTGCGGTCACGATCTCAGGGCTGAAATAGCTTGATCTTGACTCATAGATATTGACTTCTTTCATGAGAGCGATCCTTGACTTGTAGAATCACCAAGGTTGAAGGCAAATCTCCCTTTGATAATTAGGATTAGAGAGAGATTAATCTTCGTCATTGGGAATGTTCGATTGAAGAACGAAACCAAACTAGTGCATATTGTTTTTCAAATGAAACGTAATTCTCTAAATGTGGTGTGCTTGTGACAAACGTCTTGCAGAGCAATGACTTGTTTACAGAGATTACGTGTGTCCTTCCCTACCCGAAGCTCTCTAGTTAAAGGCAAGGTGGTGGGGTTAGTTTTAGAAAACTCATGATTTGGGCTTTGACTTTGTAATTAAAGGAAATTCTGTTTCCCATAAATTCAATCTGAATTCACTAAGTGGAGTCATTTAATTTTTTTGGTCAAATTTGACTTGTTTAAATTTTTTGGTAGCAAGATCATGGACTAGACTAAATAATTTAATTTGGACTAGTTCTTCCCATTAATCATGGTTTGAGCCCATCACCTTGTTAGACCCCGAGTCAGCATATTGGCCCGCGTTTTTTGAAGCGTTGAATAATTGACGAGATACTAAATTATTCACTATTAACTTGTAAAAATAATTTTTAGCATCTATAAATTTCCATACGTGACATTCCCATTAACATTCTCATTAACTGGTACACATATTTCCTTTGTTATATCTCATTCTCCTTTACCCTTTATCTGAGAGCATGCTTCTGCAAACTTGTTCCACATTGCATACAACCCAAAATTCGTAATTCTATCCGCAACAGAAGATCAGCAATAGAAGAAAGCCACGTCTAATTAGCAGACATATTTGTTCTACCACTGCAACTCACTCCTAACTAACAGAAACTACCAATTAATTGGCAGATTTTCCATCACTGACATTACCGTCACAATAAAACCAAACTTTGTATCCATCGACAAGGTCGGAATGTGGGCTTTAGGGATTTACGTAGAGATGCCAAGCCTGGCCCAACGCGGGCCTTTTGGGCTTTTAAGAAAAAAAGGGTCGGGCCGGGCTTGGGTTAGGGAGAAACAGGTCAGGCTTAGGCCGGGCCTCCTCAAGAATATGAGGATCTGGCCCTAGTCCAAGTCCTTGGCCCAAAATTAAGGGCTGGCATAGGAAAATTTTATTTCCAGCCTGTCTAAACCACCAACAAGATTGATTCATTTGCTCTAGCATCTAAATATTCATCCTCTTTCATGTCTTAGGGACCAATCATTATTACTGTTGGTTCCAGTTCTTAGACATGACCTTTTTCAAAATCCCTCGACGACCAACACATTCGAGCCGTTGCCTCCGATATCTAAGGGTGCACCTTGTGCCTCAGTGACCAATCGTTGTTATTGTTGGCTCCAGTTGTTAGGTATGAGTTTCCATTTCGGTATCTCTAGACGAAAAATTGTCGCAGCTGCTGGCTTCGGCTTTTAGGGGTGTGTCTTATATAAACATAAGCGACCAATCTTTGTTACTGTTGGCTCTGGCTTCTAGGAATGCGATTTTGTCTAGGGACCAATCATCGTTATTGTTAGCTCTGGCTTCTAGGAATGCGATTTTGTCTAGCGACCAATCATCGTTATTGTTAGCTCTGACTCCATAAAAACATTATTCCCTTTTTTAGTATCCCTCCACGATCAATCCTTCTTACTGTTGGCTCCAACTTCTAGAGCTTGTGCATAAGTGGTCAATGGTTGTTATAGTTGACTTCGGCTATAATGCACGAGTTATTTTGCTTTAGCATTCACAGACGACCAATAATTATTACTGTTAACCCCGGCTACTAGGACTATGCCCCTCATCTAGCTACGAATCATTGTTACTGTTGACCCCAGTTGAGGTTTAATCCCATATCTGTGTCAATATCAGTCTTGATGTCAGTCGTAGATTTTGTGGTCTTTTTCGTACACAAAATCGCATTGTTTTTTATGATAGTTGCTGGCGGGCAAGCTCCCTCACTAAGGGGCTCTATGAACACCCCATGTTTGTAGCTTATTATGTAATTGAGTTGCTTATTAATTATTGGGCTTTAGTTTTATTTAGGCTAGTACTATTATTTGGTTAGGCCTAGTAACAATAATAAGTTCAATTTAATAAACTAATTCCAATTCAATAAGCATCCTAGTCCAATAAGCAGTCCAGTCAAGTTAGTTATTCTAGTTAGTCTGATTTGGATGAGATTTGTGGGGAAAATCCCGAACCATGATTTATCATGTGTTTCACTTTGTGTTGGTCCCTAAATCATATCATTTGAGGCAGAAGAGCCGACCGGGTTTCCAACAAACAAGCAGGTAAGCTTTAAAACTGACTGATAAGTTTTGTGCCATAAACCAGCCGGTATGCCTTTAAACTGCTGGCAAGGGTAGTTTAAGCTTTCACCTTATATCAAAATTTTGTCTTTTGGAAGATATCTATGACCAAATGGTCTCCTCTATCATTTGCCTTTCCCCAGGCCTCAATAAAAAGGCCATTTCAGTAGCTTCAAAGGAAAGAAAAAAGATTAGAGGAAGAAAAGGTACATGAATAATGCCTCCAGACCATAATCTAAGCCCTTTTTGTTGCATCGGGGAGCCATTCTAGCCCCCAATCTAATCTAACACTCAAAACGAACCAGGTCAAGAGGTAGTTTTGTCCTACTTTATTTCACTACAAGAAGGACCTTTAGCGACGGATATTTCCGTCGCTAAAAGTCCTATATCCGTCGGCAAAGACTTTTAGCGACGTATGCCCCGTCGCTAAAAGTCTGTTGCCTATAACCCCGTTGTTAAAGAATTTGCAACGGAATTTTAAAATTCGTCGCCTAAAAGTTGACTTTCAGCGACGGGTGTATTAATACAATTAGAGACTGATGCCAAGGAAAGTGGGTTCGCAGTCGACGTGGAGGTGCCACAAGGAATGCAGTCCGACTCGGATGCCAAGTGTGATGATGTGAGACACAGCAAGGGCGGAGCAAGGGCGGAGCAAGGGCAGAGATCAAGGGCTTCCCAGACAGAGCTTGAGGGTGGCAGTGTTGCGAGGGCGATGGCGCAGAGGGAATACACGACGACAGTCACAGTCTGATGCTTATGTCCGAAGTCAGGGTCCTGTATGTTTCTCTCTAAGATTCTAGAGTGAGAAAGTGAAAGTGTTCTGAAAATGTCCCCCCGTAAATGAATTCTCAAGACCTCTATTTATAGAGGTTGAGATGATGATGTCATCACGCGACACGTGGCGCTCCTCGGGAGTGACACGTCACTGAGGGGTCCACAGCTGTCGGTGCTCCACGGACTGTCGAATCGCATATTCACCCCGCCTGCCCCACACAGCGTCGCTCTGTCTGTCTGGAAAGACTGGCTCCCACAGCGTCGGTGTGGCCAGAGAAACCCCTTGATCTAGCCTCCAATCCAAGCCCTTGTAGAGTCCCACAGGCCTGGCAGTGGTGGGGAAGACCCGACGCCCAACTGCAAGGCGGACTAGGCGCGATGCCCTCCGAAGACCTGCTCCCGTCTTGGAGTGGCCCGGGGGTCATGGTCCATAGGGGTGCCAACGCAAGCCCCCAGTGCCGAAGCACATGTCATGAGAGTGGTGCGGCGACGAACGTCGCGAAGCAATACTTGGTGCCGGGGGCACGCATGATGAGAATGGTGCACAGGCGCGGCGACGAACGTCGCTGACCTATACTTAGTGTCGGGGGCACGTATCATGAAGATGGGCACGGGCGCGGCGACGAACGTCGCGAAGACGGTGCACGGGCACGCGTCGGGTGTCCCGAAGGTGGGATTTGAGCTGAGTGTACCTGTCATAACAAGATGATGAATGCAATATGTAGTAATGACAAAGTTGGAAATGATGGTATGCGGTCGTCGTACGACGGACGTCGCGAGATTGGTGGACGACGGACGTCGCGAGGTCGACGCACGACAGACGTCGTGAGGTTGATGGATGAACATCCGTAAGGTGATGCACGGCGGACGTTGCGAGGTTGATGTACGAACGTCCGTAAGGTGATGCACGACGGACGTCACGAGGTTGATGGACGAACGTCCGTAAGGTGATGCACGACGGACGTCGCGAGGTTGATGTACGAACGTCCGTAAGGTGATGCACGATGGACGTCGCGAGGTTGATGTACGAACGTCCGTAAGGTGATGCACGACGGACGTCGCGAGGTTGATGGACGAACGTCCGTAAGGTGATGCACGACGTACGTCGCGAGGTTGATGCACGACAGACGTCGCGAGGTTGATGGACGAACGTCCGTAAGTTGATGCACGACGGATGTCGCGAGGTTGATGGACGAACGTCCGTGAGGTGATGCACGACGGACGTCGCTAGGTTGATGCATGGTCCCTTGAAGAGAAGTGAAAATGCTAAGTATGGAAGTCATGGGCCAACCCTTGGGGGAAGGCTAAGGCCAACCTCAAGGGGAGGCTGAGGCCGACCCCAAGGGGAAGGCCAAGGCCGAGGCCGACCCCGAGGGGAAGGCCGAGGCCGACCCCGAGGGGAAGGCCGAGGCCGACCCCGAGGGGAAGGCCGAGGCCGAGGCCGACCTCCTTGGGCAAGTGCCATGGTGCGTCGACGGGCGACGTGCGACATGCGATGGTCGCGACGTCATGAGGCATCGCGCAAGGATGAGTTTCTTGGTGACGAAGTCATGAAGAAGAAGTAAGAAGTGCACGTGACTTGAGCGTGCATGCTTTGATCGGTTGTGAGCGTTGAAAAAAGACTGTTATTTGTGCGGATGTGTCATGCACAATGGGACTTCAAGTGGACTTTCGAGTGCGACCAGAATAGGTTGGGAACAGAGACTAAGTATCCGTCATTAAATTTATTTTTCGTATTTTAATATATTTTTTCAAAAATAATTTATTACTCAACGGAACATTTCGTCGCTAAAAATTGTTGACTTTTAGCGACGGAATATCCGTCATTAAACGTTTGTCGATTAAAACTTTAGCAACGGAATTTCCGTCGCTAAAAGTCATTTACTATTGGTAATTAGACTTTTAGCGACGGAATTAAAATCTGTCGCTAAAAGTTAAACTAATTCTAATTTTTTTAATACCTAAACCTGTAATTACAAATCCTCAACAATCACAATTCAGCAAATATTTTTCAATGCACATTAAGGTTAAATAATTGATGATCCATCAGCAATTATTTAACCTTAAAATACACAACAAATATATATAAAGAATATATTTTGTACTAAATGAAAATAAAATGTATATAAAATTCAGAAGGAAGCGGGGTACAATACAGTACGGAGGAGAGAGGAGTACAAGTTGGGGGGGGGACGGGAGTGGGATACAAAGAGTTAGGAGGGGAAGGTCGCCGAGTCCCGAATCTGATGGATCCCGCTGATTGTCCTCGTCCACCGGGGCACTGATGTCCAGCAGCAGTGCCTTGTATGTAAAGGTACGAACACATTAATCTCGATAGCAATCGTATGTAGTTTTCACTAAACATATATAATGATTGTACGTGATTATGCGCCGTGATCATCCTATAAATCTCCGCAGTAATGCAACGGACCTTGTCCTCTTGTAAAGACGAGAGCTCGACGGTCGGTGTCTGTGTTTGTGGATATGCAGCGGGAGGTGGGGACGCTCCTATCACCGCACGTGCAGTCATACCGGAGAGGACGCATATGCAGCCTAATTAAAACAGATTAACCCTAATTAATTCTTAATTAAATTCTAGTTTATAGTAATTAATTTTAATTAAACCCAACTAACTCCGATTAGCCCTAACTAACACTGATTAGCCCTAGTCACTAATTAACCCTAATTTACTGTAAATTTAATTTCTAATTAGCCCTAATCACCGCTGATTAACCTAATTAAATCCCGATTGTCTTGATAAATTGTAGACAAACCCTAATTAAACCCAATTAGGGTATTAACTGTAATATGCTCTAATTAGGCTCAATTAACCCTAAGTAGTCCGAATTAGCCCGAATTAAACCTGAGTAACACTAATTGAGTCTAATTAAACGTAATTAATTGTAATCAGCCCTATGTAGCTCGAATTACCCTAATTGCCCCTAATGAACACATTAACTCGGCATGTTCACCTTACTTAGCTTTTATCTATTTATGTTCGGTACAGAATCATTTGGTTATAGTGAGTTTCAGTTGTTGGGGGTGGGGGGGGGGGGGGGGAGGGGGGCGAATTGTCGCCAGAGGGGGGATCGCCAGGGGAAGGACACGACGTCGTGGGGGGTTGTCGCGGGGGGAAGACACTGTCGCCAAGTGAGAACCAAAAAGAGAGACAGAGACGGGGAGAGAGAAATGAAGGGTTAGATATATAATAGACATTTTAGCGACGGAAGATTCGTCGCTAAAAAACTACTGTTGGTAAAATGACGTCTGTAAAATAATTTACCGACAAAAGGCCCGTCGGTTAAAGTTTTACCGACGGAAAAATTCATTGGTAAATCCTCATTTTAGCGACGGACTTGTGTCCGTTGCCAAAAATCTGTCAATAAAAGCTCTTTTTCTTGTAGTGTTTGTATGTGTTTCTAGATTGTTTTTATAATAGTTAGAAGTTATAGACTTGTCTCCCATTCCCATGGTCGGATTTCAGTCTAATAGATAAAAAAAATAAAAATAGAGTTTCAATAGAAGTAGAAGTCTAGTTGCGTTATAATTCTACTAAAGTTAGACTTTAATGCAAGTAGGATTAATTCTAAGACGACTAGAGTGTTAGTCGGCAAGTATTCTAAGGGCACTCAACAAGAAGAAGCTGAGTTCATTTAAGGTCACTAGGAAAGAAACCCAAAACATAAGTCACTTCCCGTAGGGTTGGCCAAAACTACGTGGTTTTGATCCCGTTAATCACTGGATACTTAGGCTACTCACCCCTGATATTCGTTTCAAACCAAAATTTAATTTAAGTTCAGGGTTTGTTTTCTTATTTATATGCATGTTTTCTAATTATTTCAGGGATTCAAATTGAACTCACTAAAATGAAATTAGAGACCCATAGGGCATAATGTGATGCCTACTACCTTCCCGTTGTATAATTTCGACCTCGTATCTAAGTTTTCGATTTCGTATGACTAGAAGCTTAAATTAGGAAATTCATGGAGGATTTTTCTTGTTTTTTCTGGGTTAATTAGTTATTAACCTCAAAATAAGATGGCTTACTTGAATTTAGACCTTTCCGAGTGCTAAAATATTGAAGGCGGTCGCTACAACGGCAACGCCGATCTAATAATACCGAATACATGTTGATTACAAGATCAAAACTTCACTGTGATGTGGCAGGAATCAATATTAAGCATCTAATAATTGGACGAAATACTTCTGGTGGAGGTCTCAACTTAACTGTGTTACCTTTCTCATTCAGGGCATCAGACAAAATTGGTCTGTTCCTTCACTCTTGCAATTGTTTGATTCTTTCTGTTTATATGCTTTAGGTTCTGTATTCCATCGATGGCTGCAGAAGTATCAGCAGCAGCTGCCGTGGTGGGGGCAGTCTCCCAAGTTAAGACGACAATTTTTGACCCACTCAGGGAAACAATCTCCAATTTAAAAAAGTTAGAAGAAGTTCATGAGGCTTTGCAGGATGCAATTGTAAGTCTAGTCTCGAGAAGGGAAGAACACGAGTCTCTTGTCCAGAAACATAGGGCGACAAAGATGCCATCTAAACCGTATATTGCTTGGGCCGGGAAGGTCCAGAGAATTGAACAGAAAGTGAAAAGTTTCGACACTAAATATGGAATCGAAGTCAAGAAGCCACTTTATCGGTCTTTTCTGTCACGTTCAAAATTGAGTGAAAAAATGAAAGAGAAGGCATTGGAAATAATACCACTCCTGAACGAGGGGAGTCAGTTTGGGAGTCGGTTTGAGAGCATGTTGGTCGATAAACAACCAGAACATGTCGTTAAGATGGCACCACCAGATATCAAGAACTTTCCAGCACTTCAAAGGCCTCTTGAGCAGATACTCGACTTGCTAACAAAAGACAGAGTTAAAGGGATTAGAGTCCATGGAGCATTGGGGACCGGAAAAACAACCATGATGCAGAACCTAAATGACCACAGCCAAGTTTCTGAAGCATTTGAAATAGTAATCTGGCTAAAGGTGTCAACTGAGGGTAACAAGGGAAACATAAGCAATCCGGAATTGCAGCGGGCAATCGCCAGAAGATTGATACTACATATTGAAGGTAGCAACCATGTTGACGAAGTTGCAGAAAGAATCAGGGATAGCTTGAAGGATAAGAAGTATTTGCTGCTTCTGGATGATGTTAAGCAAGATCTAGATCTACATCAAATTGGAATACCAGAGAATCAAGGTAGTAAAATAGTATTGACAACTACTATTGGCCATGTTTGTAACTCAATGGTGGAGGAGGTGATCAAGGTAGGGAAGTTCTCTGAAGATGAGGCACTGAACATGTTTCAAAATGTCCTGAACTTCCCAAATCTTCGTGACAACCCACACATCGAAAGATTTCTGCGCAAAGTGGTCCAATTATATGATTTTCATCCTCTCAGGATCAAATTGGCGGCCACTGCCTTCAAATTAAGAGGCCCTGGAAAGGAATGGTGGAAAGAAGGATTCAAAGACTTAATAAAGTGGTCCAGAAAGGGAGACCATCCCATGAAGAAAATGTACGACCTGTTGCAAGATAGCTGTGATAACTTAAATGATGCCCAAAAAAATTGCTTTCTTTATGGTACATTATATCCTGAGGGCACTGACATCTACGAAGATTGTTTGTTGGACTGTTGGTCAGCCCAAGATTTCATTGGCGGCGATGACGATGTTGATGAGATATTACGCCATCTGAAGATGGTGTCATTACTCGAGGAAGGTGCACTTAAACGACATGTTAGAATGGAGAAATGGATGAGGGAAGCGGCACTGTTTATCTTGTCAACTAATGTTGGATGTAAATATTTGGTCAAAACGAGTGAAACATTACAGGAGCCTCCCCTTTTGGCGCATTGGAAAGATAAAGAGGGAATCTCCTTGGCGGACAACGATTTGAATAGATTACCAGACCGTCCAGATTGTTTGGTGCTTTCCACACTATTTCTGCAGCGAAACCCAAATCTGATACAAATTCCTGCGTCATTCTTCGAGTGTATGGGGAAACTTAGAGTTTTGAACCTGTATCGTACCGGGATCGTTTCACTACCAACCTCTTTATCAAATCTAATTTGCCTTAAGGTGCTCTATCTAAATGGCTGCAGTGGTTTGGTGAGTCTTCCTCCGCAAATAGGAGAACTTGAGCATCTTGAAGTGCTTCATTTTCGTGGCAGTAGAGTCAGTTGTCTACCACCTCAGATCCGTAGCTTGATCCATCTCAGGCGTCTGTCGTTGTCTGTTACTAGTTCTTCAGGCGGTGAAATTAATCCAGAAGATTGTGTGTTTCCTTATAGTGAAATTTCCAGGCTTCCTAAGTTGGAAGAGCTATTCATTGATATCAAATGTCGTGACCGGAATAAGATGCTATCAAGTGTCATTACAAATACAGCTACAATGGAAAAGCTGAAAATTTTTCGACTTTGCTTTCTTGATGAGGCTGAAGTTGTCATAGAAGTTGTGGCAGCTACTCCGAAAATCCCTGTTCCCAGAGAAGCCAATCTTATAACTTTTCTTGGAAAAATAGACGAGACTCTTTACTGCGACAAATTTCAAGTGTTCATTGACTGCGAGATCTCAAACCCTCAAATTCCCAAGCCTTACCGATACAACAGGTTTGTGAGATACTGCAATGGAAAATGGAGGGATCCTCCTATTTCGAATATACTTGATAAAGCAGATGCAGTTGAATTGTTTAACAGCGAAGAGCAATTTCTATCCGACTTTGAGACGGATGGGATGGACCAGGTCCAACATTGCCTACTTGAGAGTTGCAAGAATATAAGAAGCATTGTGGATGGTTACATGAATTGCTCAATACTAGGAAACCTGGAGCATCTATACATGAAGGATTTGCCAAAACTGGAAAGTATTTGGATGGGCCCCATGAACGGGCAGCTTCAAAGCCTCTCCAAGCTGAAGACTCTAGTTCTGATCAAATGCCCGAAGTTGATTATGACTCTTTCTCATGGTGTAATTCAACAGCTTTCTGAGATCCGACATTTAGAAATTAGGGAGTGTTGTGGAACTGAAGATATAATCAGTGGCCCCTCGAGTGCTGGACTAGATCCTGGTGTCCTTCCAAAGTTGAAGAAACTAGTACTTCATGACATGCCAAATTTGGAAAGAATCTGCCCAGATAAGTCTTTAGAGTGGCCCTCTTTGGAGAAGCTTGAGATACGCAGGTGTCCTAATGTCAACGAGGTACCATTCACCAAGAGTAACGCAATGAAGCTGATATCTATTGAAGTGGACAGATGTTGGTGGGAGCGATTGAATTGGCAAGAGCTCCAGGTCAAAGAACGACTTTCAAAATTGCTTCCTCCGGTAACATTTTCTTTTTCACATGATTCCCATGAACTTGGCAAACGTCACTTAGCAAGATACATGTGTGGCTTGGTAGCAATGCTAATGCTTGCATTGTTGATAAATTTTTCGTGAACTTGTCTATCACATGCTACTTGGTTCATAAACTTGTCAGGAACTGGTCATACGAATTTCTGTTTTACTGCATATGAGTTAACAGTTTTTTAGGTCAAGTCTATCTAACAGTAACACAATGTGCACTGGAACTTTCTATACTTAGATATATGCTACTTTGACTCCAGCATTCGATAAAACTTTCATTTCCATGTTACCAGGTCAATGGGTATATATGAAAGCCCGTCTTCAAGCAACGACGTGACGTGTTATGGTGCCGTCCTCACAGATGACACGGATTCAGGTTTTATAAATCACATACACACATCAAGTGACCTTATCTTCGTAATATTGTTCTTGTCGAAATTTTCTAATGTGTTCTTGTTATTATTGAATAAAGGATGAGCATCTATTGTGATAAGGTTTCCCTTGACAAGTATTTTTTACGTCATTATCAATACCGTACCGGTACCGGCCGTACTGACCGGTACATACCGTTTTTGCTTTTTACTGGTACGATATCCCTTAAATTTTGTACCGGTCAAAATACCGCTCGGTACCGGTTGTACCGGCCGGTACATGTGATACCGGCCGAAAACTGCGTACCGGCCAAGATATTGTGTTTTGTACTGGTTCCTTTAAAAAATGTAAAAATAACAAATTTTATTAAAAATTTTGTAAATTGACCATATAAAGACATTCTAAGTTCTATTATACTAATCAAAACCTCTGTAACCTCCTGCTTATAAATTTCATTACAATTTGTAAAATCATTCCTGATAAGTTTTTAATATTCACTTATCTTTGATTATTTTATACCTATAAACTTTGATCATATTCTTTCATCTATATGATGTACTACTTTACACACATCCGCTCGTGCACACACATGCACACACATAAACAACTTATTCTTGAACCCAAAGACATTATTATTTAACAAATTAGCTTATTTGAAAATTATGGTAAATCAAGTTCTATAAGATAAACAGTTTATTTTAGAGGAGTATATATATATATATATATATATATATATATATATATATATATATATATATATATATATATATATATATATATATATATATATATATATGTAAGTTCGCCAGTGAACAAATAATACAAATAGATATTGTTGATGAAAATTTTGAGATGGTACCGGTATCGGTATGTGTACGTACCGTTTCTTGGAGAAAAAACGGTACGCACTCCAGTATGGTATTTATAACTATGCTTTACGTCCTTAATTAATTGACCGTGTTTAACTTGCACATTTATTTAAGATATGAGTCAAGAGAGAAAGAGAGAGGGAAGGAAGAAAGTGTGTCAGAAAGATAAAAAGTGCAAGAAAGATAAACATGAACAGTTTAAAAAGAAAATATGATTAATATATTTGGGATGAAGAGAATAAAAAATAGTTGTTGCTTCTTCAATCACTATGGTACAGAAATTTAAAGAATAAAATCTACTTAAGACAATTTCACTTCTTATTAATTGTCTGCAATGTGATTTAAGCATAATATTTCACTACATGTGTTGCCCACCCAATCTCACAAATGTTAATACAAAATCATATTTTCTTTTTAGTTTTGGAAACTGAAAAAAAAAGTTGCGTTTGGTAACCATTTCTTTTTTTTCCCCTTCAGTTTAAAACTCAGTTTTTAAAATAAGGCTGTTTTTAAAATTTTCAAAAACTGGTTTTTTTTTCACTGCTGTTGTTTTTTTTTTAGATCATCACCACCCTCCCACCGCAGGCAGCCACCACTGGCGGCCACCGCCGGCCACCACCACCGCCTCCGCAAACTACCACAAAAAAAAACTAGGTTATCAAACACCAAAAAAAAAAAAAAACTCAACAAAAAAAATAGATTATCAATTACCCACTTGTTTTTGTAAAAAAAATTAAAATGCTCTTTAATTTTGTTTTTTTGGAAACTGAAAACAAAAAAAAAAGTTTTGTCAAATGAAGCCTAGTGATGGAAAATTTATTTCTATGCTCGGAATGACATATAAAATTAGGATAAATTACACACGGCATCCCTGAGGTTTGTCTTAAACTACCGACGGCTCCTACCATATTTTTTTATTACACTCCGCTCCTTGAGGTTTGTACAAGCATTTCACGAAGCTACACAAATCTGACGGGAACTTTAACTCCGTTTGGAGATTCCTTGACACACTATTTTTTTATTTTTTCATTCTCAAACTACCCTTCCTTTCTTGATTAAAACCCTCATTGCCCTTTAGGTTTACCTTGTGCAGAAGAAAATCGATTTTGTAGGGGTTTGTATCCTAACCCAACAGCCTTGCCTTTTGAGGTTTTCTTGGCTACAGTGCTGGGGTTCTTTCCGATCCTACATGAATAGTGTTAAAATCCATTATAAGCTAGGTCGAGTAAGAAAGGTTGTGCTATTGGCTTGGTGGGTGGTGTATGCTTGGTGCGGGGTGGGGGGCGTGTTTTCCAAAACTCAAGAGAAATTTTACGAGAGTTGAGTATCTATAACAATTACCAAAAGATATAAGAAGATAAGGATCTATAACAACGAACTCATAAGCAAGCAAGAGAGAAGAAAGCTAGATATAAGCCTCATGCAAACTGCAAATCAGAACAAAATGTACTTTTTCCTGACAAAAGAACTGTAAGGATCCATGAGGTGAAATTCAATTTACACGCATACTAATACAGAGGCAAAGAAAGTTTTTGAATATTCTTTGTAGTAATACAATAATTCAAACTGAATATTCCTGCTAGATTCACTACTGTAGAGACAAGGAAAATCGAATACAAGCTAGATAAACATGAATATTCTCCGTGCCAACTGGTGCAATTCCCAAGTGAACAGTTAAAACTCGTGAACAGAGGAACTACAAGAATCACATAGCATGGGGTAAACGGCTATAGAAGATTTCCAATGATCCCAAACGCCCACAAAAGTTTTGTACTCATTAGTTTGTAAAACCGAATATGTGCAAATAATGGAACCTGATTGACAACACTGAATAATCTCTAAATTCTTTCTGCTTTACAAAACCTTCCTAACCTGAGTCCCACGTACAATACAAGACACCTCCAACTGTGCGGAGAGTGCCTGTGAGACTGTGACTGCCCTAACCACCAATTTTACAAGATCCGAAAAGCAAGAACTCATAGCTGAAAAGGAACTTTCACTAGAAGAAAGTGACAAAGACCACTTTTTTCCATTAAAAAAAGCCAAAATTGTGCGTGCAATACAAAATCCAGGAAACCCATTACCTGTTACTCAATGCCACAATGGCAACTTGGACGCTATTGAGAAAACAAAAATTAGAGCACAATGATCTATACCCAAAACCCCACGTTCCGACAATCAGCTAAAACTCAAAACTAATACCAGAGCGTTTCTAAGCCTACAGTGTGCCAATCGCAAAAGTAGCAACACGGCAAAAAAGGGGACACAAAAGCTAACAACATGAACACAGAAATCCAGAGACAAACAAAGGGGTACCACAAAATCCTTGCTAGTGAAAAAAAAAAAAAACAAATGACGATGAATTGAAAAAGAGACATACCGTGGTAAATGGACTTAAGGGCCTAGACCAGCCATGAAAACAAAAAGAGAACAGAGAAAGCAAACACCGAGAGAAGAGGGCCCTGAACCATTTTGGGGTATTATCCAAAAATGGGATCACATTTTGAGATGCTTCATTGAATCACCATTGTTGTCAAGAGACTGCAACATTTTGCTTTTTGCGACTTGATGTCTGTAGCCAAGAGTGAAGAGCCACTGTTTCACTCCAAAATCCAAGACGACACTGTATAGTTAATATACGAGGATAAAAATGTCTCAAAGAAACCGAGATTCAAGGAGAGGAGTGTAATAAAAAAAGATGGTAGGAGCCGTGTGTAGTTTAGGACGAACTTCAGGGTTACCGTGTGTAATTTATTCATAAAATTTCTGTTGAAGCGCACTTGAAATGACGTATAAAATTTAGCCACCTCAACTCACCGCTCAGAGTCTAGTGCATAAACTAGAGTCGCAATTCCTTCTACTGCTTTTTCTTAACGCAATAACTAGTTTATAGTAATACCCCAAATAATATATAGCTAATTATTTTAATTTTTGGGTTACTTTTGTATTTTTAATAATATTTTGGAATACTTTTAAATAAGTAACATAACTTTAGGAATTTTTTGGGTTATTTACCAAGCTTAGAAATAAAAAGACTAGTCAGTTATTTCTGTCGATAAATTGAGTTTGTTCTTCCGAGAGAAAGAAGAAAGAGAAAATTAGAATTTTTGAGGATTGCAATTTCTACTCACAATTGGTAAGTGATTTTGAATTCACTTTATTTATAAGGATGAATTAGATCACATTGAAATTGTATTTAAGAATATTTAACGTAAGTGGGCTGATTAAAATATTTAAGTTTTGAAACTTCAGAAGATTACCCAATTTTATATATCTAATTGCGTGGATTGAGATAAGAGTTTCATGGTATCTGCTTCATTATTATTATGCCCTTTGATTTGTCATGTTACTCCGATTTTTGTTTCAATGATAAAGTTTTTATTTTGTGAAAATTATCGTTATGTTCTTTAATGTGGTATTTTATATCGACTTCGTAAAATATATTTTGGCTTGTTTACTGTCCGTTCTATTGTTTTACGCCATAATGGTTCGTCTTTTAATGTGTTTTGCCAATTAGCCGTTTTCTCTCCACGTTAATGTTTGCCCATTAACACCAAGCACTCATTCCTGTCAAAAGACTTCAAAAATGTTGACGTTCTCTTTAAGGAGAATTAGCCGTCAAGTTGGCACAATTGACTAGCCATGTGTCAGGTTCTAGGAATTCACAAAGTATGTGAACCTTTTTGCTAGTAATGCCTTCATTCTTGCGTAGCGAGCTTGTACGAACTCGGATCGCGTCGATTTTTCTTTTGTTAAACTTGTCTCTTGGTCCTCTTCGATTCAAGTCTAATATCGAATAGTTTTTAAAATCGTTAAATCATCGTTATTGAAATGCAAGTTTTGATACTTTTACGATTAATATGTCAGTGAGATACTTTGATGTTCGTTTGAACTCTTTGAATTAAACTAAAATTTAGAATATTAACGTGTTTAAGTTAACGTGATGCCATGATATGGTATGTCAATTGCTACCGGTATGCAACTTTGAACTTAGAACCTTCGTGTGTTTAAGTTAACGTACTTTACATTTATGTATTACGTGATTGTATCGTATTTGATTATTAATTCAATCATTTAATTGTGTTCATTTGACTTTGACTTGATATTTGATGGGTTAGATGTCTTGAAGTGATATTATTTGTCGTGTCAAGATTTTCAGTCATCGTTGCACTTTCGTTTTCATATGCTTTGTTTGGACTCAGTTACATATTATTGGATACTTGCGTTGTACTCCGTGGGTGTGTGCGTGGATCTTTACTGGGCTTTGTGCTCAACCCATCCGCCTTCCTTTCTCCTCCCATTTCAGGTAATTAAGATGAGATAACCTAGAGGAGGTAATAGCTTTTTGTATGAGCTTAGAGATGTATGCTAGCTCGTAACTTTTTTTTAGTGACTTGAGAATAAGAGTTTTTTAATAGTGTGGATAAGTAGCTTTTGAGAACCCCTAATGTGTGGGAAGTGATTGTTGATATCACACTTCCGCTGCAATTGTTAGTTATTGATGTTGAATGCCAATGCCTTTAATTTTAGATATGATTTAGAGCTTTGCAGATTACCTCTTTGAGGTTATATTCTTTGTAAAATATTTTGGATATTATATTTCTCGTAAGCAGAAATATTTAAAATAGTATATGAAGGTCTGCCTCCCGGTTGGGGGGTGTGACAGCCATCTGTAATGATTTTTTTCATGGCCCACCACAGGGCAATGTCTCCCTCAGAAGGACTAGCCAAATATGTACTTATGAGTTCATGGGTAAGGTCTTATGAGGCCAATCACAAATCATCTCATATCTGATGTGAGAATCATCCCACATCTGACGTGGGACATCACACTTACTATCAACTTTTTTCTTCCCCATTTTTCCCATGAAGAGCTGCTATTATTAGGTTACACTTTGATACTTGCTTGTGATAGTGATACTAGTAAGAACTAAGAACGTAGAAACGAAATATGCTTTTTATTTTTGGAGTGAACTGAGAAACTGAAACCAAGTACATGAGTTCAAGAAAGAAAGAGAAAGGAACCATAATTACATAGGCAACAAAATAGGAAACCGAAACAAAAAACCATAAATATAGACACGAGAGATCAGAAGTCAAAGACTATAAGATCGTCGTTAAGGAAGCGTCAAAACACCACTAAGGCACTTCCACAGCAATAGCACCATCAGGGGAGGTTTAGTAAGCACCATCAGATCAGATCTCCTGAATGGGTAGCAAAAGAATCCATTACCGATGAAAGTTGCAAAACACAATCAGTGCCTTGGACGGTATGCAAAGAGTGCACTTCCTGCCTATTGTCAGATATGTTACACAAAAGCTGGTGTAAAGCAATGTGCGACTCATGTGCTGATCTAATCTGCAAGAGGAAATCTGGGTGAGTGGTAAGCAAATAAGGTGAACACGGAGCAAACGAGCTAACCATGTAGTAGCTAGTAACACACCCTCGGTCATAGCATTAGTTTCAGTAGGTGAGAAAATAACATCAGTGAAAGCCCCGCGTGGTGTCCAGTCGGATTTAAATACCACCAAACCAACCCCAAATCGCAGAGGGAATGGTTATGGAGTTTTCATTGATCCAACCCTTAAGAAGCTCCTTGAGTGTGTTCAAGTCGTAAGGGTACTCCGGGGCATGCTCTGGCTGCCTTCTCTAGTTAATCACCGATCTCCTCCTTGAGACTGACGCTTTCTGTTGTTTTCGTTGTTGTTGGCTGCTTTGACCACAACTTTAGAATAGAATTCTAATAAAGTTGGACTTCTATTGTAATTGAATTCTAAGACAACTTAAAGCGTCAGTTAGGAAGGACTCTAAGGGGAAAGAACTAGAAGAAGTTGACTACATTTAGGTCACAAGGAAACATTACTAAAATCAGGTTATCTCTCGTAGGGTTGGTCAAAAGTATGTGATTTTGATCCCAGTTAGTCTGATTCATTACATAGACCACTTGACCTCTGATGTTGAGTTCAATCTAAAACTAGGGTAAGTTTATGGTTTGCTTTCTTATTTCAATACATGTTTTCTTATTATTGCCAACATAAAATTTGATTTGGCAAAAAATATATTAGCGACCATTAGGATATAACGGGATGCCTAACACCATTCCTTTTTCATAATTTAGTTTCCCAAACCTAAATTTTTTATTTTGCATGATTAGAAGCCTAAATTGGAAGTTCTACAGTCATAAAATACGGTTTTTCTTCTTCCCCCCATCCCCCCTGCCCCGCTCGAATTATTAACTCCAATGTAAGTTGGGGACTCGAAGTTAGACCTTCTCGGGTCTAAATTTTGGGGGAGTGGTTTGCAACTGTGGCGACTCTGTTGGGACTTAAGAAGAGTAGACTCGAATTAATTTGTTTTCATGACTTTCGATCTTTATTATTGTATGTTTGTTTACGTGCATATTTTCTAAATTGTCTTTTGCATTTTTTTAATTTTATTTTAGAAGAGTCACAAGAGCATATTGGCCCAACTCACTCCTTTTGAGGGTAACGGTCGAAGCCCTCAAATTCCTTAGTTCTGAGGCAACGTTCAATTGTTCCTCACCTCCAACGCCATGTACTATGAACCTCTTTGTTTCTGGGGTTGTTTCCAAAACTGTAAACTAAAGTTTACATTTTGTACAACTTTATTACTTAAGTTGAAGGTACATCAAAGAAGTACCCAACTTTGAAATAGCATACCAAATCATACCACAGCTGACAGACAGATGCCGTAAGAAAACCAGAGGGGTAAGACTGAGACAGATGCCGTAAGAAAACCAGAGGGGTAAGACTGTCAACTATCCCCATGGTCACGTGGAATGTCCTTTTTTACATTTTAAATGCACCTTTTTACTTTTTCTCCTCTAACTCTCTCTTCTTCTTCTTTTTTATTTTTTTCTCTCTTTCACATGCAGACCTATCACCCACTTTCTCTCTCTTTTTTTCCTTTTGGATTCTCTCCCCCCTCTCTCTCTCACACACACACACAAACACAAGCAAACCCATCACCCACTTTCTCTCTATTTTCTTCTTCTTCTTCTTCTTCTCCCACACACAAGCAGACCCATCACCCACATTCTCTCTCTTTTTTTCCTTTATCTTCATCTTCATATTCTCTTTCTTCTTCTCCTTCTCTCTCTCTCTCTCTCTCTCTCTCTCTCTCCTTCTCTTTCCTTCTTTTCTCTCTCTCTCTCTCTCTCTATCTCTCTCTTTCCTTCAGTCTCTCTCTGTCTCTCACGTGCAGACCCATCACTATTATCCACTCTCTCTCTACTACTTCTTCTTCTTCTTCTTTTTTCGCTTTTTCTTCTCTCTCCCCTTCTCCCCCTCTCTCTCGCTAACCCATCGCCCAGTTCTTCTTCTTCTTCATATCTTCTCTCTCTCTCTCTCTCTCCCTCTTTGCTGCATACTGTACACCGCCACTAACCACGGAGGCAGGAACTCAAAATCACTGAGGCAAGAACCCGACACCCACTATGATGACTCCACCACCGTTGTTGTCGGTGATCTCATGCCATGTTTGAATATATGTGATACGAGATAGATTTGAATGAATTGCGTGAGTAGACGATAAAAGTGGTTTTGGGGTATTTATATAGATTCAGAGACATGCAAAAATAATCAAAACAGTGAATCTATCATCAAAATTTAAAACTCCATTGACTTTCTTTGTGGAGTGTGTGAATTAAAGAAGAAAGGAGAGAGACAGAAGAAAATGAGAAAAAAAGAGTAGGACTGTCAAAAGAACGAACCATGTGACCACATGGACATGTTTTATGTTCTTTTTTTCACAATGACACTCCTACCCCTCTGACTTTCTAACGGCATCCGTCGTCCATTAGCCGAGGTACTGATTTGTTACGTTATTTCAAAGTTGACTTTGATACACTTTCAAACTTGTGTACCAAAGCTGAACAAAATATAAAGGGTTAAATACACGTAGGTACCTTGAAACTACCACTTTGTCTCACTTGAGGATCCCAAAGTTTAATTTTTACACATAAGGGTCTGAAACTACAATTTTGCAATAGATAAGGACTTCCGTCCAAATTCTTTAACTTTGGAACAATCCGTTAGGGGCAAATCTGTCCGGACAGGTTAAATTGTTTTTCTTCTCTTTTGCAATTTTGCACTTCTTCTTCTTTAGAGACCCACCGCCCTCTCACCCATCCCACCCGCCCCTTACCCAAGCCCCAACAGTACAAAGAGACACAAATCACACCACCAGTAGATCGCCCTCACCACCGCACCACCAAATCACAACCACCGGTCGGCATCACCGCCGCATCATAGCAGCGCCACCGACAGACGTCTAACACCGGTCACACCTCCGCCGAACCATCGACCACCAATGTCGTCGCCGGTGATCTCTCTCAAAACCAAGAACAAGCCATCACCAACGCACCCCAGAGCCACCACCATCGCATTAAAGCTGAAATCAGACGGATCTCCACCGGTGTTGACCCGTCGTCGGCCAACAGGGACACGATCTGACATATTTGGCTGCTTCGATCCTCTATAATCCGTCCCTTCGGCTTTCGATACTGAAACCATCAACCTGTTAACAAACGAGAGTGAGTTTGTTTCAGTTGGGTAGTCGTTGCCGGAGGGTCTCGCTGGCGGTGGAACAATAAAGAACTGTGGATTGCAGGTAAGGTTTCGATGGTCATGGTCTTGGTTGTGGGTTTGCAGGTAAATTTTGGGTGGTCGTGGGTTTGCCGGTAAAGGTCTGTGGCGGTTGGTGGTCGTGGGTTTGCTAGGATCTGGACCGATTTAGTTTGTCGACGGTGGCTATTGGTGGGTTGGCATGATTGGTGGTGGCTGGTGGCTGGTGGCCGGCGGCCGGAAGTGTGCTGCTATGGTTGTGGCTGACTGTTGGTCGTGGTAATAGGGATAGCGGTGGCAGGACCACTGCCGGTGGGGTTTCTGGACGGTTTTGGTCGATGGCGATGTTGGTCGTGGGTGGATCGTGATGTTGGTCGCCGGACGGTGTTGGTCAGCGGTGGACCGTGGTGATGGGGGAGCGATGGCAGGGACAGTTGCCGGCGTGGTAGCCGGACGGTGTTGGCCGTGAGTGGCTCCATTTTTGCACTGTTTTTGAAACCCAAAATATGGAAACCCATAATTGTTCCTGACGGAAAAGCATGGATCGTTAGGAATTTGGACGGAAGTCCTTATCTATTGCAAAATTGTAGTTTCAGACCCTTATGTGTAAAAATTAAACTTTGGAACCCTCAAGTGAGACAAAGTGATAGTTTCAGGGTACCTACGTATATTTAACCCAAATATAAACTTTGAGGGTTCAATTTTGGGATTAGCCCTTATTTCTTCGTATATTAAGCAATTTGTACACATACCAAGGATCACCCAAGATTAACTACTAGAGTTAAGGATGAGAGGTACATCGTACAAATTGAACCGAGGGAGTGACCTGAAACCAAAATTTGGATTCAGCACACACCCAAACCAATTTTTGAGGGTTCACACTTTAACGTGGATATCAATAATATGACGTATCGGCTAGGAAACAAGTGACCACAGTTCAAAATTGACTAAGAAGGCCGGTAACTTTCTTGAAAACAACCAAAAAAGATTTCTTTGATCAACTGGCTAGTAAAACCAAAGGGTATGCTGAAGGATTCACCAACGAGCACATATAAGAATCGATGAACCCGGTTGGTAATTCCTTTTAAAAAGTCAAAGAAATAAAATTTTAATTTACCTAACGGCCTTAATGAATAAACAATATGGTTTGTCAGTTACTCTTTTTTGGAAATTAGAAATAGGCCGACTTCAAATCCATATAATGAAATATTTAATGCCCCAAAATTGCACCAGCTTCTGCACCTATAAACCTGCAGGCAAACATGCTGGCGGTTCATTGTATATATTTTGATTTCTAAGAGTTTTTCTTAGGGTTTGAGTCAAATAGGTGTCATGTTTTCTTCCTCTATAAAATATAGGATTCCACCTCTATAGCCTGTTTGCGAGTTTTAATTTAGGAGAGAAAATAAAGGAATAGAAAAAAAGGTGACTGTTTTCCTCCCTTTTCTCTAGTTTGTAAGTTTTTTTAAATAGAGAAAAAAAAGAAAATGGTAGAAAGTTTGGACTTCTTTTGTCTCAAAATCTTTCCTCCCAAAATTTGAGAAGAAACGGAGAGAAATGAAACTCTCATTAATAAAATTTTGATAATGACCATATTAACCGTGCGATAATGAAGACTATATTTTTAAAAACTTTTAAATTTTAGGCTTCCCTTACGAGCGCTTACCATTTTACTGCCAAACGTATGATTGTTTTAGATATTAAAGTTGACTCATGACTGATTGTTTGCTTTTTGGCATGAGGTTAACCAAATTGTGATCTTGGATGTTTGTAGTCAACTTATGACTAATTTGTGTTTTCTATAGTGACAATAACTAGTAATGTAAGGCTTATTTGTGTTTTCTATAGTGACAATAACTAGTAATGTAAGGCTTATTACATTAATATGGTACGAACTTTTGTATGATTTCATTAATGAATTTTTCCCATCAAACTTATATTTGTTTTAGGATCATACATCATAGTCCTTGTTAAAATTATAAGAATATAGTTTAGAAGTATGTACGTAATCATGTGTCTTTTCTTTTCTTTTCTTCTGAACTCACAAACAAGGGAACTGAATAATGCTTTTTTCGCTCTTAAACTCACAAACAAAAGGAAGGACACAAAATTTTCCCGCAAGAGTAATTTTCCATGTTGAGAACAATTGAATTGATTAATCCATTCAAAAGGTTACAATAATCAAGGATTTTTTAAATTTAAGTTTAATAGTCAATCTTGTCGACTTTTCTTTTTTGCGCTTGGGGGCGGATGATCATTGCTTTTCAAGCTTAAATCAAAATTTTCAGTTTCTTAGAAATTGAATGTCATAAATCTAATAAAAGGATATCATCTGAAACTTAAACATTTGGATGACAATTCAAGAGACCATTGAAAAGAGGCCATGACTTCTTTTCTAAACCAGTCACCCCCAACCATCACTCAATATAAACAAGTCTATCCTTATCCTCAAAGGTACTGAGGTGTCAAACACTGATGTCATGATTTTTCTCCTTTTTAAAGCTCATTTACTCTCTCATAGCAGGGACCTTTCTGTCTTGAGAAAAAAACTAAAAAACCTACTAGGCTCAAAACCCTATAAAGGACGGTCTAGGCAAAAGTTAGAGCACCACTGAAGGACAAAATAAACTTCAAAGGAATGTGGGTTTGCACTAGTTCTTCTGAAAACAAGCACTCCTAGAGATTGGAGGCCATCGTTTGGCCACAACGTATTATTCGATCCCATGTGCTTGATATTTCGACTTGCTAAAGCTTTGAGCCTAGACAGATTAGCCTTTCTTTTTGGAACCTATATCTTAACATTGGGGGCGGGTGAGTTCCTTTGTGTGTGCCTGTGTCGTAATATTTGTTGCAATGCCAACTCAATATGGAAAGTGTTCTTCCTCATGGGGAATAAATTATTGAGGATGAAAAAGTTGATGAATGAGATCTCGATAATCATTTGTTCAATCAAGAAAGAAAAGCAAAAAAGAAGAGGAACTGTTATTAAAAGAAAAAAAAAAGAGAAGGAAGATGCACTAAAGAAAAAGCAAAAGAAAAAAAAAATCTGAAGACGTGGAAAATGATTGCCAAAATTTGATGTATTAATGGATTTCAAAGAATAGATGCACAACATGTTCAATAATTTTGAACTGCGTTAGACCTGACTTCCCCATTGGGATACATAGGCAGCTTATTGATCTTCTAGACCCATTCTCCCTGGACACATATTAGGGGCTTTTGAATGATGTTTAGGTTTTTGTTCTTATATAACATTTGTTTCCAAACCCACACCCAAGATTACATTCTGCATAGTGCTTCTTGAGGTTATGCTTGTTTGAGGAAGTCAGTGCTCCCCTACATTTTAATGATGTTGATTATGAATCACTTTGCTACATTGTTTCCCTTATGTTTTAAAAAAATAATAGTGGCTTTCACTTGCATGAAAGAAAACCCAAGTTGGTTCACTGGAGGGCATAAGGGAAGAAGCAAGATAGATGCTTCCAATTAGCCTTTAGAAGGATAGTTACTAAAATCGGAAAGGCCTTAAAACAATCTCTTATTGCATATTGGGTGATATGCTCCAAAAGCCTGTCGGACTAAGTTTCATGTTATAGGAAGTTTGCATATTGATGTATTTACCACCGGTTTAAGGATAATATAAGAAGCCTTATAACTTTATCTCGTGTCTCATGACTTTTCAATCATACTTTTGTCTATCCCATGCACATTGATATCTTGGCTAATCATGGGCAATGATCCCATTGGCCTCACAACTTATACAACTTCAAAGCATACATATCAGCTTCACAACTCATATACCTTGTGTCCTCACTTCCCAATTTTGTGCCTTTTGTGCCCAGCATTTTTGTGGTAATCTTGAGGATTCAAACCAGAGCATATGTAAGAAGTACCTTTTTTCCGTGAAGTTAAAAAAACATTAATGATAAGGGATTGCAATTTTTTTTTATCCAAAAAAAATAAAATTTGTTTCAGCGATCTTCCCATCTTTGGTAAAGATAGACACGCCAACAGATTTGATACAATTACAGTAAATTCTAAATGGCACGATTAAAAGTGCAAAAGAAAAAAGATAATAGATCTTGAACTGACTGGTCGACTCATCATGCTGGGCAACCAAAATATTTTCCGATTCAAGCATTCTTTCACACTTCCAAAGCTTATTATCTTTGTTAAAGGTTCTTCATTGTCTATGTGTTTAAGAAGTTTCCTTGTGATCCCCTTCCATTATAATTATGCTACGGTCAACCCTATTTGCATTTTTGGTCTAGGAGTTCCCTGTGATCGCCCGCCTTCTCGCGACTGTTAGGATACTGCCTATCTTAGTGTCCTTTTTATTTTTTTTTTCTAGCATTCCTTATGAGTCCTCCTTTCACGAAAGCTTTGTTACCATGTTTCTTTCTCCATCCATTGCATGGTCAGTATTGTCTGATGTACTTTTTTGTAGGGCTCCCATTGGTTCCTCTCTCACGATACTCGTGTTAGTGTCTGCCTTTCGTTCACCCAGTCCATTGCATGGCCAGTATTGTCAATATGTAATTTGTCTAGGGGCTTCAGGTGTTTCCCCTCTACTAACTGTCAAGATAGCATCCTTTTTTTCTCGATCCACTATATTGCATAGTCAATATGGTCTGCATGAATCTTTATCTAGGGGTTCCATAGGATTCCCCTCTTTTGGCAGTTAGGATAATGTCTGTCCTTGCTTCGTCTAAGCCTATATCCTAGACTCATACTTCCTACGAATAGTTTTCAGAAGCGCTTTAAAAAAGCATTGAAAATAAAAAAACTGAAGAGAAAATTTAATACATAAATACACATAAGATGAGGCATAAAAATAAGAAAATTTTGAGTTGTGCTATGATTTTCAAGCCGTAGTCCTATCCTTCTTGACATTAGAAGAAAGTCAACTTATCCTTGCTCCATCATGCAACAATGAACCGCCATCCATTACTATTGGCTTAGGCTTTGTGGCTTAGATCTATCCTTCTCGACTCTTGAAGAAAGTCGGTCGATCCTGCTCCTGTTGCTCAACTACCAACTGCTCTTGGTAATTTTTCGCTCCGCCTTTGAGTGACTCTTCTAAGGCCTTTGTTTTTTAGTGTGTCAAGACAACCGGTCACTTTCATGTGTTACTGGCTCTGACTTTTAAATATGCTTCCCTCCTTGTATCTAACGACCAACCGCTTTCAAGCATTGTCGGCTCTGCCTATTAGATATGAGTCCTTGGTGTTCTTAAGTGACCAGCTGCTTTCACACATTGTTGACTACGAATCCTAGGTTCCGTAATTCCCGTGTAACTAAGGAACCTGCCAATTTCATGCATTGTTGGCTCTGATTTTTAATCACGTAGCCAATATGCCTAGATGACCAACATGATCTAGTTGTTGGCTCCAACATTTAGATATATTTCTTCCTTATGGCTAAGAGATCATCACAATCAAGGTATTGGATCTAACATCTAGGGGTGTGTACTTTGTCTAGCGACCAACACGATCAAGTTATTGGCTCTGGGACTAGGCAATGTTTATTTCCACTTTCTAGATGATCGATCTGCGAGATCATGTTATTTGGTTGGGCATGTAGAAATGCTTTCTTTCTCATGTCCTTGCGATGAATCATTGTTATTATTGGCTCCGGCTCTTAGGCATGACTTTTTAAAGTATCCCTTAATGACTAACATAAGTTGTTGCCACCAGCATCTAAGGGTGCACCATAAGCCTAAGCGATAAATTGATGTTCCTGTTGGATTTGGCTCTTAGGTATAAGTTCCCTCTTCAGTATCCCTAGACGATTAATCATTATTACTATTGGCTCTGATTTTTGTTCTACTTACGCCTAAGTGACCAATAGGTGTTACTCTTAGCTCTTTTCTTAGGTATGAGTATAATTTTAGTGTTCTTAGACGACCTGTAGTTGTTACTGTTGGCTCCGCTTTTAGGAATGCGCCCTTGGGCTTAAGCAATCAATCCTTGATAATGCAAACTCCAACTTTTAGGCACAAGTCTTTTCCGTTTAGTGTTCCTAGATGACCAATCGTTGTTACTGTTAGTTTCGGCTTCTCCGGCTTTTAGGAAAAGCGTTCCTTATCTGCTGGCCAATCATTTTTACTGTTTGGGTCTAATCTAACTCTTTTTTTATGTTGCTCGATGATCAATTGTCAATACTATTGGCTCCAACTTCAGATGATATCTTCATCGTCCAAACTATGCTGGTCTTATTCTTTTGGGATACGTAAGAAGCCTTACAAAGGTCCAACCTCAAATTTGTGTAAGTCTTGAGATGAGTCATAGATTTTGTGATCTTTTTCGTATTTTTACTACAACAATGCGTTGCTTTTGGTGTTGTTCGCTCTCGAGCAAGCTCCCTCATCCAAGTGCTTTATAGGCACTCCATTTTTTGTAATTTATTTATAATTTAGTTGCTTATTAGTTATTGGGCTTTAATTTTATTTAGGCTATTATTGTTATTATTATTATTATTGGGCTAGACCTAGAGTTTAATTAAATTAATTAAGTCCAGCTCAGTAAGCAATCCAGTTAAAGGTCGATCTGACTTGGCCGTGATTTGTTGGGAACATACGAAGTACGATTTATCACATGTGATTTAGTTTGTGTTCATCCCTAAATCATACAAGTAAAGTGAGAAGAACCCGTTGTTTTTTGAACAAGCTACCCGGGAAGCAAATGGCCAGTAAGTATTGTGCCATATTTATATCGGCTAGTAAGCTTTTATAAACCAGCCTACAAAGGCAATTTACGCCTTACAACTTGTTCTCCTTTATCATTTCCTCAGCTCTAGGCCTCTATTAAAGGCCATTTTGGTAGCTTCAAAAGAGATTTGAGGGAGAAAGGCTACAAAAAGTTCTTCCAGACCATAATCACAAGCCCTTTCCGTTACATCGTGGAGCCATTCCAGCCCCTAATCCAACTCTAAAAACCAAACCAGGTCAAGAGTTAGTTTTATCCTTCCTTTTTATATGTGTTTCTTGATCGTTTTAAGAATATTTTGAAGTTCAACACTTGTCTGCCATTCCAGAGATCGGATTTCAGTCAAAAAAGCTAAAAAATAGATAAAAAAAAAACAAGAGTTTTGATAAAAGTAGAAAGTCTAATAGCGTTAGAATTCTAATAGACTTAGACTTCGATTGTAAGTAGAATTCTAAGACAACTAGATGTTTTAGTCGGAGAGTATTTTAAGAGCACTGAACTATAACAAAGCGAGTCCACTAGGTCACATTTTTTTACAAAAAAATAACAATCTAGGTCACTTCCCGTAGTGTTGGTCAGAACTATGTGCTTTTGATCTCGGTTTGTTCGATTTGATACGTAAGCCACTTGACTTAGGATGTTGGGTTCAAACCAAAATTATGGTAAGTTTTGGGCTTGTTTTCTTATTTGTATGCACGTTCTTCATTGTTCCAGGGATAATTTTGAAAGTCACTAGTAATATGTTCGAGACCATTAGGGTGTAACGGGGTGCCTCATACCTTTTCGTTGTATATCTTAATCAGTGGTCCAGAATTTTGATTTCACATGATGTGCACAGCCTAAATTGGAAATTAGAATCATATATGATATTTCTTGTTTTTCATGCGTTAGTTAATTAATATCTGTAAAATAAGATGGAGACTCAAATTTAGACTTTTTTAGTGTATAAAATTTTTTTTGGAGACGGTGTGCTACAACAGGAATGACGATCTAATAATATGGACTACATGTATATTATATCATCAAGTTGATGATATAATTCATGGACGGTATTATTTATTTTGATATGTTTATACGATACATAAAGTCAAAATCAATCGTCAGGCGCTGAGGAAAAACTTGCAAGTTTAGGTGAGGTCTCAACTTAAATGTATTACCTTTCTTACAAAGAGGGCATCAGACTGGTTCCTCACTCTTGCAATTGTTTGATACCTTGTGTTTAGGTTCTGCATTCCATTGATGGCTGCAGAAGTAGCAGCAGTAGCAGCTGCGTTGGGGGCAGTCGCCACGGCTAAGACGACATTTTATGACCCACTCAGGCAGAAAATTTCTGACTCAGAAGGGTTAAAGGATGTTCACGTGAATCTGAATGAAGCAATTGATACCCTACTTGCGAGGGTGTACGAGCACGAGATTGAAGTCCTGAAACATAAAGCGACAAAGAGGCCATCTATGCCGTATATTACATGGGTCCGAAAAGTTCTGAAAGCTCAAGTGAAAGTGAAAGGTTTCGAGAATCCGTATAGAGAACAAATCAATAAGAACGAGTTTTGGTCTTCATCGTCACGTTCAAATTTGAGTAAAAAAATGAAAAAGAAGGCCTTGGATATAGTAACACTTCTGGAGGAGGAGAAACAGCTTGGGAACATTTTGGTCGATGCAGAACCGGAACGTGTCGTTAAGATGGCACCACCAGTTCCAGAAATCAAAGACTTTCAAACACTTCAAAGGCCACTTGAGCAGATACTCGACTGGCTAAAAGAAGACGGAGTTAGAGGGATTAGAGTCCACGGAGCACTGGGGACCGGAAAAACAACCATAATGCAGAATTTAAACGACCACAGCCAAGTTTGTCAAACATTTGAAATAGTAATCTGGCTGAAGGTATCAACAGGGGGTAACAAGGGAAACATAAGCACTCAGGAAATGCAGCAGGCCATTGCCAGAAGATTGATACTAGATACTGAAGGTAGCGACCATGTTGACGAGGTTGCCGAAACAATCAAGGGTAGCTTGAAAGATAAGAAGTATTTGCTACTTCTGGATGATATCAGGCAAGACCTAAATTTAGATGAACTTGGAATACCTGAGAGTCAAGGTAGTAAAATAGTATTGGCAACTACTATGGGCCATGTCTGTAACTCAGTGGTGGAGAGGGTGATCAAGGTAGGAAATTTCTCTGAAGATGAGGCACTGAAATTTTTTCAATATTTCCTGAACTTTCCAAATCTTGGGGACAACCCGCACATCGAGAGGTTTTTGCGCAAAGTGGTCCAAGTATATGATTTTCATCCTCTCAGGATCAAATTGGCGGCCACTGCCTTCAAAGTAAGGGGCCCTGGAGAGGAATGGTGGAGAGAAGGATACAGCAATTTAATAAAGTGGTCCAGAAAGGGAGACCATCCGATGAAGAAAATGTACGAAATGTTGCCAAATAGCTGTGAGAACTTAAATGACGCCCAAACAAATTGCTTTCTTTATGGCACATTATATCCCGAGGGAACTGACATCTACGAAGATTGTTTATTGGACAGTTGGTCAGCCCAAGATTTCCTTGGCAGCAATGACGATGTTGATAAGATACTACACCATTTGAAGATGGTGTTATTACTCGAGGAAGGTGCACGGAAACGACATGTCAGAATGGAGAGATGGATAAGGGAAGCGGCACTGTTTATCTTGTCAACTAATGTTGAGCGTAAATATTTGGTAAAAACAAGTGAATCATTACAGGAGTCTCCACTTTTGGCGGATTGGAAAGGTAACGAGGGAATCTCCTTGGCAGACAACGATTTGAATAGATTACCAGACTGTCCAGATTGTGTAGTGCTTTCCACACTTTTTCTGCAGAGGAACTCAAACCTAACAATGATTCCTGCATCATTCTTCGAGTCTATGGAGAAACTTAGAGTTTTGAACTTGTGTCGTACTGGAATCTTTTCACTGCCACAATCTTTCTCAAAGCTAGTCGGCCTTAAGATGCTCTATCTAAATGGCTGCAGTGGTTTGGTGAGTCTTCCTTCCCAAATAGAAAAACTTGAGCATCTTGAAGTGCTTGATATTCGTGGCAGCAGTGTCAGTTGTATACCAGATCAGATCGGTAGCTTGATCAATCTCAGGCGCTTGTTGTTGTCTGTGACTAGTTCCACCGGCCATGGATTGAATGCCGAAGACCGTGTCTTTGATTTTAGTGAAGTTTTCAGGCTTCCTAGGTTGGAAGAACTATTCATTGATGCCAAATATCAGGACCGCAATAATATGGTATCTAGTGTCATTACAAACACAGCCAAAATGGAAAAGCTGAAAATTATTCGACTTTGTTTTCTTGATGAGGCAGAAGTTGTTATAGACGTCGTGGCAGCTACTCCGAAAATCCGTTTTCCCAGAGAAGAAAATCTTACAACTTTTCTTGAGAAAATCGATGAGACTCTTCAGTGCGACAAATTTCAAGTTTTCATTGACCGCAAGATCTCAAACCCTAAAATTCCCACGCCTGACCGGTACAACAGGTTTGTGAAATATTGCAATGGAAAATGGAGTGATCCTCAGGTTTTCACAGTACTCGATAAAGCAGATGCAATTGAATTATTTAACCATGAACATCAATTTTTATCCGACTTTGAGACAGTTGGCATGAACGAGGTCCAACATTGCCAAGTTGAAAGTTGGAAGAATATAAGAAGCATTGTGGACGGTGGCATGAACTGCTTAACACTGGGAAACATGAAGTGGCTATACATGAAGGATTTGCCAAAACTGGAAAGTATCTGGAAGGGCCCCCTCAATGGGCAGCTTCGAAGTTTGTCCAATCTGAAGACTTTAGTTCTCATCAATTGCCCGAAGTTGATTATGGTACTTTCTGATGGTGTGGTTCAACAACTTTTCAAGATCCAACATTTAGAAATTAGGGAGTGCCATGGAGTTGAAGATATTATCAGTGTCCCCTCGAGTGTTGTACTAGATCCTGGTGTCCTTCCAAACTTGAAGAAACTAATACTTCATGACATGCAAAATCTGGAAAGAATTTGCTCAGATAAGTCTTTAAAGTGGCCTTCTTTGGAGAAGCTCGAGATACTCGGGTGTTCCAATGTCAGTGAGTTACCGTTCACCGACAGTAACCCCAGGGAGCTAACATCCATTGAAGTGGATAGAGTTTGGTGGGAGAAGTTGAAGCGGCAAGACCTCCAGGTCAAAGAACGACTTTCAGCACTGCTCCCTCCGGTAACATATTCTTTTTCAACATTATTCTCCCGAACAAGTCGAAAGTCGCTAATCAAGATACATCTGTAACTCGATATACCAATGCAAATGCTTGTCGCGTTGATAAGGTTGTCTTGAACTTGTCAATAACATACAACTTGGTTCATAAGCCGTCATGATCTGGTCATACAAAATTGTGTTGTACTATATCTTCATGCATTGGAGTTGCAATCTTCTGGGTCAACTCTATCTAACACCATGTGTACTGGAATTTCGCATTCCTATATCCATGTTACTTCGACTCCAGCATTGGATGAAACTTTCATTTCCTTGTTACCAGGTAAATGGGTATGAAAGCGCATCTTTAAGTAACGGAAACGATGTCCAAGTGGTGATGAATGTTGAAGGTCAATGGAAAGAAGAAAACTGCGGTTTTGGGGCTCTTGGCAATGGAAGTGGTAACGCCATGAGAACAGCGACGTGACATTTTATGGTGCCGTCCTTACTGGTGACTTGTATTCGGTGTTGTAAATCACATGTATACGGCACTAAGAACTGAATTAAGGATGGGCATCTTTTGTGACACGGATTTCTTTTTTTCAAGTACAATAGTTGCTTTTTCTTCAATTTTTTATATCTTTGTCTATATCGATATCTTTGCAATACATAAAAGCATAGATAAGATTAAACAACTAGTCATTATTTTTTTCCTTTAAAATGCTCTTTCTAATTGAAGTCTTCATAAGAGATTAGTGATGATTGGAGTTGTTTTTCGCTTAAAACTTTTGGTCTTCGTTACATACTCTTTTTGGATTATATTGTGTTAACAAAACAAGAATGTTTTGACTTCTCTAAAATTTCAAGCGTCTTTCCTTAAAATACTCTTACGAATACACTTTTTTTTAGATTTAAGAGTTGTTTTAATTTTACTTAAAAAAATAAAAAATAGAAAGCAATCCTATGAAAATTGTATAAAATAACCCTTGAGCTCTTGCATGCTCTCTGCTTATTAAAAAAATTCCTTGCAAAACCTACTTCTATTCATGTTAAAACTAAACTGCCCTATAGTAACTATATCTCCTCCATCAAGCTCGATTAGAGAAAACCACTAGCAGAATAACAAAATCTTGTGTAGCCTTTTACTAGAAATTTCATATTTTACCTAAACAAAATTGAATAATTTATCCAAACTCAATGCTTTGTACTTTTGTACCATTTTATAGGGTTAATTTTATGCTACACCCTATACTTAGGGGTCAGTTGCACCCAGCACCCAGGGTAAATTGATGTCATTTTATATTGGTAGATTGATGCGTACAATAATACTCTGGTCCTAAATCGGGCTTGCTGTCAACTGAGATGAAAATATTTGTATTTTTAGCGACCATTTTTTAATTGGTGAGACTTCACTGTTTAGTGACGATTTAAAGTATAAGTTGAGCCACAGTCTAATATTGAGATATTCTAGCATGGTAGAGCTTGTGGGCTATGTGTATTGATATTGACGACTTAAAGGCACATCTAGTAGTGTTGTACTTTTAGGCTTTAACGCACATATTTTGTGAATTTGCTCACAAATTGTCATAGGTTTGTTTGCCAACCATTTAGATGCATCTAGTTATATAACATCTTAAGGTATATGTCAATGGAAAGTTGAGGCTGGACATGATCAAGAACAATAATCTAAGGAACAATAAATTTCGAGGATGAAACTTCTTTAAGGGAAAGATAATGTAATATCCCGAACTTAGGGTTGGTTTTTAGGTAATTTCTAACAAGCTAATTATTACTTTAACGGCGGTTATTAGAGGATATTAAAGAGCTTTAGCGACAGTTGCTGTGAACGGCACAAAAACCATAATTTATTTTGGATAAAGGACGGTTACAACTTATCGTCATTTACTTTAAATGGCGATAAGTTGTTAATAGATTGGAGCTGGGTGCAACAGAAAATAAATGAAAATGAAGGGGGTAACTTGGATAACTATAACTAATTTTGTAACGCGATGGACATCTGGAACGTTGACTATTCACTTGATCATTTACACTAAAACAGTGATACTCACAAACTCAACTAAAATAATACCACACCATCAATTCTAAGCTGGAAAATTTTAAATTATAATATTCATTCACACAAGATACGATAACTTAAAGCAACTTTCTCGCTCGGCTCTAATCCATACCGAAGCAACCTCATGCTGGTTATTACCTGAAAAGGGAAGTCAGACAAGAGTGAGCTTTTGAGAGCTTAGTAAGGTCTATCAAGGATCAAACACGACAAATCGAACGATTTTACATTTAACGTCAAACGATAAGAAAAAACAGATAAAAGACAGCATTTTGATATAGATATAAGGAAGAGCATATTATCAATCTCTAAAATAAGTAAACATTTCACAATATTTTATATATAGTAAAACAAAAACATATGATATTAAAGATGAGCAGTACATAATAATAAAGCGACCCCAGCGGCGCTTAGATATAGACTACATATGCATACGTACAAAACTAGCCCATTTTGGATAATAGTTGTAACCCATACACAATAGACCATCCTTATAACACCCACAGTGCATAACATCCTTATAATGCTTCAATTCAGTATCTCATGTCAATATGCAGAAAATAATAATCGCTAATTGAACATGTTGTTTAATGCTCGAATAAAGTAAACGGATGAGAATTAATAAGAGTTTTAAACGATCGCTTAAAGTTCGACGTAAGTTTTTGTGGGCAAGTCCAAATATTTTTATGGACATTTATAAAATCAGAGTTCAATGGATTTTGTAAAAATTATGTTATGATAAAACATTTGAATTCAGAGCAATGAAGTAGGGTTCAGATAATAAATCCTTACCTCGGTCCAATCTATGCTAAGAACCTCAGTCCAAGATCTTCTGAATCAATCTAAATTGAGCAATTACACTATCAGCATAAGATTTAACATCATAACACTATGAACCCAATACTATTTGCTCGAACGTTATTTACTCCGACATTCTCAACACAACTCAAATCAAAATGGGCTCCATGTACGGTCAAGCCTAACAAAAAAATTCCCCACACTCCTTAAGGCATAATTATACCCCAAAATTTATAATAATTTGTCATTAAACACTTTTATAGCTTAAAATAGCGTAAAAAGTTCAAATATTTTTTTAATTTTTGAATATTCTCAAATTGAAATAACTTCTCTAAAAACAAGAAAAGAAAAAAAAAATAGCCATTAATATTTTGGCTCAAATCAAAGTCCCAAAAATTTTACAATAGCTATAAAATATGTTTTAAAAAAATATAGAAACTACAATTAGAATTTAAAAAGCATTGAGACCATCTTTAAATCATCCTTTCGTTACATCAAATGCAATAGGGGTAAAGATACCATCAACTTTGAAATTCATGAAACTTAAACGGAGACAATGTCTATACAATAAAAACATTGCTGCAACTTTTCCAAAATTTAGTATGAGTTTTAAAGACTCAATTTTTTTTATAAAAAAAGTCAAACTTGCAGAAATTCTTAAAAATATTATACGATTCCAAAAAAAATTACCAGTAATTATAATATTGCCCTAAAGTTCTAAGAAGTTATGACTGCCGCTAGCTATTTCATGGCGGCATGGTACAATTGTGTATGCACAATGTACCACCCCACTACATAGAGCCCTAAACTGTCTACCCATCTTCTTTTTCCCTAACTCTCTGCAAAGAAAACCCGAACTCCTCTCACATAAACCACTCAGGGCAGCCGTTTCTTTCTCCTTACACACCCATATAGCATACACAAAAACATATACAGTTGTATAGAAAACACACACAACACACAGTCGCAACCTCAAGACAATGCTCTTTCTCACTGTCCCACAGACACACACACACACACACACAGAGTGATCTCTTCATGCCCATATCACACACATGTACACACTCACACAATGCACTCACACACTGCACTCACTCACAGTCCCTTCTTCTTGCCTCTTACACACAGGCGCACACACAACACACACGCACACAACACACACACACACACACACACACACAAAATTCATGCAGATAATACTGACAAGCAAACGATCTGGATGAACAAATAAAAACACTATCTTGACTGTCGTGAGAGGGGATCACCTGAAGCCTCTAAATAAAAATGTATACAGACGATACTGTTAGGTTAGTGTCTGTCAATCTTTATCCAGTCTATTGTGTTTTTAGTACCTCTGCATTAAGAGAAAAATCATTTTGGGAAAATAATAAACATAAAAAAAATTAAAACATGATAAAGGAAAAACTGGAGTTTTGAATTTTATCTGTCTTGACTATAAAAGAGAGTTGACATATCCTGTTCATGTCACTTAACAACCAAATGTCATTCAATGTTATTGGCTCCGTCTTTGAGTGGTTTCTATACCTTTATTAAATCCGGCGTAGAGTGGCTCGTTTGCAGCTATTTTTCAGTTTATCTAGACGACCAGCCACTTCTCAGCATTAATGTTGACTCTGGCTTTTACATGTGCTTTTTTCCTTATATCTGAGTGACCAACAACTTTCACTTGTTGTTGGCTACTGCTCTTGAATATGAGTCTATGTTGTTCCTTAGCTACCAGTCACTTCGATGCATTGTTGACTCTGCCTCTCGTGTCTGCTATAATCCATGTGGCTTAGCAACTAGCCGCTTCATGCTCTTTTGGTTTCGACTCTTAATCACGTGTTTAATGTGTCTAGATGATCAACTGCTTTCACATGCTGTCGTGTTTGGCTTCTAGATATGCTATTATCTAAGCCAATGTTTTAAAAAGCGCACTGAGGCGTACCTAGGCATGAGCCGTAAGGAGCACACCTAGTCCATGGCTAGGCAAAGCCGCTTCTACATGTAATGGCCTTTGTTTTTTCCATGATGGAATCATCTCAACCGTTCATCATTTTTTATTTTTTTCTTTCATAACTTCAAAAATCAATATCTAAACAAACAACAAAAAAATCATAAAACCCCAAATCCCTAATCATTAACTCTCTTGTTGCTGTTCACTATGCCAGTGCCGTGTTGGCAACTGCTTCTCCCTTTTAAGTAAATCTACTCCTTCAATTTACCTGTTAGACAAAGAAGATAAAATTGAGGGATATCTACTGGACTTAAAGTCTATGATTCCCTTTGGAGAAAGCATAGCTGCTTGAACCTCACTGATGATGAGGATAATGGTGTTAAGTTCACTTAGGATTAATTACTTTTCATCAGATTCAAAACTTTTTCTAATCTTGGAATTTTGTTAAATTGCCATGTTCAAGAATAATTTTTAACATTATGTTGTTGGTTTAGTGCACTAATATCTATTTATTTGTATTTTGCTCCTTGCTTTCAAAAGACGCACACCGGTGCCTGGCTCCAAGGACCCTATACGCATTAGGTATGCATGTGCCTTCAATGACAATTATCTATGCGACTAGCGACCCTCATGCATTGTTTGCTCTAGCTCTTAAATACGAGTCCCCAATGTTCCTAAGCTACCAACCACTTTCAAGCATTGTTAGCTCTAACTCTTAGGTTCACTATTTTTAGTATGTCTAATCGACCAACACGATTATATCTTGGCCTTGGCTCTTAGGCATGATTTTTAGCTTTTCTAGATGACCAACATAATTTGTTATTGACTCCAGCATTTAGAGGTGCACACTTTGTTATGCAATCAATCGTTATTACTATTGGCTTTGGCTCAAAATAAAGTCTACTTCCCATATGTCTTGACAACCAATATCGTTGATCTGTTGGCTCCGACATCTAGACCTACTTTCCTTCCAGCGTCTAATAGGTCAATTGTTGTTACTATTGGCTCCGACTCTTAGGCATGAGTTCTCTTCTAGTATTTATGGATGAGTGATCGTTGTTGCATACTGTAGACTTGGATTCTAGATAAAGTTGAACCTCATTTTCAGCTTTCCTCTTAATGTTACTTAGCAACCAACAACTTCCACGCGGCATTGGCTTCGGTTTTGAGCAATGTCTCAAAGTGCTTGGTAGCTATTGAGTACTTAATATCCAATTCGAGTTCCCAGTATCCCACGATTCGACCTACGTTAGTTGTCCTTTTCCAAGGATACATAGGAAGCCTTATAGAGGTGGACCTCGCTATTGTGTGAGTCTTTAAGTCTGTCATAGGGGTCTTGTGGTCCATTGGAAGCGAGCTCCTTCATTGAGAGGCTCTATAGACACCCATTTTTGTAGGCCTTATTTCATATATTTTACTGTAGGCTTCCTTTAATATGTTTTAGGACTTATTTCAATACTTGGGTTCAGTTTAGTAAGCCCAATTTATTTCATCCAATATAGTTGGGTTAGTCTAATCCATTTCAGCTTAACCAAGCTTAGAGTCTAGATATGATAGAGAGTCTAGGAAGTTGGTTTGGTTTTGATTGGATTTCTGCCTGGTTCATTTTTATCACGTGAGTTCAGTTCAGAAAGGTGACTTTTCCATTTGGAATTGGATTAAAAGTAAATTAAGAAGGGAAAAGGGTACTAGCCAGTTCCCGTCTAAGCCAGTCGATTAAGGGTGTTTGCTCTTTTTATCTCATTTCTTTTTTACAGCTAGGGTTGCCTTTTATTCACTTTGTCCATTTTTTTTTGCAACCCTAGGCCCCAAAACTTCTATATAAACATCCCCAGGCCTCCTCAAAGGGAGACCTCAGTTAGAGATACAAGATTCCTTAAAAGGCTCTAAATTTTCAGATAGATGAGTGTGTGAGTGAGAGAGAGAGAGAGAGTAAAGAGTTCATTCTTCCCTATTGTAGCAAACTACCTAGGAAAAATCCCTCTGGGAAAGAGTGATTTTGGGAGTTATTTAAATAGAAAAACAAGGAAAAAAATCCACTAAATGACTCTAAACGTCCAAAAGAAACCCTAATCTGTCATAAACTAGAAGATGGGTTTGAAGACTAAGTGACGAATGAGGAAGGTATAAGGCACCCACTGTGCCCTTTCTGGCTCTACTTCATTTCTATCAATTGTTAGCCTTAAAATGTATAACACACAGAATGTAAAAAAACTTACCTTAAATTCTTTTTTATATTTTTTGGCTTGGACCTACATACCCAACAGGACTCACTGGAATAAAAAAAGTTGTAGTTCGACTTTGGTCCTATGGAAAGCGACCAACACTTCGATGTCTATACTCTAATCAAAATAGAGAAATGAAACACTAGAACAAACTAGTTTTGGACTAGTTTTATGAATGGAAATTGGGTCGCGGGGAATGGATTATTCTAGACACATGATTGAGACTTTATGCTAGTAAACAAATAAAACTTTACCTCGAGATGCAGCTTGCCTTGAAGACTCAGGATTGTATGGTGAATTCACCGTGAAAAGAAAGTATGTGTATGAGAAATGTGGAAGGGGAAGTATGAGTTTTTGACTTTTTCTTAAGGGGTAATGAATCACTTCTTGGAAAAAATGGTGCACAAACCCTAGGGGAGAAGAAGATCCTTGAGAATGATGCCTAAGGTCTCTTTTTAGAGAGCTCAAAGGTTCCCCAAAATGATAATGACGACAAATCAGTTTGTGGTGTGTGTGTGTGTGTGTATAGTTAGTTAGGGTTATCAGCTTTCAACTTAGGATCATCTTCCTTATTTTCTTTTCTCTTCTCCTCCTTTGGTTTCTCTTTGGGTTCTTTACTCTAATCTTTCTTCGTGAGATATTCCACCTCTTTTGTGATCGTCCCTTATTGAAGTGTTAAGGAAGCAAAGTTGATTTGGAGGTTTTCTTGCAGTTTGCTAAAAAGGATGGGGCCCAAGTTAGGGATTGAAGGGAGTTCCTTAGCCATTGGAACGTGCAAGAATCTTACGATTGGTCCCGATGCCAGAGCTTACTCACCTTTCAAAAGAACACAAAAATATATTCAGCTCTTTTGATTTGATTTAATGTATTTATTTGTCTTTTTTCATTTTAATTTAATGTATACACACACACACAAAGAAATCAAACGGGAAAAGAGTTGAAGAAATAAATATTGTTTGTGTGCATCCTCCGATTCTGTCATCCTAGTTTCTTGGCTGATTCGTCCTTTTTTCCCCCTAAATTCTTAAAATAAATAAAGTTCGTGTACACCACACACACAGAGGAAGTGACCTATACTTTGATCTCTAGACTCTAATCAAAATAGAGAATTGAAAGACTAAAACAAACTAGTTTTGGACTAGTATTATGAATGGATTTGTAGTCGCAGGACTCTAGACACATGATTATGACTTTATGCTAGTAAACAAATAAAGCTTTACGTCTAGACACCACTTGCCTTGAAGACTCGGGATCATAGGGAGAATTTACAATGAAAAGAAACTGTGTATGAGAAATGTGGGAAGGGAAGTATGAGTTCTTGACCATCCTTCGAATTAATGCTCGAGGTCTCTACTTATAGAGGTCACGGGCTCTCGAAATAATCGTGATGACAAATTTTAGTTTGTGATATGAAGACAAATCAGAATATTTGATAAAAGTCATGATTGAAAAAGTCAACAAACCAAACCAGCTGGATTATGCAAAAATTGATTGATTCATTCTTAAATTGTTTAAATATTTTTCATGAATATCTTGGCATTGTCATGTCCCAAAATAGGTAATTATATTAATCAACTGTTAAGGATAATACCAATTCGAGAAACACTCCCTATATTCACACCAATCACTTTGTTTCTCAAATTGATCCTCAAGTCTCTAAGTCAACCTTACGCTCTTGCACTACAAGAGAAAAGGCTCTTAGCGACGGAAAAATCCATCGCTAAAAGTCTACAATCCGTCGCTAAAACTTTTAGCAACGGATACACCGTCGCTAAAAGTCCCTTGTATAAAAGATCGTTACTAAAAGTTTGGCAACAGAATTTTCAAATCCGTCGTCTAATATTGCACTTTTTGTGACGGATTTATTTATTAATTAGCGACGGAATATCCATTGCTAATTATATTTTACGTATTTTAATTTATTTTCTATTTTGTGAATTTAGCGACGGAATAAATATTTTAGCGACGACATATTCTGTCGCTAAATAAAAGTTTTGGCGACGGAATATTCCGTTGCTAAAACGTTTATAAAAGAAACACTTTTAGCGACGGAATTAATCCGTCGCCAAAAGTCAAAAAAAATTTTAAATATTTTTTTTATTTTTCTATTACCCAAACCTGTAATAAAAATTTCAATTCTCAACAACACACAATAATCAATACACAAAGAAATATATACATTCAATTATAAAAAAAATACTCATGATGTACAAGCCGGGAGGGGGGGACAAGCTAGGATTGGGCACAAGAAGGGGCTCATCAGGGGTTGCCGAGTCCCGGATCTGGATCCTGCTGGTCCGTGGCCGGCTCGGCATGTCCAGCAGTGGCACCCTGCTGATCCTGGTCCCTGATCATCCTCAACACCACCGTAGCAATGCGCTCGATCTCCTCGTCGTCCAACGGGTGCCGAGGAGCCGGTGTCTGTGGAGGGGCAGCAGGGGGTGATGCGCTCCTATCGCGGCACGAGCAGTCGTGCTAGGCAGGCCGCATATGCGGCCTTTTGGCCGATTGATGACCTCCGGCATATCCAGCCATCGCTTCAACCCCCCAGTACTCGCACCCTCCCTAGTGGACGTTGATAGCTGTCTGGACTCCCTAAGTTGTTCATACAAGGTCTGCAAAAACAGTGATTTAAAGATATGTTAGGGCATTAATTAACGCAACAGACATTGAGGATAAGAAAAATTAACAACTTAATTAAACACATCGACTTACATCGATCTGCCGGGCAATATCTGAAACAAAGTCGTTGGCCCAGCGTGCCTCGTCCTTGTCCTTCTTCCACACGTGTGTCTGATTATACGTCAAAGCTATGACCTCATCCTCCTCCAGATCTGGGTTCTGGACTGCATTCATGTGTCGGACGATGTCGTGTGGCACCGACCCCCCTGTGTGCGTCGGATCTTTGTTCTGTCTGTTTTTGGCCCCACTCTTACTCTTGGCATCCCAGTCTGGATCCGCAACCCACCGATCTATCATCTACCACATACAGTCGGAGATATCCAATGTGGGGGATATGTCTTCATCTCCGTCATCAAGGCACCATCGGGCAGCATCTTCTTCGCCAGGTCCCTTGTGTCGTGGAGCCATCGACTGTAATTCTTGGCGATGTAAGAAAAGAAGGCCTGCTGCCCCAGTGCCTGCTGTTCAGCCGAGTCAAACGTGAACCCCTCCTGCAAGGCATTCAATAACACAAATTAATTTAGAAAACAAACTCTAATTAAACAAATACTATCGCAAGAAAAAATACTTCAACGTACCAGCCACTCCTCCCATAGGGACTCCCTCGTAACGGCATCCCAGTCCTTCCAGTACAGGCGTGGCTCGATAAATCGGCCCTTCACAAGAACGCCGATCTTCGTCCTCGCTTGATTCTCCAGGATCCTGCCAAAAAAGTAAATAAATAAATTAATACGGTTCAAATATAAATTAACATCCCAAATGTACAAAATAAGGCATGATGTGTTTTTTTTCACTTGCAGGCCCTCATGGGTGAGCGTAACTCTCTGTTTACGCTGGGGGTCGATGCGTACCCCACGTGTCGGGCCACGGCCTTGTCGAGATCCTACAAAACACAGACATTAATACAGTTCAAATATACTTTAAATATAAATTAGCAAAAATGTACTAAATACCGTTATCAACTATACCTGAAGTAGAACCCATGGAAGAATGAGAATCAACGCGGGTGTGGGATGAATCTGCGTCGGCCTGGGGCGATGGCAAAGTCGACGGCTGGGGCTGGAGCTGAGGCCCTATCTACTGTACGCGATCACTCTGTGCCTCGTCATCAGTGAGTAATGACGAGGTGGGACCCACCAGGGAGGAAGCAGCTCGACGTCCAGCCCGGCCACGAATAGCTCGTATCCTATCCATATCTGACTTCGTATAGATAAATTGCAAAGACATTAACACATGAAAAATAATAATTTGGCAGAAATCATCATCGGCACTATATATATGAACAGAGGTGCAAAAACACATCAATATGAACCAAGTTCTAAAATGCTACTACATTTTTTCTGTGATGTTACAACATTACAAGTCAATCATTTTCAGTTTGGGAATCATCATCATCTTCCTCACTAGACTCATCGTCCTCTTCTTCGTGGGACTCATCGTCCTCTTCATCTTTTAATTCATCCTCTTCATCAGTAGACTCAGTCACATCATCTCCAACACTTTCTACGTCTTCCGCGTCATCATCTACGACTTCTTCTCCTACATGAAGTGTTGTTGGAAGAGGAAGATCATCATCCTCGTTGTTGACCTCAACACATAACAAGACAGGTGGTTGGTCGGCTTGAAAGGTGTCTACCTCACTGTCATATGTCACGGGCAATTTCTTAGACTTGATAACTGTATACCAATGAGATTTGGGATTGGCGACGTCCTCTGCGTAAAAGACTTGTGCAGCTTGACTAGCAAACACAAAGGGCTCGTCTGATGCAAGTCTTGACTTGACATTGACATCTACAATCCCTTGAGAGCTAACACGGATTCCTCTACTGCATGTGACATCGAACCACGTACACTTGAACATTACCAGGGGGTTTTGGGAACCCAGATATGTTAGCTCAACAATCTCATCTAGCTCTCCGTAAAAGTCCATGCAATTCTCAGCATAACAGTCGCCGTTGACCAAGACTCCACTGTTTTGGGTTTGTTTTGTTTGGTCATCATCTTTTACGTTAAACCTAAACACGTTGATGATATAACCTCCATGACAGGATGCTTGTTTGTTAGGGCCTTCAGCTAGTAATTTCAAGCAGGAGGCCACTGGTCTATCCATTGACTGAACCTATTGTAGATGATGGTAAAAATTAAGGATAAATCAGTATACTAATTGGCCACAGAACTGTATATAACACATAATATAATTTCGTTAAGGACTTACACGCCTTTTGAACCACTGTACAAATTGTGATTTCCGATGAGATTCAAGTCTAGCAGGATTAGTGATTAAAGATTCCGCATCGAACTCACTGCAAACCAATATAGTTAACTCACTTATCACACACTTTCAATTATGTACAGCAATGTAAGTGAATTAAGACATTAACTTACTCAACGAATGCCGAAACTTCATCGCAATTTAGAAGGGCATATATTGTAGCAGCACTGTACTCTTCATCCGTTAGCCATCAAGTATACGTTCGGCTGAACGGACTACCAGACTGCTTACATAGTGACAATTGCCTTTCCAAATTTGTGCTCGATCTAGGCTCATTTCGGCTAGTTGATTTAACCTTGTATCAACATCAGGCCCGAAATGTTGACTACAAAAGTTTACACGTTCTTCCATTACGTAAGCCTCCGCAATTGAGCCCTCAACCCAAGCCTTATTGCGCACTTTTTTCTTTAAATGGAACATGAACCTAGAAGTTTAGCGAATCGAGTTAGGTGGAATATCAATGATAACATGTGTTGCATTAATGCAAACGAACAACTGTAACAATTTAAAGATTACCTCTCGAAGGGATACATCCACCGATATTGCACTGGTCCACCCATCTTAGCTTCATATGCCAAGTGAACAGGCAGATGCTCCATTGAATCAAAGAATGAAGGTGGGAAGATTTTCTCCAGCTCAAATATCATCACCACAATGTTCTTCTCAAGCACTCTCATGTTACTCACCCGGATAGTAGAAGAACATATATCTCGAAAGAAATGAGATAATTCAGTCAAAGTCTCGCAAACAACCCGTGGCAACAGTCCCTGGAAGGCAATAGGAATGAATCTCTCCATGAATACGTGGCAGTCGTGACTCTTCATCCCTTGGAACTTGTATTCCGATACATTGCAACAACGAGATATGTTGGACACAAACCCATCCAGAAGCTTCAAATTCTTAACCCACCGACAGACCTTTTCTAATTGTTTCTTATCTAGACAATAAGGTGCTTTTGGATGTATCGTCCTCCCACTGACTATCTGAGGATGCAATTCATGGCGTATACCCAACTGTTGTAGATCCCTTCTCGCTTTAAGGTGATCTTTCGATTTTCCCTTGACATTCATCACTATGTTGAACATATTATCAAAAACGTTCTTCTCAATATGCATCACATCCATGTTGTTTCTGATAACGAGCGTCCTCCAGTAGGCTAACTCCCAGAAGATACAAAATTTTTTCTAGTTGTGCTCTTTCCTGTACCCTGAAATCTTCTGATCTGGCACACCCTTGCCGTGTGGTATGTCAGTATCAAGTGCCTCTAGGTGTGAGAAAACGTCTTCACCAGATGGGTAGTCCAGTGTGACAACCTCACGCTCGACTGTCCCGTCAAATTTATCCTTCTGCCTACAAAACTGATGGCCCGGTGGCAAAAGTTTACGGTGACATCCGAACCACGAGGGCTTTCCGCCGTGTTTTAACGTGTGACCGGAGTACACGCCCATACAAGCAGGGCATGCTAGCTTCCCATATGTGCTCTAGCCACACGTCATTCCCAATGCAGGGAAATCATGTATAATCCACATCAAAGCAGCCCTCATCTAAAAATTCTATTTATGGGATGCATCATATGTTTCGACTCCATGATTCCATAACTGTTTTAACTCATCAATCAACGGCCTTAAATACACATCTATGTCCTTGCTAGGACTCTTCAGCCCCGGAATAAGCTACGTCAAGAACATGTATAGCTTCTTCATGCACATGCCTGGTGGAAGGTTGTATGAGACAATACTAACAGGCCAACAGGAGTAAGGCATGGTAGACTGACCGAAAGGGTTGAACCCATCGGTTGCCAGACCAAGTGTAACATTCCAAACTTCATGAGCAAAGACTGGATGCCTGCGGTCAAACTCCTTCCACGCCTCTCCATCAGCTGGGTATGTAAGCACATCGGCATCGTTGCTACGAGTCTCACGGTGAGCCCTCATATATTCAGCCGTATTAGAGGAGTAGTACATTCTCTGAAGTCATGGTGTAATCGAGAAATATCGCAATATCTTCCATGCAATGTTTTTCTTCTTCCATTTGTCTTGTTTGTACCTCGAATGATCACATACTAGACATCGTGACAAATCCTTATTCTCTTTCCAGAACAATACACAATCGTTATTGCACGCATCTATCTGCTCGTAGCTCAACCCGTTTCCTCATCATCTTCTTCGCCTCATAGTATGATGGCGGTAGCTTTTCATTTTCGGGCAGAATTTCTTTGGTTAAGGTAACAAACTCGTTAAAACACTACAAGAAACAGGGCCGCAATTAGCGACCGTCCAAAAAAGTAGTCGCTAAGTCACAATTTAGCGACCACTTTAGCGACTGCTCTCACTAGCGGTTGCTAATTGCGGTCAAAATGTGGCGAGGTCAACCAAAAAAGTGGTGTAATTTAGCGACCGCCTTTAGCGACCGCATCGGCGGTCGCTAAATTAAAAGTATAAAAATATCCCTAATCTCTCTCTCTCTCTCTCTCTCTTTCTTCTCCCTACATGAACTGTGCGCCGCCTCTGTCTCTCCCAACCACCGTGCATGCACCACCGCCGATGACCACTTCCCCGACGTGAATCCTTCCCCATCGGCAAGCCTAATCTCCCCGAACCCTTCCCCGCTGGCAAGCCACCTCGCCGCGAACCCGCCAGCAAGCCCAGCTCTTTCTCTTTCTCTCTCCTTTTTTGTTTCTCTCATCTTACCTGGTTCAGTCTAGGACCCCAAAGGTAACTTCTAATCTGATAGATTCAATTTTTACTGCATCGATGTTAGGTTACGCTTTGTTGATCTGAATTTGTTTGAGCTTTATTTTGTGATACTTAGATTTACTGTCAATTTTATAGTAGTTAGGGTTCCAGATCAAAAGGGCCCTTGATCTTAATTTGTCAATTTCTGAAGTAGATTCGATTTGGTTCTTGATTTTTCTGTTCGCTCCAAGTATGCTGTAGATGCTTGCAACGTTATATGCCCAAAACTCAAAGATGAAAGCATGTTGGATTCCTAGTTACCTAATCTATTGTATGCATAATCTTCCATGTGATTTGTTGTTTATTCCATGTGAAATTATTTTAATAGATCTCAACTTTCCAGCTCCAGTGGAAGATGAAGACTTTAGCCAACTAGAGGAATCTGCAGTTTGTGATGCTAAATCCATCAATCCCATCAGAGTTTGGCCCACCATTCATAGCCATTGACAAGTTTTTGAGGTTAAAATCTTCACTTTACTGCTTGCCTTCCTCTGTTGAACTAAGACTTCATTGGGCTATTTTGGTCAATTATGTCAAACGGGTTATGCTGATACAAATTTCTTAAAAATGTCCAGTAGATTGTGGACAAGTTCTGCATTGGTAGCTGTGATACATTGCTTTGAGATTGTCACAATTATTCAAGTGTTTTAAGACTTTTGAGATCTGAGAATGATGTTATTGCTGAGGGTGATTGCTGTATCATTAAGGAGTGATGATTCATTTTATAACTATATGTTTAGGCATTTTGAGTTGATTAATTGCTTTGGAATTAATTTAAAATTAAACAAATATATTTCTTAGAAAACCAAAGGAATGAGAGTATATTATGTTAGTATAATGTTCAATAACACTCAGTTGTGCCTTTCTGCTAAAATCCGTTGAAAGCTTCTAATTTTGAATGATAAATTTTCTGTTTTCAGCTTAATATTGGTCGCCATTTCCTTACTAATGCTACAGGTAACATTAATCTCTCCAAGTTGATACTTGTATGCGTCGCTTTGTTTCCCCCCCTTCAATTTAGGATTGCTAAGACAGAAATAACCTTGAATAAATAGTAAAGATGCATAATGACTTCTAATATAGTTCTATAATCATGTTGAATGTTTAATTGCAAGTGGAAGTCTGTCTTGCTCCCATGTCAAAATGTAGAGCTATGTTATTGTTCCTGAGTTTAAATTGGGTAACATAAGCACCATGGATATAAACTCATGCACAGTACACGCAGAACATAGATGAAAAATATATGTTTTTCTCCTTGCTAAGTTAGGCAAACCCTGTCTAGGAAAAGTAGACAGTTAACCAGCTATGTGCTAAGTTAGTACCCTTAGATATTTTGGTTAAATGACGTGAAAAGATGCAGCTAAGATATGGCTGATTCTTTCTGAAAAAAGTTGTCCAATTCGTTTTGTTTGTTTTGCTATACGTTGCCTTCTAAGTGTCATTTTTTTTCTTTGTTTTACTGTCAATTCTTTTTGTTTGTTTTGCTATTCATTTTGCTATAATCTTCTTTCTTTGTTTTAATGTTAGTTTTTTTCTCTATTTTGGGTACTTAATATGTACATCCGCAGGACAAAGTTAATGACAATTGCTAAAGTGGAAGTGCAAGATTAATAGACTCCTGAATGTATTAGCTATAGTTTTTAAACCTTATAGAAATGTATTTAAGTTTGTGATAGATGACTTTAACATTGGTTTTTGTATGAAACATGTGACTGCTTGATGGTTTGTATTTCGAATCAAATGCCCTGGATGTTTGTAGGATTTTCTTGATGTTATTACTATAAATTGTAGAAGTAGTACTGAAAATTATATATTCTTTTTATTTAGAATGCACTTTTTTATTCCTGGATAGGTTATTTTGTTGCGGTCGCTAAATCTGATTTTGCAAATAAAAAATTAATATTTTAAAAAATATTAAAATAATTAGCGACTGCAAAGGGGCGGTAGCTAAATCAGTCTCAAAATATAATAATATTTAAATAAAAATATTAAAAAAATCAAATATTTTAATTTAAAAAATTTTAGCGACCGCCCAAAACAGTCTCTAAATATAGTAAATGCGGTCACTAAATTTAGCGACCGATTGTTAAAAGTGGTCGCTAAAATTTAGCGACTGATTTAGCGACCGCTCATCAGCGGTCCTATCCTATTCAGAAAAGCACATGTTTATAAAACAGTGAAGAACTCATGCTTAGTCCTATGTCTGCGAAAAATTCGGCAGCACCTCCTCGCATTTCTCCAAGTACACGACATCGATTAGGTGTTCTAACATTCATCTAACCTTGCCTTGCAAGGTTTGACGGATGTTAGAACACCAGATCTATATGCACCCGGAGAAACACATGAGAACGTGTACCAAATATCCATGACATAGAACACAGAACATGAGTTGAAACACTGTTTTATAAACACGTTGCTTTTCCAAATTGTCCAAACTGGACATCCAAATTCTCATTACAAAGCATTACTTTGTAATGACTACCTTTGAAGGGAACTAATGGTCTTTATGCAAGCATGCGTTCAGAAATTGATAATACATGTAAGAATCTTTCTGAAATATCAAAACTGCGGAGAGATCGTTGCATATGTTACCAATTCCACTTTAAATAGAATTCGTTGGCAACGAGTTGAACCATCTCGTTCGTTGCCAATAGACTTCGCAAAATAACAACGAATAAAAAGAATGCAGGGTTTATAAACGAGTAATTAAACCAGCTCTAGGCCAATTAGTGTTATTGAGGATTACCTTGGGCTAATTATAGCTACTTAGGGTTGATTAAGAGTAATTAGGGTTAATTTGAGCTAATAGCCAGGTTTTATTGTGCCGAGTCGTGCTGATTAGTCCTAATTAGGGCTAATTAGGCGTAATTGGGTTATGTAGGGTTAATTAGTGTTAATGAGGATCACCTTGGGCTAATTATAGCTACTTAGGGTTGATTAGGAGTAATTAGGGTTATTTATGCTAATTAGGGTTTAATTGTGAGGAGTAGTGTTGATTAGACTTAAATAGGGCTAAGTAGACTTAATTGGCTTTTGTTAGGGTTAATTAATGTTAATGAGGATTATCTTGGGCTAATTATAGCTAATTAGGATTGATTAGGACTAATTAGCATTATTTTGAGCTAATTAGGGTTTAATTGTGCGAAGTAACGTTGAATAGTCCTAATTAACGCTAATTAAGCTTAATCAGGTTACTAGGCTTAATTATGACTAATTAGGCGTGTTATCAGAGTTTAGTTAGGTTTTAGGATTTAGGATTTAATTAATCTAATCACGGGCCTACAAGATATGAGTAATTAGGGTTTAATATGAACTGATTGGTGTTAATTAGGATCAATTTGGGTAATTACAGCTAATTTAATTTTCATTGGGTTCTTAGGGTTAATTAAAACTAATTAGGCTCGTTAGAGCTAATTAGGGTTAATTGGGTTCATTAGGGTTAATTGAGACTAATTAGAGCTAATTATAGCCAATGCTGGAGCCACGATGAGATTCTAAAAGGTGCTGAAAATGTCGCGTTAACCTAATTCACCTAAATTCAACAATCAACCATTCGACTAATTCACAGATATCTTAATCCAATTGGGTCTCATCTTCCGTCAACAATCTCAATTCTCAAATTCTCAATGCACAGTCAACAATCTCATTCCCAATACCTCATATAGGGTGTCAGTATGGTGTCCGACACCTGCGGACACGTCCGAAGACATTGATTTATTTTTTAAATGCCGGACACCGTGTCCATCACCCCTTGAAGAGGTGACCACAAGTATAAAGCTAAAATGTGACACACTACAAGAAAACAGGGTTTTAGCGACGGGGTAATCCGTCGCTAAAAGCCAAAAATCCGTCTCTAAAAGAATTAGCGACGGATTCACCGTCGCTAAATATCCCTCGTATAAAAGCCCGTCACTAATAGTTTAGCGACGGAATTTTTAAATCCGTCGCTAAATATGTCATTTTTACCGACGGATTTATTTTAATTAGCGACGGATATTCCGTCGCGAATTATATTCTTTAGCGACGGATTTATATTTTTGAGACGGAATATTCCGTCGCTAAAAAACTTATTTAGCGACGGAATATTCCGTCGCTAAATAACTGATTGTAGGAATACTTTAGCGACGGAATTAATCCGTCGCCAAGAGTCAATTTTTTTTTGAAATTTTTTTTTATTTTTCAATTACCCAAACCTGTAACACAATTTTCAAATCTCAACAACAACGCGCAATAATCAATACAGAAAGAAATATATATAATCAATTATAAAAAAATTTTATAACAAAAAAAATTCATATATGTACAAGTCGGGAACCAGATATAGCCGGTTAGGAGAGGGGAGAAGAGTACAAGGCGGGCACGGGGGGGGGGGGGGAAGCTAGGAACGGGCACGGGAAGGGGCTCATCAGGGGTTCCCGAGTCTCGGATCTGGATCCTGCTGATCCGGGGCCGGGGCGGCCTGTCCAGCAGTGCCCTGCTCCCTGATCATCCGGCACACCACTGTAGCAATGCGCTGGATCTCCTCGTCGTCCAACTGAGGCCGAGGAGCCGGTGTCTGTGGAGGGGCAGCAGGGGGTGAGGACGCTCCTATCATGGCACGAGCAGTCGTGCTAGGCAGGCCGCGTATGCGGCCATTCGGCCGATTCACGACCTCCGGCGTATCCAGCCATCGCTTCAACCCCCCAGTACTCGCAGCCGTACTAGTGGACGCTGATGGCTGTCCGGACTGCTGCTCGGACCCCCTTAGCTGTTCATACGAGGCCTGCAAAAATAATGGTTTAACGATATGTTAGGGCATTAATTAACGAAACAGACATTGAGGATAGAAAGAAAAAACATTAACTTAAATAAATTGACTCACATCGATTTACTAAAATATTGTTAATCAGGACTAATTAGGGGTAATTATAGCCAGTGCTGGAGCCACGATTAGATTCCAGGGGGTGCATGCTAAAAATGTCGTATTAACCTAACTAACCTAAATTTAATGCACATTCAACAACCTCAATTCCGACACCTCATATAGGGTGTCGATATGGTGTCCGATACGTGTCTAACACCTCCGGACACGTGTCCGACACATACCGACACGTGTCTGACGCCTTTGGACACGTGTCCAACGCCCACCGACACGCACCTCCAGACACATCGGCATACGTTAATTTGTTTTTTAAATGTCGGACACCGTCGATCAGACGTGCTGTCCGTGTCTGCGCTAACTAACAGGTATCTCAATCCAATTGGGTCCCATCCTCCGTCAACAATCTCAATTCCGACACCTCATATAGGGTGTCGATATGGTGTCCGATACGTGTCTGACACCTCCGGACACGTGTCCGACACATACCGACACGTGTCCGACGCCTTTGGACACGTCCACGAAGCCTCTGGACACGTGTCCGACGCCCACCGACACGCACCTCCAGACACATCGGCATACGTTAATTTGTTTTTTAAATGACGGACACCGTCGATCAGACGTGCTGTCCGTGTCTGCGCTAACTAACAGGTATCTCAATCCAATTGGGTCCCATCCTCCATCAACAATCTCAATTCTGACACCTCATATAGGGTGTCGATATGGTGTCCGATACGTGTCTGACACCTCCGGACACATGTCCGACACATACCGACACGTGTTTGACGCCTTTGGACACGTGTCCGAAGCCTCTGGACACGTGTCCGACGCCCACCGACACGCACATCCAGACACATCGGCATACGTTAATTTGTTTTTTAAATGTCGGACACCGTCGATCAGACGTGCTGTCCGTGTCTGCGCTAACTAACAGGTATCTCAATCCAATTGGGTCCCATCCTCCGTCAACAACCTCAATTCTCAAATGCTCAATGCAATAAAAATTAACAAAAATCACACATTCAATCCAATTGGGTCCCATCCTCCGTCAATAATCTCAATATCTCAAATGCTCAATGCACAATTAACAATCTAAAATCATCAATTAATAATCGCAATTACTTCAAATGCACAGCTAATAACCTAAAATCATCGATCAATAATCACAATTCTAAAACGCACAATTAACAACCTAAAATTATCAAACAAATGATCAATGTTCAAATGGGAAAAAAATGTTCAAAATTCACATATCCGATGCGCTTGAATTATTTCAATTTAGGGTTCGATTGTATTAGGGCATTCAATTTAGGGTTCAATTACTTCAATTTAGGGTTCAATTAGGGGGTTCTATTGATTCAATTTAGGGTTCAGTTGATTTGAGGCATTCAATTTAGGGTTCAATTAGTTCAATTTAGGGTTCGGTTGGATTAGGGCATTCAATTTAGGGTTCGGTTGGATTAGGGCATTCAATTTAGGGTTCAATTATGGTTCGGTTAGATTGGGGCAATCAATTTAGGGTTTAATTAGTTCAAATTAGGGTTCGATTCAATTTGGGCATTCAATTTAGGGTTCAATTACTTCAATTTAGGGTTCAATTAGGGGGTTCTATTGATTCAATTTAGGGTTCGGTTGATTTGAGGCATTCAATTTAGGGTTCAATTAGGGTTCGGTTAGATTGGGGCAATCAATTTAGGGTTTAATTAGGGGTTCAATTAGTTTAATTTAGGGTTCGATTCAATTAGGGCATTCAATTTAGGATTTACTTAGGGTTCAATTATGGTTCAATTACTTCAATTTAGTGGTCGATTGAATTGAATAAACAATACAGAGGCTTTCTTATCCTGATGTCATGCAATGGCCCATAATCTATGACCTTTCAGCGTCACCATGATCTATATCGGTGTTACAGACTAACTACCGAATATGGTTTTCTTCCCTACCTCGTCAAGAATTAAGGAAAATTAGAGATAACAAGTTCAAGTTCTTCAATAAGCCAAGATCCGTCTGAACAACAAAGTGAATGACATCATAAATAATTCAGATAATTTAGGGCAATTGACAAATTAACAAAAAATTGAACCTAAATTGACATACAAATCTAAATAATTCAGATAATTTAGGGCATGTAACCTAAATTGAAGACAAATTAACAAAAAATTCAGATAATTTAGGGCAATTGACATACAAATCTCGAGGTGGGTACGACGGCGCCGGCGTTGGTGGTGCGACGGCAGTGGTGGGTTTCCTTGCGCGGTGACAGTGGAGGGCTTTGTGGCACGACCGGAGTGCAAGGCTTGGTGGCGCGGCGTCGGGTGGGGGACGGAAGTGTCGCCGGAGCTGGGTCGCCGTAGAGAAGGGTCGCCGGAGGTGAGAACGGCGGTGGGTGGGTGGGAGCAGAATTTCAGAGAGAGAACGGGGAGAGAGAAAGAAACCAGATTTGAATTTAAATGGAGGATCTTTAGCGACGGAATAAGACCGTCGCTAAAACTCCGTCGGTGAATGTCTTATTATAAAGACTTTTGCGACAGAATTTTTAGCGACGGTTTTATTCCGTCGTTTAAATAATTTAAAAAAAAAACTCAAAATTACCAATTTTATAAAAAATATTTAGCGACGGTAATTCCGTCGCTAAAAGGCGTTAAAACTCCGTTGCAAAATACTTTTACCGACGGTATCTTCCGTCGGTAATAGTATTTTGCAACGGAGTTTTAACGATGGTATATTCCGTCGCTTAAAGACATGTTTAGCGACGGAAGGTATTCCGTCGCTAAAACTCCGTCGCAAAATACATATTTTCTTGTGGTGACATTTTGGTGTTGGTGTCGATCTGACGCGGTGTCCGTGACTTACCAACACCTCGACACCTTATCGACACATCCAGACACGTGTCGGACACCTCCGAAAATGTGTCCGACACATCTCAGCGGTGTCTGAAGACATTGATTTATTTTTTAATTGTCGAACACCCTGTCGGACACCCATTGAAGAGGTGTCGGACACCCATTGAAGAAGGGCCGGACACTCATTGAAGAGGTGTCCACAAGTATAAAGCTAAAATGTGACATTTTGGTGTCAGTGTCGATCGAACTAGATTTTCGTGACCTACCAACACCTCGACACCTCATTGACACATCCGAACACGTGTTGGACACCTCCAGAAACGTGTCCGACACATATCAGCGGTGTTCGAAGACATTGATTTATTTGTTAATTGTCGGACACCGTGTCTGACACCCATTGAAGAGGTGCCGAACACCCATTGAAGAGGTGTCCACAAGTATAAATCCAAAATATGACATTTCGGTGTCGGCGTCGATCAGACAAGGTGTCCGTGTCGGTGCTACCTAACAAGTATCTCAATCCAATTGGGTCATATCCTCTGTCAACAATCTCAATTCTTAATTCTCAAATGCTCAATGCAATAAAAATTAATAAAAATCACACTATAAATTCAATTGGGTCCCATCCTCCGTCAACAATCTCAACTCTTAATTGTCAAATGCTCAATGCAATAAAAATTAATAAAAATCACACATTCATTCCAATTGGGTCCCATCCTCCGTCAACAATCTCAATGTCTCAAATGCTCAATTCACAATCTAAAATTATCAATTAACAACCTAAAATCATCAATTAATAATCTCGATTCTCAAATGCACAACTAACAACCTAAAATCATCAAAGACTAACAAATGATGGATGTACTTAGGTTTATGGTTTAAGGTTAACTGGTTCAAATAGGTTTAATCGGGGCTAATTACAGTCAATTGGTTCATGTAGGATTAATCAGAGCTAATTAAGGTTTATTGGTTCAATTAGGGTAAATCGGGATTAATTAGGGCTAATTGGTTGAATTAGGTTGAATCAGGGTTAATTACAATTAATTGGTTTAGTTAAGGTTAATTGGGGTTAATTCGTTCGATTAGGGTTCGCGGGGTTAATTACTATTAATTGGTTAGATTAGGGATAATTAGGATTTGATTATGGTTCAATTAGGGTTGCTTGCGAACAAATTAGGGATAATTAGGGTTTAATTGTTACAATTACATTACAACAAATTAAATGCAATTACATTACAAAAAATTAAATTTAATTACCTTACAAAAATTAAACTCAATTACATTATAACAAATCAAATACAATTACATTACAACATATTAAATACAATTACATTATAACAATAGATTCAATACGATAAATAATTTCTAGCATACTATAATTTCTAGCATATTAGAACAGATTTAATATGATAAATAATTTTTAACCGGAAAAAAAGTGAGTTCGGGCAGTGGTGGTGCGAGGCAGACGACGACAGTGGCGCAAGGAAGGCAGCGGCAGTGGAGCGCGAAAGGAGGCAAAGGGTGGTGCGGCGGAGGGGAGGAACTGTGGCGATGGTGGTGCGACTGTGGGGTGGCTGTGGAGTGGGGGCACGATTATGGGGTGGTTGTGGCAGTAGTGGGGTAGCTGCGGGCGGCGAGGTGGCTATGGGGACGACAAATGTGAGGGGAGAGGGTAGGACGCTGTGGTGGGTGGCGGGGGCCTGTCGTCGGGGTGGGGGGCTGGTGGGGAGGGAGGGAGGCAGGGGCCTTTCATAGGCATGCTGGTGGGGAGGAACGTCGCCGGAGGTGGGTCGCCGTGAGGGGGGATCGCCGGAGGTAAGAACGCCGGTGGGTGAAAATGGCGACAGAGAGAGAAACGAGGGACAGAGAGAGAAACGGGGGAGAGAGAGAGAGAGAGAAGAATCTGTGTCTATTAAAGGACTTTTAGTGACGAAATTATTCCGTCGCTAAAAGTCAGTCTGTAAAAATGTTTCCTTAACATTTTTACAGACGGATATTTTTAGCGACGGCATTATTCCGTCGATTAAAATTTTTTAAAAAATCATCAAAAAAATTTATAAATTCCCTAAAAATATTTAGCGACGATTTTCACCGTCATTAAAAGCCCGTAGGTAAAAGTCCGTCAGCAATTTTTTTACCGACAGAATGATCAGTCGGTAAAATAGTTTTTTGGACAATATTTTTACCGACGGAAGATCCGTCGCTGAAGGATCCTTTAGCGAAGGAATTTGTTCTGTCGCTAAAAGCCTTATTCCTTGTAGTGTTGGCTTTAACCTAACTAGGTTAACTCTAACTAACTAGGGTAGTTATCCAAAGGACCGGACTTAATTAATGTGAGCTAAACTAACTGGACTGACTGAGATGAATTAAGTAAAGAAGGCCTATCAATTATTATCAGGTTTACACCCAACATTAAATAACAAACTTTAGTCATTAATAAAGCTCACCATAAATTAATAAAAAGTTAAAATAAAATTGCAAAAATAGGGTGTCTGGACTTATGTATGTTCACAGTTTCATAACCTGTTATGTCATAGAGAATCCGAAGTCTACTGCTCGCCAGTCCAAATGAACAAGTATAATCTTCTACCCACATTGTTTGCTATTCATAAATTAGTCCAGAAGAGTCGTAGATAATATCCCTTCCGGCGATTAAGTTTTGGTCTGTGAAGCATAAAAAACCAATTTTTCCCAAGTGTGATAAGGATTCCAAAGAGTTGATTAGAGACATTTTAATTGGAAGAGATAATTAGATTTCAAATGAAAGAAGTTGATTAGGATTAGACTTCTATGACTGCGGACCAAGATTTAGGTCGCCTCTATGTGATCGGTCGAAGTATGAGGTTTTAATCCCGTCTTGTCTAGTCGGATACATAGAGCACCGATGTCAAGTTCAAACCAACCTCAAGTTTAGCATAGCTAGCTTCTAATCTGCTTTATTTGTATCTCTATATAAAATCATAAAACCACAATAAAACAAGTTAAAAAGCATACATGATATGACCAGATGCCTAATACCTTCTCATTTTATAAATTAATCCTGGATTCTGCATCTTCATTTTTATTAGGAAGCTTTAGGAGATTTATAGAGTTGAATTTATAATTTTTTATTCATTTTTCCTCGTTAATTATATAACCATCCTAAAAAATGAGATGGCAAATCAAGATAGTCGTTTTCAAATGCTCGATGTCACAAGGTCGTTATAGTTTTTGAATCCTTCCTAATTCACGCCTCAAATATTCCTTCATACAAGGTCTCAAGTTCAGGAAGAAAATTCCCAACTTCTGTTTGTTTGATCCATTCCGCCTGAATGGGCATTCCAAAACCCACTCCATATTCAGTAAAAAGATTAAGCATTTGCTGATTTCCCTCTAGGCGGTAGATACTACTGCCATTGTTAAGCATGACATTAACTGTTTCTTTTCCGCTTCTCTCTCTGTGAATTCACCTTTTTAAGTCGTCCTGAATTGGCGACAAAATGTTAAAAAAATGGTTAATTACAAAACTGTTCCATGAGGTTTACACATTTTTGCACTTTGCCCCCCGTGTTTACAACTTTTGCAATAATGTCCCTCAAGGTTGACAAAACCGTTGCAAATAGGTCCAAAATTGGAAGTCCGTTCAATTTTGGACGTTAAGTGATCATGTGCGGTGCACATGCCGTTTTGGCATGAGCAAATTTGTAATTTGCCTACCCATCTTCCCCATGTCTACCAACTGAGTCTCTCACAGTGAACTCGGTCTCTCAACTGAGTATCCAAGCCGAGGTGGTGATGAGTGGCCTTGAATGCCAACCCAGCATGAGACAACCATCATGCTCCTCCACCCTGTACCCATTCCCACCGGCGAAGAGGGCCAGCAACATGTTAGCCTGCTTGAATGCGTTGGAGCCCAGATGGACCACCCGAACCTGGCCGAGTAGAGCCAAGCCCTCCACTAAGCTAGGGTCTCATGCCGCTCAACCCGGTCCACCCTTCGCATGCCACCAAGTTGCAATCTGCCTCCCCAGATACACCTCGAACATCACCTTGTCCTGGCTGCTCATCATTGACCCACCATCGCTACCCCACCTCCACAACCCTCCAGTGAGTCAAACAGACTTAAGTAGTAATGCAACGACTCGGTAAACCGGTCCAAGAACACTAGCCCATTATGGTTAGACTCCTGCTCAACCACAGTCAAGATCTTCGGCTTCATTTCCTTCACAATGGTGGAGGAGTTGTAAGGGCATACGTAAGCCTTGATAAGGGGTTCTCAATAAGACCAGTGGGGAAGGGGGTAGGCAAATTAAAAATTTGCCGATACCAAAATGGCATGTGCACCGCATATGATCACTTAACGTCCAAAATTGGACTGGACCTATTTGCAATGGTTTTGTCAACCTCGAAGGACATTATTGCAAAAGTTGTAAACACGGGGGGGGGGGGGGTAGCAAAGTGCAAAAACGTGTAAACCTCAAGGGAAATTTTTGTAATTAACCCTAAAAAAAACATGGAAAAGTCTTCCTCCAAATTCTCTCAAGAAGATGGAAAGTAGGGGCAGATCTACCCTTCGTCCAGGTGGTCATGCCCCATTGTTTTCAGGCAAACAAAAAGGTTCCCATTTCATTTATGATCCATCCACAACCCAAGTAATTGATGGACACCACCTTTGTCAAATCATATAAGGGAAAATTGCGTAAAATACCCCTGTAGTTTGGGGTTGTTGTAAAAAAACCCCTCGCGTTACAAAAATTGTAAAAGAACACCTAGGATTGTAAAAATGTTACAACCGTCAATAAAACCGTCTGTTTCAACCTCGTGTGTGGTAAACGGGCCTGGAGAGCAAGTGCCACTGCTAAATAATTGTTGGAAACCCGTTTTGCCCCTGAATACCTCTTTTGCTGCCAAGCCTTCATTAGGGCCGGCGTAAGAAAACGACGGGAAAACGGGGAAAGGTAGGAGAATGGAAGGAGGAAAGGCAGGGGATCAGGGAAGGGGAGAGGAGGAGAGGAGGAGCTAAACCACCACCTATCTACCACCAGCGCCACCCACAACCGGCGTCGGTGCCGTCGCCACCACCCTAGTCTTGTGCGCCTAGCGGCCGATCGAACCATCAAACCCAAACCAAACTAATTGAACCCTAATCCTGCTGAATCCCCAAATTTAAATCGAACCCAAACCAATCGTCGATCAAACCATCAAACCCGAACCAAACCAATCGAACCTCCATCAAACCCAAACCAATCGCACAACAACTCAAACCCTAATCGAACACCCAAACTTAGATCGAACCCTAATTGAACCCCAAAACTTAAATCGAACCCTAATCCCACTGCGGCCACAACAATTCAAACCCTAATCGCACAATCTCAGATCTAGGGTTTCAAATCGCAATCTGCGATTGAAACCCTAGACTAAGATTGTGTAATTCGAGTAAACAAGATACTCGTGACCCATTGTTTATTCCGCCAGTGCCATCGTTTGCTCCGCCACTTGCACCGCAATCTGCGATTCCCACTTGCGCCGCCGCGAGCCCGCCATCGATCCACTAAGCGATCTCGTGAAAAAGGAAGAGGAAAATTGGCCATTCTGGAGAAGAAAGGGTGCCATTCTCATTTATATAGAAGGGCAATTTAGCCTTTTTCACCATTCTATTACGGAATTTTTACGGTGCAACACTTTTACAATTCTAGGTTAGGTGTTATTTTGCAATTTTTGAAATGCGAGGGATTTTTTTGCAACAACCCAAAACCACAGGGGTATTTTACGCAATTTTTCCATCATATAATTCTTCTTGAAGGAATAGCTACCTGTATCGGTCTATCTAACAGGGATAGTTGACAAGAAGTCATCGAGAACCTGATCTTAAACAATTCTCATAGCAGAAAATAGAGGATATATATGTACCGTATAGATTACGGCAACAAGAGTTCACTCATGAATCTGTGGTCTGATATTTACGACGGTGAGCCATCTAAGGCTATGTGTACCATATAAACCATAACAAAGACAGCTCATGACTTGGAATTATTCACGTACAGATGATTCAAAAACTAATCTCTTGATACATAGATGAAGTGACATAGTTTCTTATGAGGAGACTACTGGCCATGGGGGAGAAGATGCTTGGCTGCAAAGAACAAAATTGCAAAACGTTATACTCCTAGCTAGAACATAAGAAATCTATACATAATCTAGTCATGAATTGGTGCCTCACGATCACTAGCCAAGAGGCTTTTATCTGACGCCTTTCTTCGTTCATGGTTTGATATTCTTGTGTCCTTGCTGTGGAGGAACCACACCAATCCATCCCGAACTAGGTGGTTAGACTCTACTACAGCGACGATACTGTAGGGGAGGTCCAACAGAAAAATAACTTGATGCCAGGATGATAAACAGCTTAACACCTCTGGATAAATATAGCAATAGAAGTTGCACTTGAATATAGCAAAGCTACTCTATGAGATCTCTCCAGTAGGACTCAGTTGCTCCATCATAATCCATAACTACTTTGAACAAACCAGCACCAAATTTGGTTGTAAGTAGATGAACAAGGATAAAAACATCAGTGCTGGTAACTTGGTTGATTTCGTATGCTATTTGGTCAATATCATTGGGACGCTAAGGTGAGGCCGAGTCAACCAATGCCGGAAAAGTATTCGCTCTTGGAATATTGAAACGTGAATTAGAACTGCCAAAATGTTTTGAATACTCCAGTATTGAAAACTATCATGATTTTGGCAGTTTTAATTCGTGTTTCAATGCCATTGGAGTATTGAAAACTAAAACTTTACAGTTCTGGTAGTTTCCACTGATTGCTACTTGATCCATCGAAGTATTGCCTCGGGTAGTAAAGTAGGTTCAAACAATTTCAGTACCATATAAATTTCAAATTCAAAGGATGACATCAATACCTTGTAGAAAATTGTGAGCAGATCAAAGTGGCTTGTATCCACGATATATATATTTTCTTAACTTTACGGTTAGAACTGAGTTTGGACTTGAAAAGATGAAAAACCCATTTGAGTGCTGGAGAGAATAAATCTCAAGGTGGGATATGAAAATAACTCACAGTTCACGTGTATGGGATCATGTTCGAAGAAACAATCGTAGACAAGGGAAATACCTGTGTAATATATTTGTATTTGTATAGACAAGAATGAATGAAAACCTACATTTCTGTTCAGACTCTACACCGTGCATTACATCTTGCAGTAAGTTTCCATCTTTCTCTGATTTATCCATCAGATCTCCATTGTTTCCAAGCGGGAGGAAGACGCGTATCAAATAATCAGGCCGACCGCTGATCCAACTTGATTCACGGCACATTCAAGCGAATAAAATAAGCGGGATTAAGGTTGCATTTGCTATGTAGAGTACTAGTTTATGGATTCAGTGCACCTGATCTTCAAGAACCATGAATAATTGGTAGTATTTTGTACTATGCAAGGATAAGAGTTTTCTACTTTGATTATGTAGTTTTTCAGCGTATGAATCTGGTCGAAATAGAGTTCCTATTTGCAGTTATTACAAACATTTATATGGAAGCAAACGCGCGCCCGAGCAGGTGCCCTTACTTTTGAGTATTTTAAACCTCGTTGAGGTTGCAATTTTGTTTTCTTTGGGGTACTGCCTTAATGTTCTCCTCCCCGCGCCCAACCCCAAAACCGAACCCGACCCGATTTGTACCTCCATTACAGTATTTTCATCCTTATTTGTTTCATTGTCCCAGGAGAATCTTCCAAGCAAAGCGACTTCTTGGTACCATCCCACATATATTTGGAGCATATGTAACATGTCACGCCCATGACATGGGACGTTACCTCTAAAGCATGGGTGCTTCAAAATGGGTGAAGCACCGGGTCGGGTGCATGTCTTGAATTGTTCTTTTAAATCTTTTATTTCCTAAATGTTGTGGTCAAAAACTGATCGGGACTGAATGAGCATTGGTTGGGACCAAACGAATGATCAAACGGTGACCCGTCCGGACCCCAGAGGAGGCTCTGGCTGGGAGTTTCCAATACTTAAGTCAGTAAACAATTTTTAGATATAGTAACTGAAAATATTAGATAGTCAGAACTTAACTTCTTCCTCTTTTTTCCTTCCATTTTATATGAATGTATTAAAGGGACGGTTACATTTCCTTAATGGGGAGTTACTCTAATTAGTGAGAGGTAACCAAAATTTAATGGGCAGTTATTACTCATAATGAGACAGTGGGATAATGGAAAGGTGGGCAACTGTCATTCTCACATCTCCAAGAATCAAGGTGCAGTTTTGGAGCCATCTGGTGGGGACAAGTGTCAAGTTCCCGTTGGCGGGTATTTTTTACCCATATCACTAGATATCGGGTGCGGATAGGCTACGGGTCATGTGCGAATCGGATACGTGGGATGAAAACATAATTTTAGAAAAAAAATTCGGAGGTCAAAACATAGTAACAAAAGTTTTTTGGGTCAAAACGTAAATAAAAAGTAACCTAGCATATCTCCCATCTCTCACGTGAAGAGAGAGGGGGAGAGAGAGAGAGAGGCAGAGAGGGGGGTGACTAGACCGACCACTCCGGCAACCGGCGACTCACTTCCAGCAGATTGGCGAAGAGGGGATAGACTCAGAGAGAGAGAGAGAGAGAGAGAGAAAGAAAGAAGTGGTGACCACTGACAACCACCAGAGACAACCTCCAGCAGCATTTCTCAAAAGGTAGGTCTTCTTTCTCACTCTTTGCCCTACTTCTGTCTTCCTCTCTTTGAAGGTTGTGGGTTGTGACTTGGACAGTTGCATCATTTTTGTTCACGGCTTGTGGGCGCTGACTTGAACAGGTGGATCAAATTTTTTTTCACACAGTGATGGCACTAAAGGCACTGAACTGTTAACTGTTTTAATATCTGTTGTGGGATAAGAAGATCAAATCACTATTATAAGATCTTTGTGACATAAAACCGTTCAATATCTGTTACAATGTGTTTTATGTGTTCCAGTTTCATTTTTTTCACCTTAAGGCAATGAGTTAACTATTTGTTTTAATATCTCCTTTCATTGACTTTAAATATCAAATACTATTTGTTAACTATTTTAGGATGGTTATATTAAGTTGTACTCTCTCCGTCCCTAAAAAACTGATCATATTTTATTTTATGGGCCGTCCCACAAAAATTGATCATTTTCAAATTAGCAATGATTCTGTAAGTATTTTTTTTACATATTTACCTTTTTTATACTTTTTTATTCCTATTTCTCTCACAACATTTAATTCTCTACCAACTCATTTTCTTTCTCCTGACCCACCACTTTACACTTTTTTATTTTATTTCTCTCTCCACATTTAACACTCTACTAACTAATTTTCTCTCTCATGACCCACTCTCTTCCTCCATCTCTCTAAACGGTAAAATGGGAAAGACACACAATATAAAGATTAAATCCTTTATATACGTGAAAAAATGGATCACTATTTTAGGAATGGAGGGAGTACTATCTATTCTTTTATGCACGTTCTTAAGATTCAAATATTCCCTACCTTGTTTAGAAATTTTGTACAAAGTGTACATAGTTGAAAAGGTGTATAAAAAATTTGTCATATTTGTATTGCACACATATCCTAAAATTTTCGAATATGTCAGGACTATATGTTTAGCATTTTTGTTTTGTGTTTTTATTTTGTGTTTTCGTTTTCATGATATTCGTATCCAATTTTCGCTCGTGTACTTCTATTATTTTTACCAATAGATATATATAGACATACACACACACATACTTTTTCCGACTTTGGGTTAATTTTGATTTGAAAAGACTAAAACACTTCAGAAGTATTTTCAGTTTTTTGACACTATGTAGGTAATTGTATCATAAATAAATATAAAAATACAAGAAAAAAGCATCTCGTTTCGCAATCATCGTAAAAACCCAAAATGAAAATGCTAAACATATAGACATATCCGCACTAGTGCCCGTGATTCATAGGACTTCACTCGCACCCCAGGGAAAACAACGTCGTTTCATTATCTCTAGTCACAAAAAGATCATCATCAGTAAATGGACACTCTCCCAAGCCAGTTGCCCATTTTCGAGAAGGAAGTTTGCAGCTTCAAAATAAAAAAATAAATAAACCCGGTGATGGATCTTTGATGCCAAAGACAAAAGTGAGGAATAGCTGGTCGATGGACAGGCGATTGACAGCGGGCATTGGTGGACAGTGGTTGTTAGTGGGGCTGCCTAAGGAAAAGAAGAGCAACGCGGTCCCATCAATTGATCAACGACCGGAGATGCTAGTGGTCGCTGATGGATGGACTGCGGACCGGCGACTGGCTTAAGGTGACTGAAGTTGGTGGACATAATTGGGGTGCGACGGCTTAAGGAGAAGAAGAGAATGGGGAGAAAGATGAAATGACTAGGGCTTTTTAGAGTTTATACATAAGGAAATATGAACGGTTGAGATTAAATCTTGATTAGGATATAAAGTTGAGCGGGTCGAGTCGAATAGCAGGGCATATATACTTATAATTATACACATCTCGTATTCGCTACGGGTTATGAAAGTAAATACCAAACCCATCCTATGATCCAGCATGGTCAAAATTATCCGCTCCTTGGGTATAGATCCAATTGTCATCCTTGGTTAAACCATCCCCTTCCCTCTTCTCTCACAATTTCTTTACAGCTCTCTAGCATTTAAATCATATATTTTCTCTGCCATTAATTACCAAGGCCAAAAATCTCATTATCATCAAACAACTAACGCAATTAACCATCGCTTTTGATCTCAACAACGTTACTCAACCGCCATCCATCACATTCGGCCACTTGCAATCACATCCCTTAGGAATTTGGATTGGTTGAGGTTTACATAAATTATGAATAGTAAGATCAATAAGTGGAGGCATCAACCAAATTAAGATGCCCCAAAGGTACATAATCACTACAGATGCAAAGTGGAACTTAATGACAATATTCAAGAGAAGATCGAAGATCTGGGCACTAGAAATTCTCACTCAAAAATGTAATTAATGAATAAACACGCACATGCACTCAACAGAGACGTGTCTCTTATAGGGCTGCAGGTGCCACATGTAAAAGATAACCATACAAGCCACCCAAATCTAGGATGTATCTAGATGGATTTCACATGTAAAACCAGCATTAAGATAGAAAAATCTAGCTTGCTGTTGATTGGGTTCATCACTAGCGAGTCCCAGAAAATATGTTCGACCCATTGTGGCCTGTGGGAACAAAGAAAAACTCTTCATGTTAAGAACATATCCCCTTAAAGTGAAAAATCTAAGTCAATTATTTGAGGCAAACACCAAGCAAGCATTCCTAAGTAACCTGATATTATAACCAAGTATACATAAGATTTCCTTTGCTAGGGCCTCAAAGCTTACTAGCAACAAACACAGTATCAAATCGCCTTCCGTAATGGTGAACTCCGAACGTGTCAGGTGTTAAAGGTACGATTTCACCCTTCTACTTGTTATCGGCATTTCTCGAAACAAAGAGAGTGGTGGCACGTACAAAGATCGCATACGCACGTTACATTGAACTCATTGCATACCGCGGGATTCAACATGTATTTCTGTTCAACTGGAGAGGCTTGCTGATGCAACTGATAAAGAAAGAGCGTTGTGCGGCGATTCATTCGTCAAGATGGTGAAAAACCTCAATAAATGGGATTGAGGTTTGTTTTTTCACTTATTTTATTGATCATCACCACAGCCTTGCTTCACATAAAGGTTATTGTCTCAATATCCTTCTTTAAGCTAACTTTCTTCATTCACTGCATTTAGGTAGAATTCATTTGGTAGGGAAACAAGACACCTAAGTGAAATGTACATTAAGGGCTCACACTACTTGTTTAGTCTAATTCCACGCTCTTATTAACTAGGTTCCTATGTATTGGACAACGGGATTTTGAAGCAATGCAGATTAATTCTCTATTCTTACGTGAATTAGTTACTACTGAAATACAGTTTCACTCCTTTATAGAAGGTAAGATGACTGTTAAAATAGAGAACAGAGAAAGAGAGAATATTCACCTCGATCGACCAAGGGTTTCGAATAGCAAAAGGGCAGAAATGAGAGGAGGCAGCAGGGACGGTAGCAAGTAGCCGCGTCAGCAAGGAGCGACGGCCACCACGGGGACGTCGACGGTAGTTGGGAGCGGCGGCCATGACGATGTTGATGAGAAACTATGCCATCATGTTATCATTATTCGAGGAAGGTGCAAGTAAATGATATGCTTGAATGTAGCAATGGAAGAGAGAAGCAGCACTGTTTATCTTGTCAACTAATGTTGGACGTAAATATTTGGTGAAAACAAGTGAAGCATTAGGGAAGCTTCCACATTTGGCGGATTGGAGACGTAACAAGAGAATTTCCAACAACACGAATACATTACCGAACCATCCATATTGTTTGATGTTTTTCACACTTTTTTTGCATAGAAGCTCAAATCTGGATGAAATTCCTCCCTAATACTTTGAGTATACGAAGAAACTCAAAGTTTTGGACTTGTACCATTCCGGAATCATTGCACTCTCACCCTCTTTATCAAAGCTAATCGGCCTTCAAGTGCTCTATCTAAATGGTTGGAGTGATTGGGTAAGACTTCCTTCCTGAAGAGGAGAACTTGCATCTTGACGTGCTTGATATTTTCATGGCAGCGGAGTCAGTTGTCTACTACCTCAAATTCGTAGCTCGATCTATCTCACGCGTCTGTTGTTGTCTATCACTAGTTCTTCAAGCCGTGAAACTAAACCCGGGTTGTGTCTTTGATTATAGTGAAACTTCCAAGCTTCCTAAGTTGGAAGAACATTTCATCAATGTCAAATGTCGGGACCGCGATAAGATGCTATCTAGTGTCATTACAAACAACGCTACAATGTAAGATGCTGAAGATATCAAAAACGTGGTCGCAGCTACTCCAAAAATCAATGTTCCAAAAATCTTCAGCAACGGAAAAGTCTTTTTTATTTTTTAAGGGAAATTTAGAAATTAGGGAAAATACAAAAAAAATTACCTTTAGTGCTGGAATATTCCTTCGCTAAAAGTAATTAATTTTGTTGTTAAAAGTGAGATTATTCAAATGTCTTTAGTTGAGATTTTTACAGCAAAAGGTCCTTTTACAGAAAATACCTTTCGTTGTGAAATTGGCTTCAGCCTCATCAAGAAAGTCAATTTGAAAATTTTTCATCTTCATCAAAGACACAACATTCACGATTAGTTTCACTTTCTGAGAACTAGTGACAGACAACAACCGAAGCCTGAGATAAATCAAGCTACGGATTTGAGGTGATAGACAACTAACTCTGCTGCCACGACTATCAAGCACTTCAAGATGCTTAAGTTCTCCTATTTGGGAAGGAAGTCCCACGAAACACTACAACCATTTAGGTAGAGCACCTTAAGGCCGATTAGCTTTGATAAAGAGGGTGGTATAGCAAAGATTACTGCACGATACAAGTCCAAAACTTTAAGTTTCTTCAAATACTCAAGAATGATGCAGGAATTGCTTTCAGATTTGAGTTTCTTTGCAAACGAAGTGTGGAAAGTATCAAAGAATCTTCACAGTTTGGTAGTGTATCCAAATCGTCGTGCGCCAAGGAGGTTCCTCGTTTTGTCTCCAATCTACCAAATGTGGATCAGGCTCCTATAATGCTTCACTCTTTTTCACCAAACATTTACGTGCAAAATTAGTTAACAAGACAAAAGTGCTGCTTCTCTCATCCATTTCTGCTCTCTAACACATCGTTTATTCTCGCCAGTTGTGCTTTGCTCCTGTATAGGACTCTGCTGAACCGCTTGCGTTGGGATGATATTTACTTGGGCCCCCAGTGGTTTTTTGTATTTCCCGTAGCTTTCTTGTAGGCTTTGTGTGGCTTTTGGATGGGTTAGTCGTCCTTTTTTGCTGTACTTACTCCTGTACCTGTTTGAACACTTCTTCTGGACATGGTATATATATCTCTATCTTTAACCCAAAAAAAAAAAACACATCGTTTATTTGCACCTTCCTCGAGTATTGACACCATCTTTAGATGGCGTAGTATCTCATCAACATCATCATCGCCGCCAAAGAAATATTGCGCTGACCAACAGTCCAACAAACGATCTTCGTAGATGTCAGTGCCCTTGGGATATACTATACCATAAAGGAAGCAATTTTTTGGGCGTCACAACAAGGAAATACATATTTGCAATCCTCCTAAATGACTGTGGCGCGCGCTGTGGCGGCGGGGGTGGGGGTGTGGCAGGGGGGGACAGCGGCGGGGGTGGGGGTGTGGCAGGGGAGGGGGGGGGGGGGGAAGGTGAGCAGCGGATTAGGGTTTTGATTAAATGACCTTAGCGACGCTGAAGTCCTGGCTAAAGGCCTTAAGAAAATTTAAAAACATTCTAGCGATAAAAGTCCGTCTGTAAGGACTAATTTAAAAACATTCTTAAAAACAAAAAAATCGAAAAAATGAAAATAATCGAATATCTCAATTGGCGATGAATTTTTTGTCAATAAATGTCCATCGTTAAAACTTTTAACGAGAGATTTTGTTCTGCCACTAGTCGCTAAAAGTTTTTTATGTTTTTTTGTGGTGATATGAACAAGTCTTGTTAATTTAATAATAGCAATACCTATAAACCAATCAAAACATATATGGCAACAACTATAAGCTTATGTATCATAGATGCTAAAATGTTTTTTTTCTGCAAGTCCTCTTAATTTAATAGTAACAATACCTATAACTGACCAAAAGATATATGTTAATAACTATAAGCTTAGCATAGATACTAAAATACTTTTTCAAATTACTGATGATGACGTCTATCATAATGTCGCTCTGTCATGATTATAATTATATATCTTTTATGGACACAATAGTAAAACTAACTTGTGCAAGCTCTTAATTTTGCCATGTAATAATCGTTTGTTAGGTTGGTGAATAATTCACAATTTTCAATACCGTACATGAGTGTGTACCGATTTCAAATGTTATGTACCAGTGTTGGCACCGGTATAATCTCAATACCATCTCGGATGTCTAATCAATGTTATATTTATACATAATATTTGTTCATTAGCAAACTAGAAATATACACATATTATCTTCCTCATAACTCCTCTAGAATAAACTGTATGTCTTATACAGCTTGAATTACCTTTTTTTTTTTTAACTAATTAAGCTATTTTGTTCCTAAATAGGCTGTTTGTTCTCATACAGTGACATTTGAAACAAATAGCTTATTCAATTAAATTACATATTCTTGAATTACCCTCTTTTTTAGCTGTATCATTAGCGAATTCTTACAAAAGTATAACATGTTTGTTCAAGAACAATGTCTTGTGGTTCAAGAATAAGTTGTTTGTGTATGTGTCAAGAAGGACATCGTATACATGAAAAGATTCTAGCTATGAAGTAAAGTTAAAATTGCGATGAAGATTGAAAATTTACAATTATAATGAATATTATGAGCAAGAGGCTATTTAGGCTTTTATATGATCAATTTACTAAATTTCTCTATAAATTTGTATCTTCTACATTTTTAAGCATAACAGTAGAAAATACAATATATCAGCCTACATGTAGTTCTTGGGCGGCATTTCTGTTTCGGATGGTACAACCGGTACGCAGTGAAATTTTAACTGATACGAAACGTAAAGGGACACCATATTACGAGAAGGTAAAGATAATACGTATCGATCGTTACGGCCAGTACCAGTACAACATTATAATTATGGAATTTTTCTGCCTAGATCAAAAGCTTCTTGAAGCTTTTATTCTCGATAGGTTTGTGTGTGAGAGAGATAGTGCCGTCTCCGGGTAATACTTTATCTGATGGTGATTGTGCCTACAGACGTCAGCCATAGCAATGCTCCACTCACAAGAATAGCCATCCTACGCTATATTTTGCATTTGTATTACAGGAGATTAAAGAGATGATTAAGCAAGAAATAGGAGATTAAAAATGCCAATATGCACCAATCTAACAAATATTGCATACATCAGCAAAGCCAAAGAGATATTGTGGAAAAAATATCGAAGAAAATGACTAAAGTGTGCTTATCTGAAAATTGTTGCTTTTCACATGCCATTTGAAAATTTGACGTGGAGATTGAGAAAAGGGCACATTGTACTAATCTAAATAGCAGTGGATAACTAGACCTGACAAAATGATGTCCCTACCCGTTACCCGAATCATACCTGGTCCAAAATGCCGCATACGGGTACCAATATTCACTACCCACCGAAATCTGACCCGTACCCGAACCGACCCGTAATTTTTGGGTAGGTTCGGGTCGGTTTTCGAGTTACCCGGGTTTACCCGATTCTGTGTTTATATATAACTTTTTAGGGTTAGAACCTCTCATTTTCTTCTTCTTCCCACTTGATCTGCCGCCTCTGCCTCTCAATTCTCCCTCACAGATCCCCTCTCACAGGTTCCCTTTCTCAAGTCTCTTTCTTTCTCACAGATCTACCGAAGTCATGATCACTCTACTCCAGTCACGGCGCCATATAGGTCAGCAATGGTCGGTCACTCCACATCTCCGTCGCCACGGTCGGTCACTCCGCATCTCCTCCGCCACAGTTCGGTTACCATCGTGGCTCCGTCGTCACCAATCCGTTAAAACCGTGGCCCCGTCGCCATAGATCAGTCACTACCGTGGCTACGTCATCTCCGCCGCCACGGTTGGGCACTCCGCATCTCCGCCGCCACCGTTCGGTCACCACCGTGGCCCCGTCGTCACCGATCTGTCAACACCGTGGCCCCGTCGTCACCGATCAGTCACTACCATGGCTGCGTCGCCACCGATCTGTCATCACCGTGGCCACATCGCCACCTTCACTCCGTCTCTGTGGTTGTTGCCTTGTTGGGTAGACTTTCAGTGTGGATTTTGATGGTTGTCGTGTCTTCTGATGTGCAGATTTTTTTTATTTTTTATTTTTAGTGTTGAAAAATGTTCATATTGGTTTGAAGTTTTTTGATGGAAAGATGTTGAGATTTTTGTGTAATGAATTTTGATGGAGAAACTATAGTATTTGATTGTGGGAGGTTGTAATTAGTGGTCAATTAAACTCTATTTATTTAAAAAATAATTAATCAGAAATTGAGGATTTACCCGCGGGTAATACCCTACTCGTAGGGGTAGGGTACGGGTTCCCAAAAATCCTACTCGGGAAAATCTGGGTAAATTATACCCGACTCGTTTTTACCCGTACCCGATCGAATTTTACCCGTACCCGACAGTTTTACCCGATTGCCAGGTCTATGGATAACTTTCCGTTAAGACCCTAGAAAGGCTACATGTTGATGATCCTATGGTCACCAAGAACAGATCCTACCGCATACATCGCTCATAGTATTTGTTTTCTATTTCTCCTCTGATAACCAAATAAGCTTTTTTCCGTTTAATGTTCTCTCCGACTTGGCATTGTTTGTGTTGAAGAAGTCTTTTTTTTTTTTCATTATTTAAGGAACAAGCTTTGGCTCCAACCCGAGTTGTAGGAATCTTCCTCCAACTCAGTATATAGTGACAATTAATAGTTACTAAATGTTTTCAGTGACTTTTCTTCTAATACTTTTAGCGGCAATTATTAGCAGCATTTTTTTAGCGTCACTAAATAAAAGTCACTATAAACATTTAGAGACAATTTATTATCGCTATATAAGCGGTAGGAGAAAGATTCCTCCAACCGGGATAGCAGTCAATTTTTTTTTCTTAATTTAAGTGTGATATACTAACTAAATAAATAAGAGGTAGGAGGAAGATTCTTCCAACAGGGATAGCAATCAAATTTTTTTCCTTAATTTAAGTGTGATATACTAATTAGCTAAGAAATGAATGGGACATTAAAAGAATTTGTTTCCGAACAAGCTAGCAACTCCATCATCAAAAACTTAAACTTTTTTATCAAATTTTGTAAGCATCAAGTTTTGGTGAGCTCCGGATATAAACTCCTTGGATTTCTATTATATCGAGAGACTTTGAGAAAGCTGAAGTGTTAGAATGCAAAGCTCTTAATATGGCACCTGTCAAATGGCAACCTCCCTAAAAGGTGTTAGCGGAATACGTGATAAAACTCGGAGAATTTTTTTTCTGGAATATCCAAAAAGATCTCACGAACTTAGAGCTGGTATCCGTTGAAGCTTTGGCAAGATGTGAAGCTGTTAAATTTGTCCTAGATTGTGTTTTCTCAGAACTAGGATTGAAGGCAATTTCTCAAATGTGGTGAATGCCCCTTCTAATTGACAAAAGCAGCCATTCTCCATTTGGTAATGTGATAGCTGATAACAAGAGTATTCTTTAGAGATTTTTGGGCTGCGAACTAATGTTAGTTAGGTGGTAAAACTAATTTAGTAGCTCATGAAATGACGTCCATTTATCTTTGATTGAGTCTTGAATGGAAGAGGCACCCCAATTTGAATCTGCCACTTCATCCTTAGTCTAAAATATCTTAGTTAAAGGAGCCATATTCAAACGTGAATACCCCTATAACGACCCGGTTTATAGCCCCGCCATAGGGTAATGTCTCTCTCAAAAGGGTTAGTCAAGTAGGTACTTCTAAGATAATACATAAGGTCATATAAGGACAATGTCATTATATCTCATCTCTGATGTGGAATATCACAATCTTCCATCCTTATGCATTAGCATCTTCATTAAGGCTTGATCACACGTATTCGAAATCTTCATATTTAACCAATGTGGGATATACCTTGCTCGCCCTTCATTTTCCCATCATGAATAACTGACTAGATAGCTCAGCCTGAGCTTTCGAGAGTAGATTCTGATATCATCTATAATAACCCGATCTACAGCCCCACCATAGGATAATGCATCCTTTAAAAAGGCTAGCCAAGTAGGTAGTCATGAGCTTATGAGCAGGGTCTTAACGGCAATCACAATCGTCCCACATCTGATGTGGAATATTGAATTTCCACTACAAGAAAAAGGATTTTTAGCGACGGACATTTCCGTTGCTAAAAACCCCATCTCCGTCGCCAAAGACTTTTAGCCACAGATACACCGTCGCTAAAAGTCCGTTGCTTACAACCCCGTTGCAAAACCGTTGCTAAAAGTTTTGCAACAGAATTTTGAAATCTGTTGCCTAAAGTTGAACTTGAATGACGGACGGAAAAATACAATTAGTGACGGACTTTCCGTCGCTAAATTGTATTTTCTGTATTTTATTTTATTTTATTTTTTCAAAAATAATTTTTTGAGTAAAATATTTAGCAATGAAAAAATGCGCCCTTAAAAGTTTTGACGACAGATTTTTAGCTACGGATTATCCGTGTTGCTAAAAATTTCAAATTTAGAGACGGATAATACGTCGCTAAAAGTCTGTCGGTTAATATTTTTAGCGACGGAAATAAAGAACCATTTATTATAGCTAGACTTTTTAGCGACGGACTGAAATCTGTCACTAAAAGTCAAATTATAGTAATTTTTTTTATTTTTTTAATACCCAAACCTGTAATTACAAATTCTCAACAAACACAATCTCAACCAGCAAATAATTCTCAATGCACACTAGGGTTAAATACTTGTTGATCCATCAGCAATTATTTAACCCTAAAACATACAACACATGTAAAAAGAATGAATTCAATAAAAATCAAAAAATAAAATGTATACAAAGTTCAGGAGGGCACGGGAGCGGGGAATAATAGAGTAGGGGAGGGGAGTACAAGTCGGGGGGGGGGGGGGGCTCGGGGGGACTCAGGGGGGCACGGGAGCAGGATACAAACAGCTAGAAGGCCAGGGAAGGGCTAATCAGGGGTCAGCGAGTCTCGGATCTGGAGCTTTCTGATCGTCCTCGTCCACAGGTGTACTGGGAGGTGGATCCGACTTGGCATGTCCAGCAGCATTGCCCTGAACGTAAGGCACAGATGCATTAATCTCGATAGCAAGTACAAAGTCTTTACTCAATGTACATAGTGGTTGTACCATATTATTCGCCGCGATCATCCTAAACAACTCCATAGCAATACGACGGATCTCGTCCTCTTGTAACGGTGATCGCCCCACGGTCGGTGTCTGCGTCTGTGGAGGGACAGCGTGGGGTGGGAACACTCCTACCAGGTTACGTGCAATCGTATCGGGAGGCTGCAGCCTTTTGGCCTATTAACGACCCATTGTGTATCCAGCCTTTTGGCCTATTGACGACCCTTGTGTATCCAGCCATCGCTTCAATCCCCCAGTAATCGTACCTGTACTTTGTGGACGCTTATGGTTGTTCGGTATGCTACCCAGACTCCCTGATGATCTATTATGTACGAGGCCTGCAAAATAGTGATTTGACATTCAAAATACTAAGGCAACAAGCATCGAATACAAAGGTAAAAATTTAACAATGTAAAAAAATTAATTCATGACATACATCGATTTGCTAGAAAATATCTGAAACGAAGTCTCCCGCCTAGCGTTGCTCGTCCTTATCCTTCTTCCTCATGTGCGTCTCCGTGTACGTCAAAGCACATACCTCATCCGGCGCCAGGTCCGGGTGCTTAATCACATTCTTGTGCCGGAGGACGTCGTGAGCCACAGACCCCCCCGTGTGCGCGGGATCTTTGTCTTGTCTGTTCTCGCTCCCACTCTTACTCTTGACTTCCCGGGACGTATCATTCCTCCACATATCAACCATCACTCCCCATACTCAGGGCGATATCCAATGAGGGGAAAGTCCCTTCCACCCCTCCAACGGGCACCCTCGGGCACCATCTTCGGTGCCTGTTCCCGTGCATCGTGCAGCCATCGCCGGTAATTTTTGCCAATGTAGGCAAAAAAAAAAAGCCTGCTACCCCAATGCCTGCTGCTCAGGTGACTCAAACTCATGCCCTTCCTACAAGCCATCCAATTACACAATCAATATGATTAATTTAAAATCATGTTCTAATTAAAACAAATAATGACTGACACATGGTTGAAAACCATACCAGCCCTGCCTCCCATAAGGACTCCCTCGACGTGGCATCCCAGTCTCTCTAGTATAGGCGTGGCTCAAAGAATCGGCTCTTCACAATGTCTTCGTCGGAATCTCCATGTTCCTGAATACATTAAATAAGTGGACAGTAATAAATATCGGCCCTGCATTATGTAATTTTCACTGCATTATGTAATTTTTTTTACTTATTGGCCCTCCTGGGTGAGAGTAACTTGCTGTTTACGCTGGGGTTCGATGCGCACCTCGTGTGTGGGTCCACGACATCGTCGAGATCTTACAAAAACCAACAGTAACACAGGTCAAATATAATTGAAATACCAGTCTAGCATTATCACCAAATGTCGTATCCAGCATACCTGAGGTACAACCCATAAAAGAATAAGAACCAGTGGGCGAGTGGGAGGAATCGGCTCGGGGTTGGGCCAGTGGTTGGTACTGGGGTTGGGGCTGGGGTTCTGGCAGCGGCTGCGGCTGGAGCTCGAGTTATGTCAGCGGCTGGGGCTAGGACTGGGCCCTCGCCTGTTAGACGTGGGCACTAAGTGCCTCATCATCAGCAGGCAATGACGAAGCAGCAGTCACTGGGGTTGACGCAGCTTGGGGTCCCCCGTGACTACGGATGACCCGTAATCTATCCATGTCTGACTTCATGTACAACAATTCCAAATTAAATAAATTAACACATACAAAACAATGCATAGTCCACATCATGTTACAACACTATATAAATGAACCGAGTATATATATGAACAGAGTACAGAAAGAATGCATGTTACAACAGTACTAGTCAATCGTATTCATTGTGGGAATCATCGTCGGACTAGTCATCCTCTTCTTTTTGGGACTCGTCGTCCTCTTCACTGAGTAATTCTTTCTCTTTGCCAGTAGACTCAGCCTCATTATCTTCAACACTTTCTACGTCTTCCACGTCATCATCTATGGCTTCTTCTCCTACATCAACTATTAATTGAAGAGGGAGATTGTCCTCCTCGTTGTCCACCTCAACAGGTACTATGACAGGTGTCTGGTCGACTTGAAAGGTGTCTACCTCACTGTCAGATTCCACGGCAATTTTTTGGTATTGATAACTGTATACTAATGAGATTTGGGATTTGTGACGTCCTCCGCATAAAAGACTTGTACAGCTTTACTAACAAATACAAACGGCTCATCTGATACAAGTCTTGACTTAACGTCGACATCTACAATCCCGTGTGAGCTAACACGGATTCCACTACTGCATGTGACATCGAACCATGTACACTTGAACATTACCAGGCAGTTTTGGAAACCCCAGATATGTTAGCTCGACAATCTCATCTAGCTCTCCATAAAAGTCCATGTAATTCTCGTCATACCTGTCACCGTTGACCAAGAGTCCACTGTTTTGGATTTGTTTAATCCGGTCATCATCTTTTACGTTAAATATAAACCCATTGATGATATAGCCTCCATGACAGGCTGCCTGTTTACTAGGGCAGGAGGCTACTGGAGCATTGACCTACTGAACCTATTATATAAGGAGGTGAAAGTTAATAAACCACATATCGAGTACACAATATATTTTGGTTAAAGACTTACAGGTCTTCTGAACCACTCTACAAATTGCGATTTTCGATAAGAGTCAAGTCCAGCGAGATCAGTGATTAAAGATTCTGCATCGAATTCACTGCAAATCGAGAGTTACTCAACGAATGCTAAAACTTCATCACAATTTAAAAGGGCATATATTGTTGTAGCACTGTACTCCACATCTGTTAGCCACCGAGTATAGGTTCATCTGAACAGACTACCTGACTGTTTTAATATTGACAATTGCCCTCCCAAATGTGTGCTGGCTCCGGGCTTATTTGGCCTAGTTGATTTAACATTGTATCAACATCAGGCCAAAAATATTGGCTACAAAAGTTTACAAGCTCTTCCATTACATAAGCCTCAGCAATTGAGCCCTCAACACGAGCTTTATTATGGACTTTCTTCTTCAAATGGAACATGAACCTAGAAGTTTAATGAATAGAGTTAGGTGGAATATCAATGAATCAGTGTTTGCATTACCTGTAAATGAAGAACATAGAGTTAAGGCAATACCTCTCAGATGGATACATCCACCAATATTGCACATTCCCACCCATCTTAGTTTCATACGTCAAGTGAACGAGCAAATGCTCCATTGAATCAAAGAATGAAGGTGGGAAGATTTTCTCGAGCTTGCAAATTATTAACACAATGTTCTTCTCAAGCACCTCCATGTTACTCACCCGGATTGTAGAAGAACAGATATCCCGAAAAAAATCAGATAATTCAGTTAAACTCTCGCATAAAACCCTTGGCAACAGTGGCAATATGAATGAATCTTTCCATAAATACGTGACAGTCGTGACTCTTCATCCCTTGGAACTTGCATTCCGATATATTGCAGCAACGAGATACGTTGGACGTATATCCATCTGGAAAGTTCAATTTTCTTAACCCATTGACAAACCTTCTCCACATATTTCTTGTTTAGACAGTAAGGTGCTTTCGGAAGCAGCATCCTCCCGCTGACTGTCTGAGGATACAGTTCAAGGCATACACCCAAATGTTATAGATCCTTTCTCTCTTTAAGGTGATCTTTCAATTTTCTCTTGAAATTCTTCACGGTGTTGAAATCGAAAACATTCTTCTCAATGTTCATCACATCCATGTTGTTTCGGATAATGAGTGTCCTCTAGTAGGCTAACTCCCAGAACCTCACACAGACTCTAACCCATTCCTAAACCTGCTATAGCTTATCATCACCTATAGAAGGGAGCCAAACGAATGGTGAGATTTTGAGAGCTCAGTAAGATCGTACGAGGACTACAAAAATATTACAACACGATTTCTGAGAATCCAAGCAACGATGATTCCCAAAACACTTTGAACGATAAAAATTCAATGATTTTCAAAATGATCAAAATTCATCATAAATAAAATATCAAAATCTCCAAATACAATCACGACAGGTTCCAAAAAAGATCAACAAAAGATTCTTTTCAAGTAATCAATTCCAAGAGACGATGATGGTTTTCCAAAGGATTTCAAAATGTACACAGATCATCTAAGATAGTTCTTTCCAAAATACACTGAAGATTTTTCAGAAAGAATTCAACACGAGCACAAATTATTGCAAAGAATACTTCCTAGTCATTTTCATAACAGTCATGGCAATATACAGAGCAGATAAAATAAAAAATTAATATTGATCCTGGATGATTGCAATATCATTCTGGCAAGCTAACAGAGTGTACACATGCATGATGTACCAGAATATAATTACTAGTCCCATTGGGTACTAGCCCGCGTTTTATACAGGATTCAGACCAGCCTTATACCGCCTCCCCACAGAACAGATACATAGGTCAACACAGAAAAATCAACAATATCAGTGAGCATTAACATAAGCCCAATTCACCACAATCAGATTATAATAACCATGATATACTGAAATAAGTCATCATTCAGAATTTCAGAAGAAAATCACAAATAAACAGCAAAACGATTGCGAATAGTTGTCGGATTTAGGCATAAAAATTTTAGAAGAACAGATACAAACAATTATCAAATTGCTTAATAAACAATACAGGCGAGCATCACAAGATTTTCAAATAATCGATTCAGGTTCAACATTAGGGTTTTCTGGCAATAACATACTGATACCAATACATAATTCAGAGTTCAAAATTAGTTATAAATAAATCAAAGGAGTACTTACGAGTACGAGTTATCAAAATAAGAGTTTGGATGAAAGTCCTTATCCAGGGTTCAAATAGAATCACGTACCTGGATCCGCAACTAATTTATCCTAACTAGAAGCCTTTAACTTTAACCTAAATGAGATGATCAAATTATCAGAACATAGTCTACAATACAATATTATAACTTAATACGGACTCACACATGCTCCTAAAATGAACGCCATCACCGCATGATAAAATTACCAAAATGCCCCTGGGGTGTAAAATTATCAATATTCCCCTCTTTGACTTAAATCACCAAAATAATCTTCTCGTAAGTAGAATCACTATAATAACCTTACCGTATGCAATTTTACCTAAAAATACCTTTCTTAGGTCAAATTACCAAAATACCCCTTCGGGGTGATAAATTACCAAAATGCCCCTGGGGTTTTCGTCACTGGAAAAATCCCAAAAATATCTTAAAACACTATTTTAAGCATGAAGATGTCATTTTTGGACTAAAAAATTTTAGAAAACTTTTGTCCGAAAATCCCCAACTGATGTCTGGACCAAGCGCTAAAAGGCTAGTTTCATGAAATATACCTATCGGCCTCAGAATGGCCCAATATTTTAGAATATGAATCATATCAGTAAAATAAGATTTTACTGATATTTTCAAATCAAAATAGCTTGGTTTGCTATGCTAAATAATTTGATAAAATTTCTTAATCGGTACCCCAATTTAGCGCTCTTTGCAAATCCCGAAAATTCTCGAACAATTCCAGAGCGTAGGTCTTGTAAAAATATCAGGGGTTACTGTTTTAAACTTTGACTAATTTTGTCCCTAACTATTTATGAAAATTTGTGAGAAAAATTGCCAAATTAAATTTTTACTTTTAGCGACCATTACAAGTACTGTTCAAATTAAAGGCACACACTATTGCACCGCCACTGCCGAAGCTCATGGCTCCTCCAAACTCACACATACAGACATCAATTATCATTAACGCACTGGAAACACCTAGATAGGATTAATTCCATGTAAAAAAACACATCCTGACACACTTAAACACATAATCATCCCCCTCCACCTTACCCGAAATATACATATATACACACGCAGTACACACACAAACCCACAGTCTCACACACACACACACACACTGAAACATACCAACTCACACCCTAACCCCTTGAAAAATCATTAAAACCTCACAATTCCATTTACTAACTTCATAAACCTACACAACAACCTTAGATTATTCAAGAATTCACTTGATTACACTTGTATACACACCTATATATACACACACCCTCGGTACACACGCAGTTATACGCGCACACACTAGGCACACCGAAAATACTCGCTAAAAATACAGGGGTAGAAGAATTACTCTTGAAAAGCTTTCCCAAATCTCTCTCAAATTGTTTGTTGATTTTCGGTTTGCCCAACCTTAGATTAGCAGAAGGTTTTTCATACAATTTCTCCAATGCTTTCATCACAGCAGCAGTAGTTTTTTCCTTGGAGATATTAAATGCTACTTGGGGGGTTAGGCTAAGTCTTACTGTAGCCAACGCATTTCTGTCCAAAATCGCCCACTCACTCGCATTCATCGCTTCAGGTTTCTCTCCCACCAGTGGTAGATACAGATCCTTCTGATACAAATAGTCTTCAACTTGCATCTTCCACCACTGGAAATTCATACCATTAAACTTCTCGATCTTTCCTTTACCTTCTTCGGCCTTTGCTCCCACTCAAACGTAGAACCTACGTGAGTAAAACTCGAACCCAAGCTCTGATACCGGTTGTTACAAAATGCAGCAACAACGAAGCAATATATTGAAGAACAAAGAAATGAGAAATTTTAAAAAAAAATAATTAAACACACAACACAAGAATTACGAGGTTCACCAATATGGCTACGTCCCCGGAATATGACCAGATTTCGATTTCACTATTCAGCAGTGTTACAACCAAAATTTTAACCCCCACTCTTTGTTGTGATTTTCTCTCTTAACTCAAAACAATACAAAACCATGTATATTTATTTAGAGCTAAGAGGTGATCTTTCTTTAAATAACCAATGTGGGTTGGGCTAAGTTGTGACCTTCTTTCAATAAGCAATGTAGGATAACCTCACAAAAACTTGCTTTCGGATCACTACCTCACTGTAGCAATGTCTCTGGATTGAAATCAGGCTCCACATACAACAGTCCTTAACATGGTGCCTAATTTATTTAAGGCTACTGTACTTGAAGTACGTTTTTGTAGATATTTTGACTTTAATGCTTGATGCAACAATTCCTCTTACTACATCGGAGTGGGAGGTCATTCCTTTCCCTGTTAAACAAAGTTATAGTTTTTTTTCCTTTTCATTTTTTTCCTTGGGTTGTTGGGGAGGGGGAGGAGGTTTCTGTTAAGGGAGAAACGAAAGGAAATATCATCTTCAACATGCCCTAGCTAGGAAAGGGAGAAACTATAATAACTGGCTACCACCTTGGTCTGAGTAGTTACATTGGTAGAAACAATTACTGGCTTAAGATGAAAAATAATGCCACCTCTTACCCGCATCCTACCCTGGAATTATAGTAAGCAAACAAAGAGCACAAATTGCTAGCAAGAATAAATGTCAAACACCTATGAGGTTTGACTGCAAGTATCAACTCGGGATCAACGACTCTGATCAAGAAGTTCAAAAGATTTGAATTATCTAAAAAGCCTTTTCCATTTCTTTGGGCCACGTATGGGCCTCAATACGATTTGCTACATTAGCAACAGGTAGGAGTGTCTCCTGAAATTATGTGAAGGTACATGCTTCTCTAGTATGGCTTAGTCTACTTCTTACTTTGCATTGTGGTTCTCATCTAATGCTTTTGTTAGAAGATCAATCGAGTTTCAAACAACTTCTGCAATATTGCCATTTTTATTTGCAGTAACGGAATTAGCTTTGACCTCAATGCTATTCAATTATATAACATTATTATCCTTACCAATTACGGTGCGATAAGGGTTCAACGGATATATTTTGAACACCTTAAAAATAATTTATATTGACACTTGGTTGAGGCGTGGACTAGATCGTTCTCTTTAAGACGGTTCGCGCCCCTACGAAATGTTCTGATGCAGTAGGTTATAGCATGCCGCCTTCAAGATACACCAAGCCAGTGATTTTGCTGTAGCTTCGCTTACCTTGCATAACTAGGGAAGCAGAAGTTCCACACAACACCCTTGTTTGCTAAAAAAAAATGCATTACTTAGATAATAGATTAAAACTAAATATTCTTAACCAGCAGTGTCAACCGAGACAAGATTTGGCTCTGACAAAACTAGGTTAGTGCTTCTTCAACACTTCCTTGGTCACTTCCGGGGTAAAAATGACTCTGCCAGAAAACTTTACACAAGATTAAGGTGCAAGATAGGTCCATGCTTGGGGACCGGTCTCTTAAGGCCCCGTGCTGAAATCCCCCGTGGCCAGCTTGTCATTGCAATTTGCATGCAAACAGTAGTTGAAGCATGGATGGAGCTCTTTGTCGCTGGATTTGTTTGTGTAAAAAGTCTAATAAATAGACTTAAAGAGTAGAGATAGACTAGGTTCCATGCCCCGGAGGTGATTGCATTTTACAATCAGCATGTAGAACAACCATTTAAACATGCAGAGCAAAGACTAGATAGACACAGCATTTGTCCTTCCTTTTGTTATTCTATTAAAAAATTGCCATCTAAAAAACAAAGCTACTTACCTTTTTATGTGTGTGTGTATATATATATATATATATATATATATATATATATATATGTATGCAAATGCAAGATAAAGACCTAGAACAATCTCTTTGGTCTTTTGACTTAACCGTTGGCTACCACCCACAATATCTAACGGCTAATTTAGTTTATGAGGGAATACTTATTCTCTTAATGTTCGTTTAAGAGGGAAATAAATTATTGTAACACCCACAATTATTCTTAATGAATATTTTTATTAAAATACTCCAACAATCCCCCACTTATTTTAATAAAAATAGTAATAATATTAATGCAAAAACGGGCAAAGATAGAATATCATGCATCATGAAGGTGGCTCTGCCTTGAAATTTCACTTAGCGTTTCGGTAAATCCCGTACTAGAGTCAAAGTGACTCAACACTGAAACGATGACTACTTGAGGGCACATGGAATTGCGTCACACACATGACATTCCAGGTGTTTTAAACTAAGTTTCTCAAGCCAACACGTTACATCATTGTGCTTTATCCCAATTTTTGTGAGTGCTCTAGAGAATTAGCTCAATTCTCATAGGAAGCGGCCTCACTTCCACATTCATATAGGTGAGTCTATCAAAGATACTCTCGTAACTAATACATCCCACCCGTATGGGCTATAAAACTCATTAAGAGATTAAAAACAATCTCAACCTCTGATATCGTTAAGGGAAACATGTACTTACACTATATAGGGAGAGACATTATGTCATAAGACAAGAATTAGTACATGTTTAAAAATCAGTCACTCTGTAATTCGTTGGTCCCCTTACCTAGTTCTTGGAATCTCCAACCCTAGGAGGTTGTATCATTATAGGTGACTTATATGATTTTGGGCTAAACTCCTCGTCCCCCTCGATGTAAATCAGACCTTTGCTTCTAACTAGAGTTTTATTATTACATAATTCTCAACAAAGGTCTGATTAATAGCCGGTATACATGCATTAACCAAAAGAAGAAATAACCGACCTGTTCCATTCCCAATGCAACACATGCCTTACCTTGATTCCATCATGTTCGAAGGCCAACAATTTGTCCAGCCAAACATTATATACCATCCCATGTTATACCATGACATTTTCAATTTGGGACATATCTCGAGGTAATAAAAGAAATACATCAAAGTGTTAATCAATGCCCTTAATTTTACCAAAAGAGCAATAGTTTTATCAACGATCATGTTAACAGTTAGTAGTCTTGCTATTAGAAATCACAAACATGTGACCAATAGTCTATACAAGGAGCTAATGTACCTTTTGAGGCCAATAACATGTTGCTGATAAGAGATTCTTTTGTCTCTTGATTCCACAAATCTCACAACTTATTCTTACCTGCATAAAATCTCTTATTTTTGTTTTCTCTCTTTAAGATTAAAAAAACATTGTTTTATCTTTGACATATTTGTTCAAAATTTTAAAACTCTTCAAAGAAAATAATATATTACAAAATTCCAATATTAACTCCATAGAATGACCGTGTCTCAAATTACTTTCACGCAGCTTCAAGAATTAAATATAAAACAATTTCGTTTCAATAATGCTATTGTGTATGATCTCAGAAAACTTTCCAAGGCTCCCCATTGTAGGGACTCGTGGAATCTCCTTTAGCTTTCCACGAGGTTATTTCTAGAATTTAAATAAACACATGCCAAGATTTCTGTGAACTCTTATAGATTTATGAAATGAAACTTGCATAAGACCGAATTTTGCACAGACTTTAACTTATAGTAGAAGATCATGTGTCATAGGTAAATCCAACCACATTCATATTCATTTATCACCATAAAATCATGTTCAATACCAATCCAGAAAAGCTTAGTGTGTTGGCAACCTAATTAACAAAAAAGACCCAGTCATATGATCATATGGCTTGATGATATAATAACTTATTATAAGGTCGTAACGACGTCTAGGAAATCCATGAAATCTAACATTATAAATCCAGGCTTATTCTAGCACAAGTTTGAAACAATGTACCTAATAGTTGATCAAGTACTTTAATGTGGCCTAAGAGTTTAACCTCAACATGCATGTCAAGTTTACGGTGTCCAAAAACCCTTTTTATTAGTATTGTTCTTTATAATCACGCTATAACCTTAAATGGCTAGATACTAAATTCTTTCATTCATGTAGAAAATGTACATTTGGCTCTATGAACAGCCTGAACGCTTTCTTTTATGGTCTGCCATACATCGATGATTACCAGTAGTTTATCATTAGTTAAACATGTACATCTAGTTGATTTCTTGTCATACTTTTTGTACTTCCCTCCTAGAAGTCTAGTAGAAGATGACACTTACTTGTATATGAAGCTAGTACATAGAGTTTCAAACCATGTTTAATATGGCATTGATAAACTCCTTATTCTGCCAACACAACCTACACATGTATATTCGTCAAACATAACGATATCTACTTATATGCCAATTCTAGCATTCACTCATTTAAGTCTAAGCAGCAATTGCCATTTACATGCCTCGTTCAACCAAAGGATGATAAATTTCACAAGATACTAGTGAAATAATCTAAAGGTGATGGCCAGCTATAGACATGAGACTAACCCAATCAAGGAAGGCATTTCCATCAAAACTGGGGTTCTACCAAAGTGAAGATAAATTGCAAATAAGTTTTGGCATGTCTCCATTTTAATTTATAACCATCGGGCTTACTAATTTCCTTCCTCGACATCACATGGAGCTAAAACACAACAACATCATTAATAGCTCACAATTTGAAACATGGGAACACAATCTTTCTTTCAAACTCATATGAGGGTAATAACTCCATATGCAAATTCTATTTTCTTTCAAACTCATATGAGGTTAAAAGGACATACCAAAAAGACTTTCGAAAGCCTCAATCTATTCAAAATGCGTGAACTTTGAACCAAGTTCAAACCTTGACTTCCAAGAGTAAAGTTTCATAGTGCTTTGCGTTATCCTTATGTCCCATAATTTCTAATAGTCTAAAGCTCATTCTGATTTATCTTCTCACAACACCGCTTAATCACTTTTTTTCCTTACACGAAGCATCATTTGTGTAAGACCTCAAAAAATTATTGTGGTCCTCAATTTCTGAAAAGAAATTCAACCGAGGCCACATTAATCAAAAGCTTAATTATCCACAAAGTGGACAAATATATGAAAGACATCCCCCTTTCTTTAACTAAGGCAAATACAATATAAATGATAACTCATATAATATTATTGACATGTAACCCCTCACAGCGTATACCACATAATCCCATAGCACCACATTTTCAAACAAGGCCAAACAGCTAAGTCTTAAAGTCTTTATACCTAAAAGGCAATCCAAGTATTTTTAAAGCCACTTATGCTAAACCAAGGTCAGTTACCAAAAGAAAACCGCATTTGTTAAGGCTTTTTTCGCAACAAAACAGTGCGATTAAATGAGAATACTAAGTGATAAACAAGCATTAAATTTTGCTTAGCATCAAGAAGACCCTCTAAACACTCTTATAAAAGCTCTCAAAGTTATTAAAACATCTTCAAATGTCGACGAATATCATGCCATTGTAACTATGTAAGTATTAGCACCTTAATTTTCCCTCCTATCATTTCATTGCAACCTACTTCATCATTATCAACACCTTCCATCTTGCAATTTCACTGGCCAGTCCCATTTGAATAAAGGTTGTACAGAGCACTTTGGTTTCTCGTTGCCCATAAAACTCCGTATCCTTCCTTTATGCGTGGGGTTTGGATCACCTCCAAGAACTGCCAACAACTTTTGAGCTGATTGTTTCTCAACCCCTTGTAGTTCTTAAATACATGGTGCCAAGTACCAAATCTATATAATGCAATTTATACATATATTTCTTACTCTGAATAAATAGTATTGCTTTTTCCTTTGGCCCCCACTATTCTGGCATTTCAATTCCATGTTCATTATCTTGTATAAGCATAGATCATGCAGGCTACATGTTAACATATTTAACTTTTATTTATGTAAAAAAAATAAAGCTCGTGAGTCACTGTTTAAAAGTTGTCATTATGCCCTTCGGACTTAGACCATGGATTTCGTCGCTCCCATATTTCAACATTATGCATTATAGTACTAGCTGTTATAGACAAACCTTGAGTGATATGAAAAATATCACAATATCTCATACCGTATTTGATATTGCATTTGTTTGTGCTTTCATAATCTGCATTGGGTAGTCCTTTGCACCACGTGCCGCTATGCAAAGTTTTTCATCCAAAGTCCTCTTTTACAAACATTATGCTCGCAACAAAAATGTAAGATAACCATTAGAAAACTTGAACCGTCTTAAAATTGCTGGAAGCAATATTCAATAATCAATTGCAAGTAAGCTTATAAAAGAAATGAAATTAAAGAAAAAACTTACATGCAAAAACATACCTCCTTTGGTCGCGAGCATGAAAAACACATTTACCTTAATGATCTTCAATTATATGACCTTATCCTTACCAATTGCGGTGCGATAAGGGTTCAACGAATATGTCCAGAACAGCTTAAAAATAAGTTATATTGGCACAGGGTTGAGGCGCGGACTAGGTCACTCTCTTTAAGACGGTTCGCGCCCCTACGGAATGTTCCGATGAAATAGGTTATAGCACGCCTGTAACACCCCAGATTTGTTTTTCAGGATACTTGTTAAGTACGAATTAGAATGTATGGTGACTTTGAATTAAATAATGGGCCTAAAAATAAATTAAAATTTTTCTTCCCGAAAAATGGGTTATACTTTTGAGATTAGATGACCAAATTCAAATTTGGGCTTTAGTTTTGCCCATTTATAAAGTTAGAGAATTTTGGTATGTAATGGATATTTTGCAATTCATATTATTTTAGGAATATAATTACATTCATTTCAGGCCAATGACTTGTGTACTATAATTCCTAAGAGCACCATAAACTTCAGAAGAGCCTCCGAAGAATCTCTAGGAAGAACAATCTTGAGATTTTGGTCATTACATTGAGGTAAGAGCTTAATTTGATATTGTGATTGAGGTTTGTGATAAGAAGCCCATAAGCTATTGTGATTGATAGAGTCTAATTAAAATTTTGGGTATTATTATATTAGGATTTTTGATATAATTTAATTGAGAAGATCAAGACTTGGAGTTGATTTGCGCAATTGAGATAAGGGTTTTCTCACGCATTTATCTCATTTGAATTCTGATTATCGATCCGATCGACAATTGATTTATTATTTAAATATATCTATTGATTCTTTAGAACCTTAATTACATTCTTGATCGTTATGCTAAATAGTTCTTTGTACTTTCGATTATTGACTTTGATTCGTGATCTTTTTGTTGTAAATCTTTGTAGCAAATTCAAGAGTCTGAACTTTTTCGTTCCTTGTCCAATTTTAGTGTTCTTACACTTTTTGAAAACCTCAAATAGTGTACCACAATATTTTTGCTTTTGGTTTTCTGAAATTCCAAGTGATCAATATTCAAAAATAGACCTGAACATTGTTATGCTTATATTTTTGCCAATTCAAGTCAGCAGATTTTGATTTACTATATCTTATTTGTTTCTCATTGGTTTTTTAGGATCTTGGACATTCTAAAATTCTTGAAGAGTCTTATTCAATGTTTTAGTTTAAGATTTTTTAAGAATCCGTGTGGTTCCTAGTCAAAATTGAGTTCGAAAGTTATTTGTTAGTGCGGACTTTTCTATTTTTGACATTGTAAATCAGCCCACTTCGATTGGTTTTATCTGCTATATTTCTAGTTGGTTTTTGAGGATTCTAGACAATATGGAAACCTTAAAGAGTCCTCTTAAACTTCTTAGTTTTGTATTTTATCAGAATCCATCTATTTTCTGATCGAAATTTAGTTTGAAAGTTATTCGTCGGTACAAAAGTTGTTGTTTGACACTGCAAATCAACTTACTTTGACTTGCTCCATCCATCTTATTCGTTTCTTATCAGTTTTTGATGATCTTAGACATTACAAAAAAAGCAACGAGTCCTATTCAACTTTTAGGCTTTGAGTCTTCTTAGAATTCGATGATTTTATTGTTGAAGTTAGCACTTGAATAAAACTATTCTGCGTAGAATCGTGTGAACGAGAATGACTTTGGTGGCTTCAAACTCTTGGTGTTTATTAAGTTGATTTGATAAATGTTTTTATAATCTGGCGAGCCATGTCACAGTGTATGTGACTTATCTATTTCTAACTTACCCACGTGGATCGGAAAGTGGGCCAGCTCAGTGGGATGAGTTAGAGATCACGATCTTACTTTCTGAACCTTGTCTCACGTGTCAGTGATGACAGGTGTGACACATTTCTGAATGGCTCCCATTATCTTCCTCTTTGTATTGATTGAACATTTAGATTTTGATATATGCTCTATTTGAAGATGTTTTTCGAACTTATCTGAAGTATTGTTAAATTCACTGGAGTCTTTTTGAAATATAAGATATCGTTATCAGAACTTGTGGAAACGTTTCGAACTTAATATTGTATTGTCCGCTGGTAGGTGCTACTTGACTTTGTTGCTAATCTGATTTTTGAATTGAAAGTTAGTGCATTGATTTTGGTATTCGTCAGGCACATTGGTATCGTATTTTATCAACTCCAAGTACTATTGTCGATAGAACGTGCTTTGTGCTCTGTTGGTGGGCGTGTGCGATTATCTTTACTGGGCTTTATGCTCACCCATTGACTTTCAGATTATTAGCCAGTGTTTAGAGCTGTGCAAAGGGATTATAAGGCATGGTTAAATAAGAAACTTTTTCAGGAAGGATTTTCCTTTTATATTTATTTTCAAATAGATTTTATTTTAGATTTTATTTTGAAGCTCCAAGTAGGAGTAATTGAGGTCAATGTAACTGTTTTGAGCCAGTGTGGCATTTATCGATATTTCTTGGAGATTTATTCTTCAATACTCTGAATCTTTTGGATAGTTCGAGGTTTTCTGTCTTTGTTTATTTGAAATTAACCCTCATATATATATATATATATATATATATATATATATATATATATATATATATATATATATATATATATATATAGGGAGCTGATCCATTGATAGCGCTAGCAAAATAGGAGAAGTTGCTAGCGCGATCTGGCCGTCCATCCTGAAAGATGGACGGCCCAGATCGCGCCTTTTTCGAATACTGTCAGTCGTCCGCGACACTATCGCGGACAAACTTTTTTACCTTTTTGCCCCTCCTCCCGTCCGCTACACTGTATCGCGGATGGTCCAAATATTTTTTTTACGTTTTTTTTAAGTTCGTCCGCTACATAATGTAGCGGACGATTTTTTGACAAAAATACCCTCCTGTTCCATCCGCTACATTATGTGGCGGAGGAGTAGGCAGACAATTTTTTTTTTCTGTCCTCTCTCTCATTAAAATTCTGACATGTTTTTCTCTCTCTCTCATTTCTCTCGTCAATTTCTGACACACTCTCTTTCCTCTCTCTCTCTATCTCTCATCAATTTATGACACTTTCTCTCTCATTTCTCTCACCATGATTTCTTTTATGGGTTCTGGATGTAACACAGATTTGCAAAAATTCAAAAGAAAAAGTCAAGTGCCTGTCTTGGCCGGAGGAGAAGAGCCTTAGGAACTCGGTGACGCCGCTTACAGCGATCTTCAAGAGCTGTGGCGTCGAGTTATCTTTCTCCTTGTGATTAGGCAAGCCGAAGCAGCATCTAACGCCGTGAACCCTCTGCAGGAGCAGCAACGAAGTAAGTACAATCAGTTTTCTTCTTGAGGAACACCGAATTCAGCCATTCAAGTATCTGGAAAGCTGAGGTTTTACTTTTGATCTGCATGGTTGGAGTCGGAATGCCGACGGTAGCGCGGGGCAGCAGATTGCCGTCATTTCCCTCTCAACTCTCTTCTGCTATATTTGGTCTGTGTTCATCTTCCAAGTTTCAACGGCCATTCAAATTTTGCATAAGATAATTGGAAATTTTGAAACTGAACAGCTGACACCTGCTCACCTTCTCACGGCAGCCATGGCTGCTTACCCACGAACCCATCACGACGACATGCTATCGTCGCCTCCCTTTCGCATAGACAGCCCTTCCACAACAGACCCACTACGCCTACGCACATATCTGTTGCCTCAACACAACTCGCATACACCCACATGGATACAACCCTCTCACGGTTACACCCTACACATCAAACCCACACACCTGCTGCCCATGGTAGCTTCTTCTTGACGCCTGTAACCTCTAAATCACTTATATTCCCTTCTTGATCAAGTTTTGCCAACTAGGTTTTTGTAAAGGACAGTGAGAGAAATAGAGAGAGGGGAGAGAAAGAGAAAGAACAGTGAGAGAAACGAGAGAGAGATGTCAGAAGGACAGTGAGAGAAAGGACAGAGAAACAGAAAAAAAAAATAGTCTGCCTATTCCTCCGCTACATAATGTAGCGGATGGAACAGGAGGGTATTTTTGTCAAAAAATCGTCCGCTACATTATGTAGCGGACGAACTTAAAAAAAACGTAAAAAAAATATTTGGACCATCCGCGATACAGTGTAGCGGACGGGAGGAGGGGCAAAAAGGTAAAAAAGTTTGTCCGCGATATAGTGTCGCGGACGACTGACAGTATTCGAAAAAGGCGCGATCTGGGCCGTCCATCTTTCAGGATGGACGGCCAGATCGCGCTAGCAACTTCTCCTATTTTGCTAGCGCTATCAATGGATCAGCTCCCATATATATATATATATATATATATATATATATATATATATATATATATATATATATATATAGCGTTACAACGCCGCCTGCAAGATACAACGATTTTACTGTAGCTTCTCTTAGCTTGCATAACTAGAGAAACAGAAGCTCCACACAACACCTTTCTTTAATTAAAAAAATGCATTCCTTAGATAATAGATTAAAACTAAATATTCCTAACCAGCAGTGTCAACTGAGACAAGCTTTGGCTCTGGCAAAAGTAGGTTAGTGCTTCTTCAACACTTCCTTGGTCGCTTCCGGGGTCGAAATGATTCTGCCAGCAAACTTTACCCGAGCTTAAGATGCAAGATAGGTCCATGCTTTTGGACCGGTCTCTTAAGGCACCGTGCTGTAATCCCCCCGTGGCCAGCTTGTCATTGCAATTTGCATGCGAACAGTAGTTGAAGCATTTTAAATAGACTTAAAGAGCTCTTTGTCGCCGGATTTGTTTGTGAAAAAGGTCTAATAAATAGACTTAAAGAGTAGAGATAGACTAGGTTCCATGTCTCGGAGGTGATTGCATTTTACAATCAGCGTGTCGAAGAACCATTTAAACATGCAGAGCAAAGACCAGGTAGACACTTAGAAATTTTCCTTCCTTCAGTTATTCTATTAAAAAAAATCCATCTAAAAAACAAAGCTGCTCCCTTTTTATGTGTGTACATATATATGTATGCAAACGCAAGTTAAAGACCGAGAACAATCTCTTTGGTCTTTTGACTTAACTGTTGGCTACCGCCCACAATTTCTAACGGCTAATTTAGTTTATGAGGGAATAATTACTCTCTTAATGTTAGTTTAAGAGGGAAATAAATTATTGTAACACCCACAATTATTCTTAATGAATATTTTTATTAAAATACTCCAACATTATAGTCTTGAAAACTGTCCGGTGATTGCCTTGATCCCACCCTATTAACCATGTACACACCTCTTGGGTACCGTGGGTAGCATAGATTGCTGCATATCATATAAACATCTTTCTCCCCCACATCATCAAGATTTGCAATCTGCACAGATGTGTTATGCGACTCAACTACTAGATGATTCCTCGAAATCGGTAACCCTTCGTTCCAATATCAAGTTCCGTGACTCGGCCTTTAAGGTTGGCGATGTTGAATGTTCTCATGCTTTATCTCAGGTTAACGAGAAGATGATAGTAAAATTAATACACAGTCCTCAATAATTTCAAGAACTTGAGATCGAGCATGGTTCCTCAGTTGTCTTGCCATCTTCTTGAGAACTTTAGATTGAGCGGTAGAACAATTTACACCACCAACTTGCAGAGGCAAAGTAAGGAAACTTGGCCTTGGAACGAAGAATTATGGCTTAGTACATTTCTGCAGATTACAAACAGTACATTTCAAGCAGTAATTAAGTTGCATAGTACATTTCTGCAGATTACAAACAGTGATGCCCTTTGATGTGGTGAAAACAGATGTTTGACATCCAGGCAACGGTCGATGCTATCTACGATACCCAAAGTAGAGAATGCACAATTAGTAGGGTGGGCGTTCGGTAGCTAGACTGTCCTAAGACGATTATACATGTATTAGAAACCTAATCCAAATCCTGCAGCATCAGCCGGACTGTTCTAAGCAGTAATTGCCAAAAGATGACCCTTTTCTTTATGTAAGTGCCTTAATGTATGTCAAGAACCTAATCCAAATCATGTACTATCAGTTTCAGTTTTTAGGGCTAGGATAACAGACTTGTTGTGTTGATGAATAATTCTATCCTTTGTGATCGTTTTTTTAAGTCATAAGAAAATGACATTTATAAAAGACAGTAACAAGATTTTGACAGATCAGCCTCAAGGCTTACAGATGGATACATAAGTTACAAGGCTTCATATATCACAATATATAATTGGCACGTTATCACTATAACAAAATCAAAACAAAAACCAAAAGTGGAAATGTCCGGATGAACATCAAAACGTGCGTGGTCGGCAAAAATTTGTAGAGATCTCACTTCCTTTAGTTGTGATATGCGTGCCTTCTCGATGCTATACTGATAGAAGTCTGGTAACAGAAAACAAAAGTCATACAATATGGGTGCAACACTATCCCCGATATCTTCATTTCCTAAAAGCTGATCAATAAGAAATTTTGAGTCAGTCAAAATATTTACATGAAGAAAACTCTTTTCCAGGGCCCACTTTGTTGTAGTAAGTAATCCTTCAGAAAAAGCAGTGTAAGTGTCTGATGCTATCAAAGAAAAGGAATCGGAACCACAATGAAAAACAATGTGAAGTAGAACTTTCCGACGACAAAAAATATGTTATTGGAAAATAAGGTCTTTATGATGTATGCACTAGACTGTGATCACGATCTCTACTGTGCCTTGTCTAGTTTTCTTATTCTGAAGTAATTTATAGATACAACCGGTAAACCAATCGGTAAAAGGTAAGCAGATTTCCCTAACCCTAATACCAGGCGAAGTCCAAAGCATATTGGCCGAAGTTCAAAGTTTTAGGTTTTAAGGAGCATAAGGGGCATAGGTCGGACTGAGAAGCGTTGACTTTTTTAAGTCGAGATAAGGTTAGTACCTGGTCCCACAAACTTTGCCATAAGAAGAAAAAAATTTTGGCAGAAATTAGGAAGGACCAAATAGACTCCCATATGACAGAGTGAAAAGTAAGGGGTTAATTAGGAGCCTCTATGTGGTCTAATTTAGGTCTTGATGATAAAGAATCTCATATGCCGATGCTACTAAGAAAATTCTAGATTGGGTAGCCTTCCATACTTATTGATCTGCCATAGAATGCCCTGAAATGTGGATGGCTATAATTTGTGAGACCACCGCTTGGGGAAATATAGAGTCTAGAAGAGTCCTATCCCACTCATTATTGAAGATAAGATCTGGTACCTATTCTGGTAAGGGATTCAACGAGGGTTCCTTTGCAGTATATACAGAGACGAGAACCCAGTCATCATCCCAGATGGAAATCCTAGTACCCGTGCAAACCTACCATCGGAGGCCCTTCTTTAGTACCAATGACATACAATGATCCCTGTCATCGCCATGAACAATTCCTAGATAATGTACTTTTCATGAAATTTGTTCGGGCACATTATTTCCATGAGAGGACCGCTCCAAATAGAGTGTCCGGTCCGGATCTGTGAAAAGAAGCCAACTGGTTTTGGCTAGAAGTGCGATATTAAACAAATGTAGGTTCTTGAGTCTGAAGCTACCCTTATTTTTGGGTCCACACAAGGAGAGCCAATTTAATTAGTGAATACCTTTCTTGTATGTATCTTTCGACCACCAGGACGAGTGAAAATGGATGTTATAGTCTTCAAGACATATTTGGGAAATAAGAAGGTTTGCATATGAAAAACTGGTAGTGGTTGTAAAACTAAAAGTAAGGAGTGTTGCTCATCCTGCCTTGTTGTGAAGCAGGCCTTCCAACTTGCACATTGTTGGTTGATTTTCTCAATCAGATCCGAAAAAATTTCTGTCCTTTTAGTTGTGATATCAAGAGTGCCTCCCAGAGACTTATCAAATTGATCTGGGAGAGCTATAACCAATATGTAAGCTAAATTACAGGCACTGACTTCGCTAGTATTTGGACTCACTGATAGGAAGACTTGCCCAGTTGATTTTTTGTCCGGATTCTAGGCAATACTGGTCTAGAGTTTGCTTGAGGAAAGAGCATGATCTGATTGATAGTTGTGTGAAGATCATTTTGTCGTCTGCAAAGAACAGATGATTTGTGTGAGGGCTCTTAATACCATATTTGGTACAAGTAATTTGTCCATCGGCCTGTGCTTTTACTAAAGTGGCTGAGAGGACTTCGATACACAGAATAAAAATGTAAGGGGATAGCGGATGCCCTTGTCGGATACCATAAGATGGTGAGAATCGAAGGGATGGGGAACGATTGATTAGTACCTCAAAAGACACTGTACTTACGCACTGTATTAGAAAACATATAAATCCTTCCAAGAATTTTAAATGATGAAGAACTGTTTCAAGAAGCTACCAGTTTACCTGGTCATAGGCTTTGCTCATGTCAATTTTGATGGCACCAAGCTTATTTTTTGTTTTCCTTTTTTTCGAATCTTGCTTGTAAGTTGTTGTGCGATCAAAATACTATCACTTATATGGAAATCCATGACAAGGGCATTTTGGAATCCAGAAATAAGCTGACTCAGAACTAGTTTTAATCTGTTGGCCAAAGTTTTTGCTATGATCTTGTAAATTGTTTTGCGTAAGGGTAAGGGTCTATAATCAGTAGGGAATTGAGGGTCTTAGTTTTAAGGATGAGGGTGATAAAAGACTTGTTAGTTTCACTAAGCATATTCCGTAAGAAAGAAAGGACGACAGCCGTAATAGGTGTACCCATGAAGTCCCAACATTGATAGACGAGGGCCGGGATGCCATCTGGACCAGGGGATTTCAAAGGCTTAATTTGGAATACAGCCCTCTTAATTTTGGCAGCAGTGAAAGGTTATGGTAACCAATGGATGTTTATGGGGCTGATGACTAGTTTCACATTTTGTATTAAGGAATCAGAAGGGGGACCAGTTTTGGTAGAGCACTATGACACATAATTTCTTTTATAAAATGCCATCAAATGGTTGGAGATTTTAGACTGACTAGATAGAGTTATCCCTAAGTTACTGAGTAATGCTTAAGTCATGTTTTGTCTGTGATGAATGGAAAAATTGAGTTTTCTTATCCCCGTGTTTTAGCCAACTAATCCATTCCTTCGAAGCTAGAGAGGTTCTTCACATTAGAGAAGCCAGGTAAGCTTACATCGGGCATTTTGTTCTAAAGTTTGGGACGTGGGGTTGGGAAGCATGGATTGAAAATGAGTCAAGTGTGCCTGAGCATCCATTATTTGGGCCTCGAGGTTTCCAACCTTTCTTTATTCATATGCTTAAACATCTCATCATGAACTTGCCCCAAAACTGAATTTTGAATAGAGGGGAACCATAACACTCTTATTCCAGGCTTGGTGAATGAGACTTTTTGTATACCCGTGTTTTAACCACATAGCCTCAAATATTTTAGGTATCAGGATTTGTATCCAAAAGAATATGGGCATGATTCAAAGATTGGACGACTTCATTACTAATATGGGCATTTAGGAACAATTAAATCCAGTCAACACTAGCAAAACCTCGATCCAACGTTCATAAGTGTAGTGAGTATGAGGGCGATTGTTAATCCACATGAAGGTTGGCCCAACCCACTTGATAGGAAGCAGCTGGAGGCTATAAAGAAAGTCTTCCAGGTACTTATGATCTATAATGCAGAGATAGTTTAGTCCTCTTAGATTATTATTGCCAATAAGGAATAAGGAATAAGGAATAAAGGGTTACATATGAGCTCAAAGGTGGATGCCATACGATTCCAAGTGGCTCGTCGCTTCGCAAGATTTGGGTGACCAATATAAAACTCGTTGTCCAGCTAGCAGCCGTAAGATTGCTAAATTCAATGCAGATGAGATTTTTGTCTCTGAAGAGAACTTTCCCATCCACCTCTTTTGTCCAGAATCCCGAAGAATGATAAGGTAAGGGTCCAGAATTCCGGAATCCTAGATAAAGCTTTTGGGTACTGATCCTTCGACGATTTACCCCACAAGAAAATTCACTTTTAGCGATAGAATTTTTCGTCGCTAAAAGTGAATAATCCGACGCAAAAGACTTTTAGCGACAAAATACCCGTCATTAAAAGTCTGTTGATAATAATCCCGTTGCTAAAAGATTAGCGACGGAATTTGATGATCCGTCGAGAAAAGTCACTTTTTACCGACGGAATTAATTACTTTTAGAGACTGATTTTCCGTCGCTAAATATAATTTCTGGAATTTTCTTATTTTTTTGTGAATTCTCTTGAAATTTAATTTAAAAAGACTTTTAGCGACGTTCCGTCTCTAAAAGTCCATCGTTCTATAGGCCTTTTAGTGACATAATTTATTTTGCTTAAATAACTGAATCGGACTTTTTGTGACAAAATTTCGTCGCCAAGGTTTTTAAAAACAAAAAAAAATTATTTTTTTAAATTGAAATTAGTTTTTAAAAATTCAAGCCTACTTCCGTCGACAAATAATCTTAATCACCAAATATATCGGCAATTTTATTCTTTAGGCTATTATTCTTCTTTACCAAATTTCAAGCAATACAAATAAAACATAAGTCATACACCACCAACTAAATTCCAATATTAGTTATGCACCGAATAAAATAGATTACATCGTACAAATCCCAATACTAAATTACAAATTTCAACAAAACAAATATCCAAAACCTTAGCCTCCTTAGACAGGCACTTAAATCCGATAGCTCCACGTGCTAGTTCCCGGTAACTAATTTGGAGGTCAATTGCCTGGAAGTAATCTGGATGACGACCTCTCTCAGCGTCACTTTGTAGCTTACAGGAAAGAAAAGTAAAGCTTAATATAATTTTTTAACTATAAAAACATTGAACATAAGTCATACAATAGAGAACTTAAAACATTTCAAGATTTTCTCCGTGCTAATCATACACATCCTCTTCAGATTACTACTACAGACTGAACCAACACAAATGCAAAAAAAAAAAGGAGCCAACTCATGAAGTCTCATGTTTTTCTATTCATTCCACTAGCTTCGTTAGGCTTAATCTCTTCCTCTCTATGCCCTGCCATGCCTCTTCCCTCCCCCAAACTACACGCACTTTTTTGTTCTTAGTGTACATTTCTACCTATCAAGGCAGATTCCCAATCATCTCCTCCACTGTATTGGAAGCAACCATAGATACACCTAGTAGCAACTATAATTGCCACGTTTCAACAAATTACATTACTTATTCTGTTGCATATACAGAATTTATATTATGGAGAAGAAGAAGAGCTTTTCAATCCCATCGTCAAAGAGAATAAAATCCTCAAACCTCAAATCTAACTTCAGATATGTCCCCCCACTCCTTTCTCCCAACCCTTCCTGCATTTTTGATAATCTTTTGGTTTGGTGTGGACCGGTATGATCTAGTTTACTATCTAGAATCAAATAAATTCCATTATGTGAGGAATAATAGAATAACCAACATCAAAACATTATCCTAGAAACATAATGCTTAGGGAATCAAATAAAAAGGAGGAAGAATCTATACTCTAAAGCAGATAATAATCTTAGTACAAACGAATCACATGATTCATTTCCTTTATATGTTCCAACAACAAATTAAGTAGATATATGCATGGAAATAGTATCCCACAAAAGGTTCAATAGAAAACTGAATGATGAGGGAGGGAGGGAGAGAAAGACAATGAACCTACTCGGTAGACGGTAGATCTGGTGGAGCGACAGCGGCGCAGTGAGGCGTCAATCAGGCAGCATCAGTAGCGGGCGTGAGTGGCATGGGAGGCGGCTAGGGAAAAGGAGAGGCGGCGGAGAGGGTCAGCCGATGGTCGGCTGATTGAGAGAGGAAGGGAGAGATCGAGGGGCAGGGGATGGGGAGGGGAGAAAGAAAGAAAAGAGCGGCGGGGTAAATGAAATGAAAGCAAAAGTTAGGGTTTCCTTCATTTATAGTAAAATATAAAAATTATTTTTCAAAATAAAAAAATTAGAAAAGTACGAAATATACATTTAGCAACGAATTTTTCTGTCGGTAATAATCCGTCGGTAAAAGTCCGTCGTTAAAGACATTTACCGACAGAGTATCCATTGGCAAAGGTCTTTAGGGACGGACGAATCCGTCTCTAAAAGTCACTTTCAGCGACGGATTTCAATCTGTCGCTTAAACTCCATCGGAAAAACCTGTTTTTCTTGTAGTGTTAGAAGGGTATGATAGGGGAGAGAGAGTGCCCTAAGATTCTCGTCGGGAAGGCTACTCAGTGATTTTGGTTGTGCCGAACTTGAGGTATTAGATGAATCCCAAGCAAATATTTTCAAATTTTTCCTCCCAAAATTATTATAGTACGTTCTTTTCCTTTTAGAATTTTGTAGCTTTGCCTTACGTGTATGCCACCAATAAAGGGGGTATAAACAAGTGCGGATATAAACAACTAGGTAAGAACAAACAAAGCATGCCAATAGAATGATTGATCTAGGGAGAGGGAGGAACCTGGAGGGGATGCCAAAAGCTTTATCCTTTTCTTTTATCATTTAGAATCCTAGTTGTCAACCAATTTCACTTCCAGCTCCCTCTTGACCTTCCAAGTGAGAATCTGAGCCCTTTATATCAGCATAATTATCAGTCTTTTCCCCTTCAGGCTTTGGAAACTCGCCTTCTGTTAGTTCCTCGTCACTGAGTTCCTCAAAATTTGGATAAGATTGAGTAATGCCATGAGTCCTAGATTGGGTATGTCTGATAGTATCATTTCCATTCATGTTTTTCTTGTCCAACATTTTCAGGCAGCCATGCTTGGGCATATTCAGCGGGGGTGCTGGCCGTAATACAGGCCCAATAATGAGGGTAATGTCTTCTCGAATTTGAGCCATTTGTTATTATAGATTGAAGTGAATCCTTGACTCCACCAAGCGGAGGAGAAGTGCTGGAAATATGTTTCCAGACGAACATTACTATGGCAGGGGTACATCTAGTAGAGAGGCTTCCCCTTTATTCCTAGGCTCATCTTGTAAAACAGTTCCTGTTTCATTCCATTGAGGTCAAAAGACCTTGGTTAAAACAGGTGCGAAGGTATTTATGGGCCCAACACTAGTTTGCGTAGTAGGTAGTAGCCACGTGCAATCCTGGCCTTTAGTGTGGACTATGGATAAATGGGCTACTTTCAATGACCGGTAGGTGGATCGGGCTGAAAGTTGATGTCCAAGTTCAGAGAGGCCCAAATTTAAAAATGCCAGGTTTTGGGGATAATCTGGTTGGGCCCTTGATCTAGTAATCGGATTTTTTCTGGCGTTCTCAGCCTAGGGTGCTTTCAAAATAGGGAGTAGGAGCATCCACACCTGTCAACATGGTCTCAGGTTCAACAAAGGGTTCATCAAGTTTGAATAAATCGGGTTGAGTTGGGCTAGGTTAATGGGCTTTTTTTGGATTTCAATGAGTTAATCAGAATAGGATAAATATGTTTTATATTTAAATAAAAAGTGGAATGGTGGTGGCTGGCAATGGCGGCAGCCGGCGGCAGCGGCAGAGTGATAGAAATGATGGCTGGCAGTGGTGGTGGTGGTGGCCGGTGATGGCCGGCGTCGGAGTGGTGTTCGGCAGCACAGTGGTGGTCTGTGACGGCCGGTGGCAATGGTGGCCGGTGGCAGTGGTGGGCAGTTATGGTAGGCAGTGGCATGCGGCAGTGGTCGACCAGCGATGACTGGTAGCGACTGCTGCCAGCAATAGTGGTGCTAGCCGGCGGCGGCGATGGTGGTTAAAAAATGTGACTTTTTACCGAATAGGTTTTAAAAGCCCAATTCAAATAATTCACTATTATATAATCTTAGCCCATTCAAACCCACTTTATATTTAGGCGGGTTGAGTTGGGCAAAAATTCAAAACTTTTTGGGTTGGGTTGGTTAGAACCATAAAGCTCAACCCAAAGCCGCAACCCCAGAATCTGCTAAAATGATAGGGTTAGAGATTTACTCTGGGACTAAGGTTGTGTGGATAGGATGCTTGAGATTAGCTGTTTTGTGGATGATGTAGCCATGCATGTGCTAGGGTAGATTGTAGGGGTTGTGTTGTTGACGTACCAGATTTCGATGAGCCCTAATTGGATTTCGGTGGTAGAACTTCACTAGAGCTGGCATATGCGGAGATTTTATCCTGGTCGATATCCTCCGGGTGGCTGTCATATATAGGTTGTGGCACTACAAGAAAAAAAGACTTTTAGCGACTGGCAATTCCCTCGCTAAAAACCCTATATCCGTCGCCAAATACTTTTAGAGATGGATACACTGTCGCTAAAAGTCCATTACCTACAACCCCACCTCTAAAAGTTTTGCGACGAAATTTTGAAATCTGTCGCCTAAAATCGATCTTGAACGACGGACGTACAAATACAATTAGCGGCGGCTATTCCGTCGCTAATTGTATTTTTCATATTGTAATTTTTTTTTTGAAAATAATTTATTATGTAAAATAATTAGCGACGGAACAGTGTGTCATCAAAAGTTTTGATGACAGATATTTAGCGACAGAACTTCTGTCGCTAAAAAATCATTTATTCTAGTGAGACTTTTTAGCGACGGAAGATAATATGTCGCTAAAAGTCAAACTAATTTTTAAAAAGAATTTTTAATTTTTTTAACACCCAAACCAATAATTACAAATTCTCAACAAACATTCTCAATCCAGCAAATATTTCTCAATGCACATTAGGGTTAAATAATTACTGATCAATCAGCACATATTTAACCCTAAAATAGACACAACATATATGTATAAAGAATGAATTCTATACCAATTAAAAAATAAAATGTATACAAAGTTCAGGAAGGCAAGGGAGTGGGGGACAATAGAGTAGGGAAGGAGATGGGAGAACAAGTCGGGGGGGCACGGGAGTAGGATACAAACGAAGGGCTAATCAGGGGTTGGCGAGTCCCAGATCTGGATCTTGCTGATCGTCCTCGTCCATGGGGGTAATGTGATTCAGATCCAGTAGTAGGCCCTGCACGTAAAGGCACGGACACATTAATCTCGATAGCAATAATATAAAGTGTTTACTCAATGCATATAGTGGTTGTATCTGATTATCCGCCGTGATCATCCTATACACATCCGTCGCAATACGTCGGATCTCGTTCTCTTGAACGACAATCGCCCCACGGTCGGTGTCTGCATCTGTGGAGGGGCAGCAGGGGTTAGGGACACTTCAATCAAGACACGTGCAGTCGTACTAAGGAGGTCGTGTAAGCAACCTTTCTGCCTATTGACGACCCCCTGTGTATCCAGCCATCACTTCAATCCCCAGTACTCATGCCTATACTCGTGGAGGCTGATGGCTGTCCGGACTGCTGCCCAGATCCCCTGATTTGTTTGTACGAGGCCTATAAAACAATGATTTGACATTCAAAACATTAAGGCAACAAACATTGAATACAAAGGAAAAAATTTAACAAACTAAACAAATTAATTGGTAACTAACATCGATCTGCAGGGAAATATCTAAAAAAAAAAGTATTCTGCCTAGCGTTGATTGTCCTTATCCTTTTTCCTCACGTGCGTCTGAGTGTACATTAGAGCACAAACCTCATCTGGCGCCAGGTTCAGGTGCTGTGCTTAATCGCATTCTTGTGTCAGAAGACGTCATGAGCCACCGACCCCCCCCCCCATATGCATGGGATCTTTGTCTTGTCTATTATTGCTTCCACTCTTATTGTTGGCCTCCCAGAATGTATCAGTCCTCCACTTATCAACCATCTCTCCACATACAGCTGGAGATATCCAATAAGGGGGAAATTTCTTCCACTCCTCCATCGGGGCACCTTCGGGCGTCATCTTCCTTGCCCGTTCCCGTGCGTCGTGCAGTAATCACCAGTAATTTTTGCCAATGTAGGCAAAAAAAGCCTGTCACCCCAACGCCTGCTGCTCAGGTGACTCAAACTTGGACCCTCCTACAAGGCATCCAATTACAGAATCAATACAACTCCTCTTATAAAGACTCCCTCGTCTTGACATCCCAATCCTTCCAATAGAGCCGTGGCTCAAAGAATCGGCCCTTCACAAGGACACCAATCTTCATCTTCGTCAGAGTCTCCATGATCCTGATAAAGAAACAACTGTCGAATACATTAAATAAGTGGACAGTAATAAATATAAGAATTGAAGATTGTATGTACTGCATTATGTAATTTTTGTACTTACTGGCCCTCCTGGGTGAGGGTTACTATCTGTTTTCGCTGGGGGTCGATGTACACCCCGCGTGCCGGTCCACGGCCTCGTCAAGATCCTACAAAACACCAACATTAATACAGATCAAATATAATTTAAATATCGGTCTTGCATTATGACCAAACGCCGTTATCAAATATACTTGAGGTAGAACCCACAGAAGAAGGAGAACTAGCGGGCGTGTAGGAGGAATCGGCCAAGGGCAGGGCCAGCGGCTAGAACTGGGGCTAGGGCAGTGGCAGCGACTGCAGCTAGGGCTAAGACTGGGCCCCTACCTACTAGATATGAGCAGTATGTGTCTCATCATCAGCAGGCAAGGACGAGGCTGGGTCACTGGGGTTAACGCAGCTCGGCATCCACCGGAACCACAGATGGCCCGTAATCTATCAATGTCTGACTTCATGTACAACAAGTCCAAATAAATTAACACATACAAAGCAATGTATCGTCCACATCATGTTACAACACTAAATAAATGCATTGTGCATATATGAACCGAGTATAAAAATACTATATGAACCGAGTACTAGTAGAATGCATGTTACAACAGTACAAGTCAATCATCTTTATTTTGGGAATCATCACCATCATCATCGTCGAACTCGTCATCCTCTTTTTATTGGGACTCGTCCTCATCGAATAATTCTTCCTCTTCGTTGATGGACTCGTCCTCATCATCTTCAACACTTTCTAAGTCTTTTGCGTCATCATCTACGACTTCTTCTCCTACATTAACTGTTGGTTAAAAAGGGTGATCGTCCTCTTCATTGTCCACCTCAACAGGTACTGAGACAGGTGCTTGGTTAGCTTGAAAGGTGTCTACCTCACTATCATATGCCACGGGCAATTTCTTGAAATTTATTGGCAATTTCACTTTAATTAGAATTCATTGGCAATGAGTTGAACCAACTCGTTTTCAATGGACTTCACAAAATAACAACGAATATTCCTAATGCGGGAAGTCGACTCACATTTCTCAGTGGAATATGGATTAATTAGCGATGTACTAGGGCTTATAAGCCCTAATTAGGGATGTCCAAGGGTTTAATTAGGGTTAAATAAGGTAATTAGGATTACTAGGTTTATTTAGGGTAATTAGGGTTAATTTTATGATTAATTAGGGATGTACTAAGGTTTAATTAGGGTTACATAGCGTAATTAGGGATAATAGGTTTAATTAGAGCCTAATTTTGGTAAACATATTTTCTCTACAATTCAAACATTACCCAACTTTAAGGGTGGCAAAGATTTTACTTATTATTCTCCACACAACCATCCCTATAGGCTTATTTAGCCCACGATTAGTAGGATTAGATATGATCAATGCAATTGATTTGACCACTTTACTTTACATTTCAAATATTTTATCTCCCAATTATCGTTGTATTTATAGTTGAACTTGTCTAAATGCTCTCCGTTCTAAGTTTTAATCTGCTGAGGTTGCTTTCTCTCAGGTTGTTGGCAACAGATGCACTATCAAACATGGCACATGATATATGCAAGAGAAGCTCTCCTTCACCAAAACATATATTTGCAAAAGTTGTATCCGATGCGGTTACATGACCTATAACTTTGCTTTTATGTCCAACTTGAGAACTGGGGTGTAGGCTGAGTTCGGTTGGCCCTCTCAGCCCATTCTGCTGGGCGCTACTTTGGCCTCAAGGCCTTAAGCTAACTAAGACCATGCCAGGGGCATCATAAGGGGCTGTTTATCAGAGATCTTATCTCTTTGGACTTGGTTTGGTCAAAATTTAAGCTTCGGCAAGCTCTTTTTGGAACTTCTAGCTGAACCTTCTCTTCCCCCACTTCACTATTTGACCTCCTTTCATGGACTGGACAATACTAGTTATGTTTCATTTGAAGTGATAGGTTTGCTGTTTCTATGGATCACAACTAAAACAGGTTCTTTCTAGCTGAATTTTTTTATGTTGCAACAGGAATGGGGCGATCTTCGCAAGGAGGATTTTTACTTTTACATGAAATCATACTCTCCTGTCGATAATGTAAGAACTATTTTATTCCTTTCCATGTGTTTACGAGTTATCCATAGTTCTGAAAGCCTATACTATCCAGCATTCCCATCATCTACGTTTAGTTGGCTTGATGATAAGTTGTTGAGGTATTACATGGTAAAGTGTAACTTTACCTCTCTAGATTGTGGCACAAAGTTACCCGACCCTTCTTGTCACAGCTGGTTTGAATGGTAAGTAAAATAAGCTTCTGAATTATATTTCAGTTCATTCAGTGATGCCAAGGAAGGTGGGTTCGTACCTACGTAAAGGTGCCACAAAGGTTGCAGTCCGAGTCAGCTTCCAAATGTACAAAGTGAGAGACAATGAGGGTGGAGTAAGGGTAGAGAGCAGGGCTTCGCAGACTGGCCATGAGGGATGGTAGTACTGTGGAGACAAGGCTGAGACGAACAGGGCCGGCAGTCGACAGTCCAAGTCAAAGTCCAATGCTACGATCCCATGTTATGTCCGATTTTGTGTTTATCTTTCTAGAATCCAAGAGCTCTCAAGTTTTAGAGTGAGAAAGTGTTGTTGGAAGAATGAGCCAAAAGTCCTTGAATAAGTCACAAAGTCCACTATGTATAAGCAAAGGCATGCATGTGTCTTAAAATGCCACATGTCATCCTCTGGGAGTGAAATGTCACTTGGGGGTCTAAAAATACCGGTTCTCCATTGGACTGTCGATTCCCAAATCCGCACTGCCTTGCCCCACATAGTGTCACTCTACCTGTCTGAGAAGACTGAAGATACCGTGATGGCATGATCAGAGTAAGCCCGTCGCCCCAGCCACCGGTCTAAGCCCTTACTGAATCCCATAGGGTGCGTCAAGAGACGCGTAGAGAACCTGACAGCGGTGAGGGTTGTCCCTGTGACCAACTGCCAGGCGGACTAGACGCAATGCCCTCCAAAGACTTGCTCCTGTCTCGGAGTGACTCGGGGGTCATCGTTCTGGGGGGCACCGATGATCTCCGGTAACGTAAGTGGACATGGTCACAGCTCAGTGCCTGGTGTCATGCAAGTCACCCCAGGCGGCGATAGCTTTATGGTAAAGAGCCAGAGCCCCTCGAAATGTTGTACACTCCGGAGAGTGGGTCGAGGCATATTCCACGTCCATGGCGTGGGCGCATGGTGTGGTGAATGAGTGTGATGCCTAGAGGCATGTAACATGATTGTGGTGCATGGGCGCCATGCCAATAGCATGAGACAATGATTATGGTGCATGGGCACGGTGCCTATAGCACGAGACATTAATTGTGGTGCATGGGACAGGTGTCTACAACACGAGACATTGATTACGGCGCATGGGCGCGATGACGACCGTTGCGAGACCGTACCTGGTGCCGGGGGCACATATCATGGAAATGGCGCACGGGCGCAACGACGACCGTTGCGAGACCATACTTGGTGCGGGGGCACGTATCATGGAAGTGGTGCACAGACACGGCGACGACCATCGCAGAGACGGCGCACTGGCTCATGTCGGGCGTCCCATAGACGAGACGTGAGTCGAGTGTGTCTGTTTTACCAAAATAATAAGTGTGATCTTTAGTAATGACAAAGTTGGGAGTGATGGTACGCGGCCGTGGGCGACAGGTCATTCGGTGGTAGCGCGTGACTTTGGGCGACAGTTATGGCGAGGGCGGTGCGCAGTCGCGGGTGATGGACGGCGGATGTCGTGAGGTTGATGTACGAGTATTGATAAACATCGCAAAGGTATAAAGACCAATGAAGACAAGTGCGCATGGGAAGAGAGGCCCAAAGGCCAACATGCTTTCATTTTGAAGGCTTTCAACTATGCTTTCATTTTGAAGGCTTTAAACACGGTTCCTGCTCGTCGCTCCAATCAGAGCTGAGCCGCATCTACATTTTACGTGCATTTATAGTAGGTATGGGCCACTCCCCCTTTTTGTGAACTTCGATCACGCCGACGGTAGGTGTTTTGGTGGGCAATGACTAGTTAGGAAGTCGAGGTACGACGAGCGTGTTGCCGTGAGTTGCACCCACGTAATGAACAAGGTGTCAAAGTCACATACGGAGCGTATGAAGCGAACAATGCGCGAAAAGGACTTTGCACAAGAAGTGAGCAACTGGGGGGGGGGGGGTGGCCGAGGCCGAGGCCAAGGCCAACCCCCCGTAGGTGTATAAGGCTGACCCCATAGGCAAGGGGGAGGCCGAGGCCGATCCCATGGAGTTGTCCAAGGCCTTTGCCCTTTGACTCCGCTGCTTCGGTTGCGCTGTTGGCCGATGTTTTTGGTGAAAAAGTGTTCAAGCGGTTGCGGTGCGATTAACGTGCTACCGTGAGTCACGTTAACATTAGATAATTGGCACCTAAGTCGCCTGCAAAGCGAAAAATGCAAGTGACTTAGGCCCATGCACTTTGACCGCTTCGATGCAGTAAAAAGTTGACCGTAAAATTTATCGACTTGTTCTCACGAAGCGGGACCCCTAGTGGGCCCTTGATTTGACCAAGATAGGTCGGAAACATTTAGTTAACTGAATACCTGCCGAGGAGCTTAACTGGTATAATGAACTGCCCTTGGATGATGTCTGGATACCCGTATGCATTTTAATATGAGTAATAATGGATTACCTTGTCCTTTGACTGGGTCAAGAGTAATAACTCCAACCATTTTGTTCTCCATCACCAATCTGCTCATGTGGCTTGCTCAAAAGATTGATATAGCATCCACCTTTTGGGGTTGAAAGCCAGAATTTCACCTCTTATGCTTATCTACATTCTTATATATGGCTGTAGATGCAAGCGTAATGTACTCAGAACCTGCTAAGTTTGTAGCGAAGTTGAGGGATATGAAGAAGGATGATAGTTTATTGTTGTTCAAATGTGAATTGGAGGAGGGCACTCGTCAACCTCTGGAAGGTAAGTGTTTCCGCTTTTAGTTAAGAAGGGAATTTCTTTTCGCATCATTAAGTATCAAGAGTGCTAGTCCAAAAGAAATAAGGTAATAGGAGCCATCTCTTATAATTGTTGATGAGAAAATTTGAGGAAAGGTAAGAGAGCATAGTTCTTCCTGCAGAGTAGTAGTTGAAGTACCGGTCATATAGAATCTATAGGATGTCTCTTGCCATACGATGACCCTTTTTTCGTCATGTAAGTACTTTAATCTGTGTCAGCAACCTAATCCAAATCCTGCAACATGAGTTCCGATTTGTAGGTCTAAGGTAACGGACTTGATTTGTTGATAAATAATTCTCTCCTTCATGATCTTTAAGTAACAAAGAAACCCAAGCTTGAGCTCTAAAGTAGGACTTGTTAAACAAGGGAGCAAAATTTGTGTACTTTCACGAACAACTCGTTTAATTCTGTGTTTTAATTATTTGTTTGTCTTGTTGATGCATAAAATAAATGTAAATTACACTCGTTATCCCAGAGATTGTCTTAATACATTTGCTACCCCTCTATTTTGGCCCATGTTTTTTACATAAACAGACTTTACTGTCCCTACACGTGTATTTAATTTTTGAGGATCATTGAACAATGTAAAAAATATTGAAAATCCAATAAAAACTCAATCCCCAATCCTGACTCCTACTTCATCTGACCACCATCACTCACCGAACTGATTTCACCACTACAAATGCATTCCCAGCAACACAAACTGATAAGACAAACATGACATTGCTGCAATGTATAAACTTCCCTTTGTGTCTGAACGTTGGCAGTGGTGCTAGTTGACCTTTTTGTTGCTGCCTTTGGTAAATTATGTCAACTTGTAATAATGCACTCATGTATCCTATCCGCTAACCTCTGAGTAGAAAAGATTTGGTCTAGTTAGCTGTTTATCTTTTTGTTGGTTTTTGTTCAGGTTCGAGAAGCTCCAAGAAGATGCTTTCAACTATACTTTCATTTTGAAGGCTTTAAACATGGTTCCTGCTCATCGCTCCAATCAGAGTTGAGCCGCATCTGCATTGTACGCATTTATAGTAGGTATGGGCCACTCCACTTTTCGTGAACTTCGGTCACACAATGACGGTAGGTGTTTTGGTGGGCAATGACGAGTTAGGAAGTCGAGGTACGACGAGCGTGTTGCCTGAGTTGTACCCACGTAACGAACAAGGTGCCAAAGTCACATACGGACCGTATGAAGCGAACAATGCGTTAAAAGGACTTCGCGCTAGAAGTGAGCAACAGGGTTGGCCAAGGCCTTTGAGCTTTAACCCGGCTGCTCCGGTTGCCCTGTCAGCCAATGTTTTTGGTGAAAAGGTGTCCGGGTGGTTGCGGTGCGATGAACGTGGTACCGGGAGTCACGTTAACGTAAGATAATTGGTGCCTAAGTTGCATGTGCGTGACTTGGGCGCACGTACTTTGACCAGTTCGATGCTTTTTTGAGCGGTTCGATGCTTTGAAAAGTTGAGCATTGAATTTGTCAACGTGTTCGCGCAAAGTAGGACCCCTAGTGGGCCCTTGGGTCTGACCAAGATAGGTTGGGAATGTAAGCCCCTGCGTGTGGTGAGCGTAGAAGGGCAACCAAAGCAGGCGCCGCACGCATAAACGTGGGCTCCAAAAATAATGTGCTGGGATCGTATCTTGGGGAACGGACGCGATCGTAACAAAAGACTTGGGAGAGCGGAGCTTTCCTTGAATTTTTTTAAGAAAATGATTTTTTTTTATATTATCGTTAAGAAAAAGGTAGGGCGAATAAAGTAACAGTGATATCGGGAAAGAAAAAGCGTGGTAGCGGAAAAAGGAACATGCGTTTCCGTTAGCGTTAGCGTGAAACGAGAGATAGAGCAAAAAAGAAAATTTGATCCGGAAATGGGTTTGCGAGAAATTTTTAGTAGCGGTAAAATTAAAAACATAAAAGTTGAAATGTTATTCCCGGCAAGGAGAGCGCAAAAAAACTTAAGCTAGCGCGAAAATGGGAGCGCTTTAAAAAAAGAGTTGTTGGGAGTTTTGGGGGGAAAGTTTGAAATTTGAATAAGTAGGAAAGTTTTTGGGGGGAGAGTTGAAAAAAGAGTCGTTGGGAGGTGGGAAGTCTTTCAAGACTTTAATAAGTCTTAAACTTCAAGACTTTAGTACGTCTTACACTTAGAAAAAAAGAGAGAAGAGAGGAAGAGAAAGAAAGGAGAGGAAGAAGAAGCTTGGAGTTTGAAGATCCATGAGAGTGAGAACATCACAAGAGGCAAGAAGAATAGAACAATGTAGGGGAGGAAGTGGGGGAAGAGACCATGGGCCAACCTCGGTCGTGGCCGAGGCACACCAAGGGGCTGAGGCCGACCATGGAGTAAGGGGATAGGTGGGCGTGGGGGAGGGGGAGTTGGGAGGTTGATGGAAATGGGTAAGCAAGGAGGGCAGGGCCGGTGGCCGAAGCCATCGAAGGCTGCAAGACTGAGGCCAACCCAAGCTGCCGGGCTGAGGCTGAGGTCGCGGTTGGGAGCAGCACGGGAGGGAAGGGGAAGGGGGGAAGGGGAGAGGGAGAAAGGGAAAGGGAGAAGAGAGAAGAGGAAAGAAGAAAGGAAGAATGAGGGGGAGGGAAGAAGGAAGGAGGAAAGAAAAAGAAAAAGAAGAGAGAGAGAGAGGACGTCGGGCCGAGGCACCTGAGGGGGCCGGGGTGGAGACCGAGGCTGAGGTTGCCCAGGCGGGCACCGACGAGGTCGGCCTGGGTCAAGGTGGGTGTGATGCCGCTACATCGAGTGCGAGGGATGATGGTAGTGGAGCACCAAACAAGACAAGGAAGAAGCAGAGTGCGCGACATTGCGGCGGAGCAAGCGGGCGATCAAAGACGTCACGGGGCGACGTGCTTGGAGAAGACGAGGATGCGCCAATCAAGATTTTAGGGGTGTCGTTGAGCTTCGATGATGGTGGAGTGAGGAGCTTTGATCCAAAGCGAGTCGAAGCAATGTGTTGTTGACGGCAAAGGGGGCGGTACCCGAATGCCCACCCGAGGAGCTTTGGAGAGAGCTAGGCCAGCGAGTGGTTGCAGATGTATTTCTGGGTCATTGGATTGTTTTGTCGACGGTGGAGAGTCCGATGGTTCCCTCGCCGCATGTTCGCGCTCCGAGTTGGGAGGTTGCCCCGGTGATGTCACCAAGGTATGTGCCGGGTTTGTTGGTAGAGCACCACGATATACCATGGTCCCCTGTGATGTTCAAGGGCCACAACACGATGCTGGTGGGGTGGAACTGTTCATGCATTTACATGTTGGAGCACTCAGGTTGGGTGGAGAGGTTGGAGTCGTTGGGGTTGGTGTCTGCTGTGGAGGCGACGTTCAAGGCGATCGATCTGGTGAGATATATTAAGGGCTTGACATAGTTGCTTTCCAGGTGGAGCTCGCAGACAGATAAATTTATCATGGAGTTTGGGCCGACACTTCTTGACGTGATGTTGCTAACCGGGTTATCGATGCACGGGACGGAGGATGCTTGTGCACTGAAGTTGACAGCACAGGAATAGTTGACCGTTAAGGCACTGCAAGGATTTACGGCCGAGATAAGGAGCCACCGAAAGGGTACGTACAGTGCGTGGATCAAACACTTCTATGGTACGGCAACCGCGTTACCCTGGCAAAAGTCAGTGTCGGACGAAAATTTTCACATGGGTCCCTACTACAGGGACGAGAGATATGAGCTAGAGGGATTCCTTGCCATGTTCTTTTCGAGGTACGTGCTTCTATCGTCTTCGTTGTGGCAGTCCTTGCATGTTGTAGTTCAAATGCTCTTGTTTGCGTAGTATGTCAAATCCTATGCCTAGAAAAATTCCATGCTTCAAAAAGTTAGTGTAGTCATACTGCCATGCATTGCACTTTATGTTCTGAACAGGGTGGGGTGGTCATGATAAATGTTGTATGTGTTATAATTATAGGTTTGTATTTGAGGGGACGTCGGAGGATGGTGTCTCCCCGAAGGTGTTCCCACTGGCGGTCATGATGGCTAGGGGTTTGCGTATCGGACTGGCTCCCATTTACTTAGGCACACTGTACCCGCATCTCGATCAGTTTTCTAATGACGTGCAGAGATCGTATAGACGCTATCAGGAATCGACGTATGTATATTGGATGTTCTTACTGCAGTATCTATTCAAGATCTACATTGAGTATCGACCTGGGGGGTTTCCTTTGGTACATCCATCACCGAGGAAGGCTACGGTGACTGGGCCAGGTAGGTCCCATGAGGTGTCGATCTGGTACGCAGGTGGCCGAGTATACGCTTGGGCGGGCAGGAAGAAGCCCGGATGCAAGCTGACATACATATTTGACAATCGAGATGAGTGCATTCTCCGCCCGTATACTGACATGCATAGTTCGTATGGCAATTTTCCATGGGTGCATCTGCATGACACTAGTTTGTGATTGCGCAGTCGAGATGAGTTGACAGACATGGAGGTGGCCTTGCTAGTAGCATATTTTCCAGGATGGCTACCTATGATGACTGATGACAGCGGGAAGCTAGCATTGACTCGGTGCTATGTGGCAAGGTATAGTCCTGACCGTTTATCCATGGTCTTTGGTTATCACATAGAGTATCTTTGTGGCTATACTAGGCCTTGGGATGTGAGGAAGGCATTTGGATATACGATCTTGGAGGAGGCACGGACGTGGCCAGTACCGACAGAGGAGTAGATGAGGCCGGGGACTTTGTCAACGAGAGTAGTGACGGTCGAGTATGCGTGATGGTGGGAGCAAGTACTGATGACATGGTCAGAGTGGTTATCACAGGCATCACCCGACGGGTAGTAGTTCGACGTCTTTACCAGGGACCAAGGATTGGGGTTCATATCAGCGCAGGTTGCGAGGCAGTCTGGCATGTCAGTGCTACTTACGGGTGTATCAGATGTTTCGGCACTAGTAGGTGCACCGAGGGTGCCGGTAAAGGTCCCATTTTATCATTGAGAGTGGGTATGATAGAGAGTGCATAGCAGACGGGCGGGGGTTATTTTGCTGTTGGCGGACGAAGGCTGAAGAGGCCATGGGAGGTATTGGAGGAGTTTGACGTTGAGGTTAGTATTATTCTTTGTCTACTTTGTACAGTTTCCAATTATCGTATTAAGTGTGTTCTAAGATTCTTCTCTCTCTCACTCTTTTTTTATAGGAGTTCGATCGTGCTGATGAGGCAATCGATGGAGATTCGGATGACACGGTGAAGGATGCCGAGGCTGTCACTGATGATGTTGAGGAGTTGGATGCTGAGCTAGCTGATGAGTTTGAGGATATGGATGCCATGGAAAATGATGAGTTTTAGGGGATGGATGCTATGACCAATGATGGGGTTGAGCTTACGGATAGTGAGGTCGTTGAGGAGGCCGTGGCAGTGGTGCACGCAGCGACATATATTGTGGAGCCGGTCAGTCATCCGAGTCCGTCGCCTATTTTAGTCGAGGCAGGTGTTCGATGGGCCGATTGGTCATATGTTTGAGGAGATGATTGGTGGGCTAGAAAAGAGCCAAATGCTCCAACAGGAGCTCATGATGGGTTGCCAGCTACACATGCAGTGGTCAACAATCTATTGCCACGATAGGAGGTACCTAGTCCGTCTGTTGTGGAGCCTGTGCCGAATACCTTGTCGGGGTCAGTCGTAGATATGGGTGATGCTCTTTTGGCAATGCATGCTACTGCCATTGGCATGTAATCAGTGGGTGGTAGAGTGACAAGGGTTGGTGATGCCAGTGGTGGGTCTTCAGTCAGACAGGTGGACGACGCACCCTGGGAGGGCGACGAATTGTCTGATACAGTAGTCCATCGGTTGGATATGATTAGGCGAGACATCTGCAGACATTTGCTAGCCCTATGACCGTGTAGGGCGCATTATTGATAAGGGCAGTGTACGCTGTATTTATGGATTGGCTGGCGACACTTGGTGCGGTGCTGGCCTCGGCTTGGACTTTGGAGATCATATATGAGTTTATGTCGGAGCTCGCACTTTTCTTATCTTTTGGCTTCTAGTTAGATTGGTTGGCGGACTATATCAGAGCAAGGGGGCAGAGTGCTGAAGCCGTAGCTAGACTGATCGTTATAGGGGCTCAGAAGGTGGCTTTGTAGGGTCGTAGGTGAGTGCTCGATGCGGCGCTGACAGATGTGACTCAGGAGGTAGCCGAGATACGGGTTCGTCTTGCCACTACGGAGGCTAGACATGCAGATATAGAGAGCTAGAGGGCCGAGTGGGATGGCAAATGGTCCGACTTACAGGCACAGCGACAGACATTAGAGTCGTACACTTCTAATCCTGTTGGTGCATTGTTTGCTCCTTTACATTAGATGTCATGGACTTTTCATTTTTTATTTGACACTGGTCCATAGTGGCCTACAAACCTGTGACCTGTATACATTTTGTTGATATTGATATGACAGTCATATGGTTATTTTGTACCTGTGTTGGTTGTAATGTATACATTTTGCTGTACACATTTTGCTGTACTTGTGTGACTTACATGTGGTGTCTTCCCGTTGGTGTTCCCCCCTCCCCACCCATAGCAGGCTACTTAGTGAACAATGGTGTAAATGAGAGAGTGCAGTGCATACAGTAGTTGAGGCGAATGAATGATCTTTGCATTGATAGTATTGGGGCCAAAATGCCATTACACGAGTAAAGTAAGAACTTGTAATAATCAGCAAAAGTTACAAGTCCTAAACATGTGTGCATATACAAAAAGATGTTATGTGTGTAAGTGTTCTATGCATTGGGTGGGTAGGGCGAGGGGAACATTCTGTAACTGGTTATGCATGATACTTCTTCAGGTAGCGGCCATTAACATGGGTCGTGATCTGTCCATCGTCCGGAATGAGCAAGAGGTAGGAGCCATTGTCTCTAGCTGTATGCACTTCGAATGGTCCTTCCTAATTTGGTGTGAGCTTGGGGGCTGACAGGTTGGCACGTACATGCTTGGCGGCTTGGAGGACAAGGTCACCTTCAACAAATGATCAAGGCTTGACTGTCTTCGCGTAGGCTTTCGCGAGCTGTTCATGATACTTCTTCATACGGCGCAAGGCGTTGGTTCTCTTTTCATCAAGGCCTCAAGGGCTGCCATTCTAATTTCTTCCTCCCCGAGACCACTGCTTAAAGAGAGTCAAGCCGAGGTGACTGCAACCTCGACTGACACCACACACTTATCCCCATAGACAAGGAAAATGGTGTGGCCTTCGTCGCCGTGTGCTTGGAAATGTGGTAAGCCCAAAGTGCCAGACTTAGCTTCTCGGACCATAACCCACTCGCGTCATGAACCATCCTTGACAATACGTAAAGCAATGTCTTGTTGAAGGCTTCAGCTTGACCATTGCCTTGTGGATAGTAAGGAGTTGATGTGGCATGGTTAATGTTGTATCCTTCCATGAGAGTTTGAATATCCCTGTTGATGAATGGTGTGCCGTTGTCAGATATTATACACCGGGGGATGCCGAAGCGACAGATGATATGATCGCCAAGAAGTTAGCAACGGCACCTCCCGTGGCTCTTCGTAGAGGTATGGCTTCGACCCACTTTGTAAAACATTCCGTCGCTACCATGATCTATATGTGACCCCTAGTTGGAGGGTGTATGGGGCCGATGAGGTCGAGAGCCCAGGAGTGAAATGGCCAAGGGGCCAGGATCATTCAAAGATCAGACGCCAGCGTGCCTCTGGCAGGGTTGATAGTGTCGAACATGAGAGATAGAGTTGAATTCTATGGTTGGCAAGTAGTATCCCAACCTTAGCAATTCTACATACAGCTTTTGAGATCCTTGATGCTCCCCACAGTCACCATTGTGGACTTCATTGATCACCTCTACTGCCTGAGCACCTTGCAAGCATCGCAGGGTGTGCACCGAAAAACCATTGCGAAATAACTGGCCTTCCGTCACAAAATATCTGACCGATTTTTATTTGATAGATCGTGCTGAGCTACGGTTAGAAGGTAGAATTCCATGAGATAAATATTTGATGAAGGGCTCGCGCCAATCACCCTCGACGTTAATCACAAGAGCTTTCGCATTGTCTAGTGCATATAGGTATTCGGGACAATCTCGTTGTATATCTGAAGCATCCTTGACCATAGATGGCCAAAAGAGGCCCATGAGCTGAAGGCGATGGTATAGATGGGGACCATTGAGGCTGCAACCCTTCTGATGGCTGAGTCAAAGTTTATGCTTTACTTCTTCTGGTACCAAACATCTGGCTAGAGTGCCTTCTGAACATCGTCTGTACAAGATATCTCCCAACATAAAAAAGTCTGTAGAGGTAGAGGCATAAGCAAGAGATGGTGCCTTATGTTGGTCAACGATCGGTTGCCTCCAATCGTCTCCTGTAGTGTCCTTCGGGACTAAGTTCAACACTGTGCATGGTTATGTCCTCTTGATGATGGTTAGCATTCGCTGCTCACTGTCAACCTTTATCTTTGATGTAATCGTGGTCAAGTTGTTCGCATGTCTGATGTAGCTCCTTGACTGTGAACTCTCCGTCAGCCTGCTCCATGAACAAGTTTGAGTCTCCTTTCACACATAAGGCCTTAGCCCCCATACTGATGGCGAGCATGAGCCCAATGATGAGTGCCTCATAATCGGCTTCATTGTTAGATACTAGGAATGCAAGCTTGAAGGACAGAGATGTGGTAACACCATCTGGGTTCTGAAGAACGATGTCGGCACCCCTTTGCCGGAGGGGTGTTCTATTGGGACCTTTGCTAGTGGATGAGCCGTTGAACTCAAGTGTCCACAATTCATCAATGTTGGTGATTAGGGATGTCTCATCCCCAGGCAATTAATCAGAGGCAGGTTCATATTGTTGGCATGGGAAGAAGGTCAAGAGGTTTACAAGTACTTGGCTCCGTAGAGCTATAGGATTCTTGAAAGATAAGCCAAACTCAGCCAATAGAAACAATCAGTGGGTAAGTCGGCCAGACAGGGCGGGGGGTGAGTAAGCATGTACCGAAGTGGATCAGCCTTAGTGACAAGTGTGATTTGGTATGCCAAAAAATAATGTCTGAATTTCTGTGAGGTGTACACCAAGGCGAGGTAATGTTTCTCGATCTTGGAGTAATTGGCTTCAGGTCCCTTGATTAACCGACTGAGATAATAAACAGGACGCTCCACCCCAACCACCTCTTGGGCAAGTAAAGCCCCTATGGACCTGGGCATGGAGATCAAGTAAAGTAAGAGTGAGATACCTCACTATGGCACTACCATAGTTTGCGAGGACATGAGGACCGACTTGATCTGTTCAAAGGCTTGCTGTTGGGGCACCACCCAACTCCATGGTGCGCTCTTGCGTGTCAAGTGCTAGAAGGGTGTGATAAGTTCGGCCAATGCAGGGATGAATTGGCGGAGGTAGGAAACCTTACCAAGGAAGCTCTTCAGCTGTTTAGTGCTTTTGGGTGGGGGCATCTCTTGAATGGAGGCGACTTTGGAAAGGTCAACGTCGATACCCTGTCAGCTGACCAGGAAGCTGAGGAATTTGCCGGAGGAGACTCCAAAGGCACATTTGAGCGAGTTCATCCGCATGTTGTACTGGAGACAACGATCAAAGACAGCTCGGAGGTCAGTGGGGTGATCACTTTCCTTCTAGGATTTGATAATAAGATCGTCGACATAGTCTTCCACTGTACGGTGTATCATGTCGTGGAAGATGGCTGTCATCGCCCGTTGATAGATAGCACCTGCATTCTTGAGGCCAAAGGGTATAACCTTCCAACAAAAGTTACCCATGGGAGTTCAAAAGGCTATCTTGGCACAGTCGTCAGGGTTCATCCAAATCTGGTTGTAACCGGCAAAACCATCCATGAAAGACAAGGTTTCAAGTCTTGCAACGGCCTCCGTTAGCATGTTAATGTTGGGTAATGGAAACTCGTCTTTGGGGCATGCTTTGTTCAAGTCCTGAAAGTCAATACAAATACGGACTTGGCCATTTTTCTTTTGTACGGGGACGACATTGGCCAACCATATGGGATGAGTAATAGGTTCAATAAAGCCTGCATGTAGAAGTCACTTTATCTGTTGCTTGATCTTTAATTTGAGCTTAGGGCAAAAGGTTTGCAGATGCTGCCTGATAGGGATGGACCCAATAACAATATTGAGATGGTGCGTCGCCAATGCATGGTCCAACCCAGGCATCTCATTGTAATTTCATGCCAATACATCGCAATATTCATGAAGGAGGGTAACCAATTCCTCTCTTGGCCCGGGGCGAGTTTTGTGCCAATGTATGTAAGTCGTGGTTTCTCCCCTGGGTTGGCCAGGTTAATTTCCTTAAAATATTTGGCATGTGGTCGAGGGCCATCTTAATAGCAAGGTAGGGCAGCACCCTGGGTCAGTTCAGGGTCTGGCAGGCAATGCTCGGTCGTGCAGCACCATTTAGTGTCGATGGGAGGGTCGGGGTCTGGGAGGGAGGGGGTCAGATGATGGACCACCTAGAGCCCCCACGCACCGTCATAATTCATAGATTACTCTGTCGTCTTTAATGATGCATTTGAAGGTTGGTTCGGCTTTTTGCTTCTTGGACTTGGGGGTCGAAGGTGAGGAGTTAGGCTTTGCAGTAGGCGGTGCCACTGAGGTTGACCCTTTGTTCTTACCATTCTTCTTGGCTTTGGACTTGGGGGGTTTGTTGCCACAGAGCTCATCCCAGTTTGGCAACTTGGTCGAGTGGATATGAGTGGCATTCTCACCATCCTTTGTGAGTTCGGCGAAGAAAGAGGCCTCAGCAAAGTAAGATTTAGCATATTCGAAGGGGGCCTTGGTTGCGGGGATTGTCATCGCTACCTCATGTCCTGCAGGACTGGCCACCAGTTTCACACATTGGTGGTACGTTGAGGGAATAGCCTTGTTGATATGGATCCAAGGTTGGCTAAGCAGGAGGTGGAAGGAAGGCTCGTTGTCTATCACATGGAAGGTAGTGTCGCGACTGACAGTTTTGACCATGAGGTCGACAGTGATATGCCCGAGGGTGGATTGAGAACTTTGTTTGAAATTGGCAATTTTGATAGGGTCTCAAATTATCTTCCTCATGGGAATGCCAGCCCTTTTCAAGGTAATGAGGGGTATGATGGTGGCGGAGGCCCCGTAGTCTTCTAAGGCCCATTGATGGTGCATTCAAGAAACAATGGCCGGTTGTGGTTTTCAACCGGTGGCGAGTCCTCATCCAAGAAAATCAATGCGGTAGAAGGGATATATCTGAGTTCGGCTTGAGCAGCGAAACATTTGGGACCGAGGCCTATGGTGACGTTGATCGGACAGTTCAAGAGGTAAGACTTTGCCGCAGGTGAAAACCACATTTCATCAAAAAAGCCTTTGATGTTCGACATCTATCAGAATGAGGATGTTTGCTGACTAGCCAAGGGTACACTAGGTACGATGGTAGGGATGGCCTCCGTCGAAGCTTCTGTAATGACAGGCTCGACATGGTCAGTGATAGCCATGAGAACCTGATGCTCCCTGTTGTTGTTGCCGTGTGGTGGGTAAGGGTGCCCACGTACATCATTGTTTTTCCATAGCTTTAGGTTACCCACAGCGACCTTCCTTGCAAAAATGTCTCTTAGTCCATTGCAGTGATGTCCAACGGCCCGGTGGTAGGGGGAATAGTTGGGCTTGGCCTTGTCCGCTTCCGTGAAATTCGTCCTCATTGGTGGCAACTAGAAGTTGGTGTCATTTGCCACCCATTCTGCCAAAAGCTCCTTCACTGTATTCAAGTCACATGGGTACTCGGGGGTGGGTTCTCGTTGCCTTCGCTTGTCAGGGCGTCGGTCCCCTTCTTGGAACTGTTGCTTAAAGCCATTGTAGCTGCTGCTGCTGTTGTTATTGTTTCTCTGAGTGCTGGACGTGTCTACCATGGCAAGGAGTGCATTTTGCGGTCGAGGCTTCCACGGCTTGACATGACCGACTGACTCATAAGTACGGTGGGCTGTCTCCTTAAGGTGTCCCCACGACCTCAACTGTAAGTTCTCAATATGCACCTGGTACACATCACTCATGTTCTTGATGCATATTGGAACCAATGTTTCATCTTTGCTGAAGTTTGTACACTCAAGACATTTGAGATGGAAATGGTGCATGTACTTGTTCAAGTCCTCCCTCGGATTCTGGTGTATGCCAGTAATATCAACAATGGTTACTCGTTCAGCTTCGTAGTGAAATTTTTCCAAGAAAAGCTGGACCATTTCACTCTAAGAATGGACAGTCCCCGTAGGGATCTGATGGTACCATGTATACACCAAGCCTGTAAGGACTTGTGAAACTCCCTTAATTTCAACTATCTCTCGGGCCATATTACTCCAATGAGCCGAAAAATCTTGTTAAGTGCTCACGGGCATTGCCCTTACGTCCGTTAAAGAGCACGAAGGTTGGTTACTTGTACTTGAGGGGGTAGAGTGTGATGGCTATATCATTGATGTATGGTGCGTGATCTGTCAGTCGGGCTGATGAATCGTGTGTAGAATTTTGTGATAGGCTATTGATAGGTGCTTCCAAGTCTAACTTGGTTACGTAGTTGGGGGATGGTTCTTCATTGCCAAACAAGGGGTGGTGGCTGGCTGGGACGCTTCGAGCCCATGAGCCCCAGATGGGCAACTTGATGTGCGGGAGCAATGGAAGGTTGATATATGATGTGTGCTGGTAATGACAAATGTATGAGGGCATGGGTGGGTGGGTGAGACATATCTACCACTTGATCGGTTGTTTGATGTTGTTCCGTTGGGTAGGGGTTAGGCTCCATCTCAATGGAGTCGTGAGTTTCGAAAGAGCTTTGGGCTGGCACATGTTAAGGTGCGACAATAGGGAGGACCTGTTGCAACATTGGTCCAAGGTCTGCTTGTGGTCTAAGTGATGGCATCACGGGATACGGTGTGTCAGCTACAAGTGGTGAATATGTCGCGAGTCCTGCTGTCGAGGGTCTGGACGTCCGAGGCGGCTGTGGTCGCGACACTGGGGCCTGGGTGAGTCGAGAACCGGCCCAGGTCCTACTGGCTGGATCGATGAGATGACTTGTTGTGAGGCTAATATCTCTATGGATTTTTGCATTTCCATGATGGTGGCCATAAGAGTGGTCTGCGAGTCTTGTAGGTTGGCTATAGTGAGAGTAAGCTGCTGAATGGCCGAACTGACTACAACTTGTACGTGAGGTGCAGTAGTTAGTGGCTAGTCTTGGAGATGCATGGCACTAGTCCCATTTTGTTCACCAAAGCGATTCTCCTGTTGCACGGTATGGATAAGGCCCTGGCTGGTAGCCCTCGTAACTCTTCGTTGCACAAGCATGGTGCCTAAGTGTGGAGTACAGGCAGACTGCAATACGATGGTCACCTCCCGAGCGGAGTCGCATAAATAATGCCAAAGAAGGTGGGTTCGTACCTACGTGGAGGTGCCACAAAGGCTACAGTCCGAGTCAACTTCAAAATTTACAAAGTGAGAGACAGTGATGGTGGAGTAAGGGAAGAGAGCAACGTTTCCTAGAAAAGTCATAAAGGATGTGAGTACTATAGAGACAAGGCTAAGATGAACAGGACTGGCAGTCGACAGTCCAAGTTGGGGTCCAATGCTACAATCCAATGTTATGTTCGATTTGGTGTTTCTCTCTCTAGAATCCAACAACTCTCAAGTTCTAGAGTGAGAAAGTGTTTTTGTAAGAATGAGCCAAAAGTTCATGAATATATCACAAAGTCCACTATTTATAGGCAAAGGCATGCATGTGTCATAAAATGCCACATGTCGTCCCCTGGGAGTGACAAGTCACCAGGGGGTTCAAAAATACCGATTCTCCGTTAGACTGTCAGTTCCCAAATCCATACTGCCTTGCCCCACATAGCGTTACTCTACCTGTCTGAGAAGACTGAAGACACCATGACGGTATGATTAGAGTAAGCTCGTTGCCCCAGCCACCGGTCCAAGCCCTTACTAAATCCTACAGGGTGCATCACGAGAAGCGTAGAGAACCTGACAGCGACGACGGTTGCTCCTGTGACCAACTGCAAGGTGGACTAGGCGCGATGCCCTCCAAAGACATGCTCCCGTCTCGGAGTGATGTGAGGGTCATCGTCCTGAGGGCGGCGATGATCACAGCTAATGTGAGTGGACATGGTCGCAGCTCAGTGCCTAGTGTCATGCAAGTCACCCCAGGCGACGATAGCTTTGTGGTAGTGAGCCTATCCCGTTGCAAAGGGTCCTCGTGCCGGAGCACTACGAGCGGAGCCCCTTGGAATGCTGTAAACTCTAGAGAGTGGGTTGAAGCATGTTCCACATCTATGGCATGGGCTCATGGTGTGGTGAATGAGTGTGGTGCCTGGAGGCATGTAACATGATTGTGGCGCATGGGCGCGATGCCAACGGAATGAGACATTGATTGTGGCTCATGGGCGCGGTGCCTACAGCATGAAACATTGATTGTGGTGCATGGGCGCGGTGCCTACAGCACGAGACATTGATTGTGGTGCATGGGCGTGGTGCCTACAGCACGAGACATTGATTGTGGTGTATGGGCGCGGTGCCTACAACAGGAGACATTGATTGTGGTGCATGGGCACGACGCCTACAACACGAGACATTGATTGTGGCGCATGGGCATGGCGAGGACCATCGCGAGACCATACCTAGTGCCAGGGGCACATATCATGGAAGTGGTGCATGGGGCTCGCGAAGACCGTCATGGAAATGGTGCACGGGCCCGTGTGGGGCATCTCGGAGTCAGGACGTGAGTCTAGTGTCTCTGTTATACCAAAATAATAAGTGCAATCTTTAGTAATGACAAAGTTGGGAGTGATGGTATGTGACCATCGATGACGGGTCATTCGGCGGTAGAGCATGACCTTGGGTGACGGGCATCGCGGGTGACGGACGGCGGACATCATGAGGTTGATGTATGAGCATCGGTAAACATCGCGAAGGTGCAAAGACCCATGAAGACAAATGCGCATGGGAAGGGAGGCCAAAAGGCCAACATTTGGGGGAAGGCCAAAGCTAACCCCCTTGGGGAGGCTGAGGCCAACCCTTTGGGGAGGCCAAGGCCGACCCTAGGGGGTGGCCAAGGCAAAGGCCAACTCCCACTAAGGGAGGCCAAGGACTCCCTTTTTTGGTGAACTTCGGTCACATCGACAGTAGGTGTTTTGGTGGGCAATGACGAGTCGGGAAGTCGAGGTACGACGAGCATGTTGCCATGAGTCATACCCATGTAACGAACAAGGTGCCAAAGTCACATACGGAGCGTACAAAGCGAACAATATGCTTAAAGGACTTTGAACGAGAAGTGAGCAACCAGGGGGAAGGCCAAGGCTAACCCCCCATGGGGGACTATATGTACATAAGTACATATGTACAAATATACATATATATATATATATATATATGTATAATTTGTTCTAATTTATCTAATCTTTCTAAACAATTAATTAATAAGAGTATTATAACATTATTTTGTTTTTTAATTAGTAATATAGGTAGTGTATTGAATTGGGGTGTTGGAAAAACCAACTACAGTTACGGGTTTGTCTAAGGTTTTGATGTAATTACTATTAATTATAGAAGGATCTAGTACTGTAATTGTACAACCAGTATCAATAATTGCATTTGTTTCTATACTTTTTTTATGATGTATGAGCTGTAGTCTAATTGTTATTAAATTATTAAACTTGTTTGTGTACAAAATTTGTCAATATTAAAATATTGCATTAGCTGTTTATTAGAAGCATCAAAATTTATAGTTTCTATGTGATTTTTAAAATGAATTAAGGTATCTTCAATTTGTATTATCTTTTGTTCTAAATATTCTAATCGTCTATTAACATTCTTATCGTAATAAGTATTAACTTGTGTTGATTTAGATGTGGTTGCTTTAATGTCTAAATTGAATTTTTGTTTTAAGCATTTGGTACATGCTTCTTTATAGCATAAGTTGCATAAAATCCAAGTTCACACAACCCTCTACATCTGGGGTTAAAAATGTAGCTAATCCTGTACAACAGGTAACAGGTAAAGACAAGACAAATCCTGTGACAACTGGAAATTTGCTAAAAATTTCTGAAAATCCTCTTAGTTCGGGAGAAAAAACTGCTAGTCTGGCCCCACAGGTAGCCAGTAGAGACATATCAAACCCTGAGACCCCTGTCCATTTGGGAAAAACGGAGAAAAAGAAATCTGTATCAAGAAAACAAAGGACGACTGCATTAAAGACCCAAGCTGCAAAAGTATTTTTGGATATACTTCAAGACATGGATTTTTCCCAAAGCCTTCGAACTGATATTGAAGACTTTGCTCAAAAACCCAATACAAGTGAAGAAGAAAGAGAATTCCAACGGGAATTTCTAAAGACATTAGATAACACTGCATCTTCCAGTTCCTCTACAAAGGAAGAAAAGGACAGCAAAGACAGAGATACAAAATAAATCAGTGACCATGGCCTACAGCAAGACATCAATGACCTCTTATTTTGACAAATTGGCCGCCTCTGACAAGACGAAGACAGACAACAGACGACAGCTGGAGCAAATAAAAGAAAAGAAAACACTCAGCTCAAAACTGACAAACAACTTTCGATGAAAAAACTGATATAAAGACGACTGCAGCTAGCATCTTCTTTATATAAATGAAAAGACAAAAAGATGATTTGATCAGCAAAGTTCAATGTATGTCCCACCACGCTTCTGAGCGTACTCTGATGGTGTGTCAATATTAATAGGTGTTTGGGTTGTTTGTTGTGCAATTTGAAAAAAGTTTTTTGAAATTGTAATTGTATTAAGTAATAGACATAGACAGACAAATTGAACAGTTTAGACAAAACATATTAGATTTAACTTCACCACAAATACTTTATCAAAATAATGCAACTCTTAGTCAAACACAATTATTTATGCACTATAGAGAAACACAAAATAGATGTATAGGTGAAGATGTAGTAAGTATAAATTTAATACACCCTAATTCCGAACAAGAACTTATTAGAGGCAATTTTAATTTAACACATATAGGCTTAATAGTGATAGGAATCAAAGGCTTAACTAGAAGAGACACTGGAGCAAAAGTTTTTCTATCTATAATAGACGATAGATTTACAAGTGAGCAAGCAATTTTAGGAGCCATAGAAGTTGATATGAACAACAATGGTGGCATATTTTATTGTGCACCAGACTTTTGCTTAAATACAAGAGATTTTGCTAGAAATATTAAAATTAAAATTATGACAAAAGGATATGAAGATTTTCAGCAAGGCAAAAATCTTTTAATCTGTACTACTTTTATAGGAAAACTTACACAAAATAGCTAAGTAGGATATCAATTAAGTATAGAAGATACAGCTAAGTTTATCATAAATAGAGGAATTAGACTTTTACCCCCTTACAAAGTAGATTCTTTAGAAAATTCAGGTCAAGAGTGGCAAGTAGACAAAATAGTAGGAACTAGTTCATCTACGAGTATTGTACCTACAGACAGTTTTTGGCATCGTAATACATCTGTAAGAATGTCAGTTAGATTTGCAAATTATGTTGAAGCAATTAATAACAGTGACACCCAAGAAACCGAGACAGATGAGTAATTTAGAAGTTTTTAAAATAACAGAATTTAAAGTATTAAATCAAAAAATAGGCACTACATTTGTAGAAAGAGGAATTAGTATGAAACAATTACAAGAATGTACACAACTAGTTGAAAGGGAAGAACATCTTGAAAAAGAAAGTCTTGATATCTTCAATCAATATGAAGAATACATATTTCAAGAAAAATCCCAAGACATAATAAATTATTTAAAAGACTTAGATATAAGTCAGACATTTATCCATCAACCCCTCTTAGAAAACACATTTGAACCTAAAACAAATCATAAAATCGAATTAGACAACAAAATTAATGAAGCATTAAAAGAGATAGAAAATATAAGACAAAAAGAAAATAATAACTTAGTAGAAAAAATAGATATCTTAGAAGACATTAGTCTAAATATAGAAGAAGAGTTTTTAAACCATTATGATAATATATATTTAGATTTATAATATATAGTTTATAGTATATTTTGTTTAAGTCCCATCTTTTAATGGGGTTTTCTCCAATGAAAGATAATCTTTCTACTGCATTAATGATATCATGTTTGTTTGAAAAATAATTTATTAAATTATAATTTATTCTATCTGTATTATATGTGTCTTCTGTTTCAGTTATGTCTAGAAATTCGTCTGAATAGTCTGTGGTTTTTATGCAGCATATGTATGTATATATATAAACATATACATATATATGTGTTCCCAACCTATTATGGTCGTACCCAAGGGCCCAATAAGGGTCCATTTCATGCGAACACGTCAACGGATTCAACGGTCAATACTTCAACGCTGCGAACCGGTCAAAGTGCGGGAGCCCAAGTCACGTGCATTCTTTGCTTTACACGCCTCACGGACTTGGTCACCAATTATTTTACATCAACGTCACTCACGGTAGCACGTTCGTCACACCAAAACCACCCGAGAACTTCTTCACCAAAAACATCAACCGACGGCGCAACTGGGGCAATGGGGTCAAGGGGCAAAGGCCTTAGCCAACCCCATGGGGTCAGCCTCGGCCTCACCCAAGGCCATGGGGTCGGCCTCGGCCTCACCCAAGGCCATGGGGTAGGCCTCGGCATCCCATGGGAGGTTGGCCTTGGCCTTCCCCCCCCCCCCCCCGGTTCTTCACTTTTCGCGCAAAGTCCCTTCCGCGCTTTGTTCGTCTCATACACTTCGCCATCGGCCTTGGCCACCCCCTAGGGTCGGCCTCGACCTCACCAAGGGGTCGGCCTCGACCTTCCCAAGGGGTCGGCCTCGGCCTCCCCAAGGGTGGTGGCCTTAGCTTTCCCCCATGTTTGGCCTATGGCATCCCCTCCCGCGCGCACTTGTTTTCTCAAGTCTTCACACCTCCGCGATGTTTACGGACGTTCGTACATCGACCTCGCGACGTCCGTCGTCCATCAACCTCGCGACGTCCGTCGTGCATCGATCTCGTGACGTCCATCGTCCATCAACCTCGCGACTTCCGTCGTGCGTCGACCTCACGACGTCTGTCGTCCACCAACCTCGCAACGTCCGTCGCGCACCAATCTCGCGACGTCCTTCGTCCATTAACCTCGCGACGTCCGCCGCGCACCAACCTCGCGACGTCCGTCGCGCACCATCCTCGCGACGTCCGTCGTGCATGAACCTCGAGACGTCCGTTGTACGACGACCGCATACCATCATTTCCAACTTTGTCATTACTACATATTGCATTCATCATCTTGTTATGACAGGTACACTCAGCTGAAATCCCATCTTCGGGACACCCGACGCGTGCCCGTGCACCGTCTCCGCGACCTTCGTCGCCGCGCCCGTGCGCCATTCTCATCATGCGTGCCCCCGGCACCAAGTATAGCTCCGCGACGTTCATCTCCGCGCCCGTGCGCCATTCTCATCATGCGTGCCCCCGGCACCAACTATAGCTCCGCGACGTTCGTCGCCGCGCCCGTGCGCCATCTTCATAATACGTGCCCCCGGCACCAAGTATAGCTCCGCGATGTTTGTCGCCGCGCTCGTGCGCCATTCTCATCATGTGTGCCCCCGGCACCAACTATAGCTCCGCGACGTTCGTCGCCGCGCCCGTGCGCCATCTTCATGATACGTGCCCCCGGCACCAAGTATAGGTCCGCGACGTTCGTCGCCGCGCCCGTGCACCATTCTCATCATGCGTGCCCCCGGCACCAACTATAGCTCCACAACGTTCGTCGCCGCGCCCGTACGCCATCTTCATGATACGTGCCACCGGCACCAAGTATAGCTCCGCAACGTTCGTCGCCGCGCCCGTGCGCCATTCTCATCATGCGTGCCCCCGGCACCAACTATCGCTTCGCGACCTTCGTCGCCGCGCCCGTGTGCCATTCTCATCATGCGCGCCCCCAGCACCAAGTATTGCTTCACGACGTTTGTCGCCGCACCACTCTCATGACATGTGCTCCAGCACTGGGGGCTTGCGTTGGCACCCCTATGGACTATGACCCCCGGGTCACTCTGACACGGGAGCAGGTCTTCGGAGGGCCTTGCGCCTAGTCTACCTGGCAGTTGGGCGTCGAGTTTTCCCCACCACTGCGAGGCCTGTGGGACTCTGCAAGGGCTTGGATTGGAGGCTAGATTAAGGGGTTTCTCTGGCCACACCGATGCTGTGGGAGCCAGTCTTTCCAGACAGACAGAGCGATGTTGTACGAGGCAGACCGGGTGAATATGCGATTCAACAGTCCGCGGAGCACCGACAGTTGTGGACCCCTCGGTGACGTGTCACTCCCGGGGAGCACCACGTGTCGCGTGATGACATCATCATCTCAACCTCTATAAATAGAGGTCTTGAGAATTCATTTAAAGGGTGGACATTTTCAGGATACTTTCACTTTCTCACTCTAGAATCCTAGAGAGAGATACATACAGGACCCTGACTTCGGACATAAGCATCAGACTGTGACTGTCGTCATGTATTCATTCTGCGCCATCGCCCAAGAAGCACTGCCACCCTCAAGCTCTGTCTGGGAAGCCCTTGGTCTCTGCCCTTGCTGTGTCTCACATCATCACACTTGGCATCCGAGTCGGACTGCATTCCTTGTGGCACCTCCACGTCGACTGCGAACCCACTTTCCCTGGCATCAATATGTATGTATATATACATACATATATCTACATACATATACATACATATATCTACATACACACACACACACACACATATATATATATATACATACATACATATGGATGTATATATGTATATATATGTACATATATACATATATATACATATATACATATATATACATACATATATATATATAGGGGGCCGATCCACACCCACCGGTGGAGAAATAACAATTTCTCCACCGAACCGCGGGTAAGAGCAGCGGTTGGGAAAAAGTTGTCCTGACACTGCATTAATGATGGAAAAAAGGCATTAATGATGGAAAAAAGGCATGAGAAAATGGCGAGAAAATGGTAAGAAAATGGGGAAAAGGAGAAAAAGGACACCAACCGCATGAAGAAGCAGCGGTTGGCCTGCCACGTGGCGTCCCCCACCCCTGCCACGTGGCCCAACCCCATGGGCCCTGCCACGTGGCGTCCCCCGCCCTTGCCACGTGGCCCAACCGCGTATACAACCCGCGGTTGGGGCATGGACCCTGCCACGTGGCGTCCCCCACCCATGCCACGTGCCCCAACCGCGGGTTGTATACGCGGTTGGGGAGATGGCCCCTACCACGTGGCGTCCCCCACCCATGCCACGTGCCCCAACCACGGGTTGTATACGCGGTTGGGGCGATGGCCCCTGCCACGTGGCGTCCCCCCACCCCTGCCACGTGGCCCAACCGCTTATACAACCCGCGGTTGGGCACGTGGCGGCCCCTCCACTTGCCACGTGGCCCAACCGCATAAACAACCCGCGGTTGGGGGTGATGGCCCTGCCACGTGGCGCCCCCGGGTGATGCCCCCCTCCCCCATGATGCCCCACGTGTTGTCCTTCTGCCAAATTTTTTTTTTTGCCGCAGCCTTTGACCGCTCAATCACGGGTTTTTTTTTCTATCTTTTTTCTTCTCTCTTCCTCACTTTTCTCTCTTTATAATCCCCTCCCCCGAACCCTTCTTCTGCACTCTATCAACTTTACCAACTTCCTTCGTACTTCATATCTCACCTACATAATCTCCACAACAATACAAACTAAAAAATTTTACGCTAGAAGATCGGTGGATAACCGCTAGAAGATCGGTAGATTTTTCTTTAAATACATCAAGTCACAACAAGTAAGTATTTTGAATTTCCTTATAATTCAATGTTAGGTTTATACAAATCAGCGTATTACATTTATAGATTCCAAAATAGCGATTTTTTATGGCGCCAAATATAGACAGTTTTTCACGAATTTATAAAAAATAGCTAGAGCTAGATTTTGGCAAAATGCAAAAAAGAGACCCTAGTTATTCTTAAAGGATCTGTCTCAGGTAAAAATTTCAGATTTTTCCAAAGACTGGAAAGGGGTTAACTGATACGGGGAACCTTGTAATTCTGCAGTGTATTTTAAAATATCAAGCTAGCGCGATTTCGGGCAAAAATTTTATGAGAACCCTAGGATGTTGGGAAGTTCCATTCCCCAGGAATTCGGGCCATTCCGAAGCCGTTACCTATTTTTTTGACCGAACGGCCCTTTAAGCGCTTGATCCGAAATCGGTTCGAGATTTTTGGGTGAAACCTCCGTAAAATACTTTTTAGGTCAAAAATGAATTCAGGGAGCCTAAAATAGCATTTCGAAGCACTTTTGATATTTTTCGATGCCAGGGGGCATTTCGGTAATTCGTCGCCCCGAGAGGGGTATTTCGGTAATTTTACAGTGCTAAGTTTTTCGACGGACTTTTTAGTCCAGAAATGTAATTACAAAACTGAAATGTTGTTTTGAAGCTGATTTGGCGCGCGTAGGGGTGATAATGAATCCCCGGGGGCATTTCGATAATTTGTCGCTCAGCGAGGGTATTTTGGTAACTGAACGTTGTAACACAACTGGAGGAAATAATTTTCAACACTATGTGTATTCCTAGGGTTTAACACTATGACTATGTGTGTTTAATGTGAATACGAAACGTAATTGTCGCTAAAGGTGAAAACTTAATTAGACAGTTTTTTCACGAATTTATAAAAAATAGCTAGAGCCTGATTTTGCCAAAGTGCAAAACAAAGACCCTAGGTATTTTCAAAAGATCTGTATCAGGTAAAAATTTCAGATTTTTCCAAAGACTGTAAAGGAGCTAGCTGATATGGGAAACCGTGTAACTTCGCAGTCTAATTTAAAATACCAAGCTAGCGCGATTTCGTGCAAAACTTTTATGAGAACCCTAGGATGTTGGGAAGTTCCATTCCTCAGGAATTTGCGCCATTCCGAAGCCGTAAGCTATTTTTTTGGCCGAACGGGCCTTTAAGCGCTCGATCCGGACACCGGTTCGCGATTTTTGTGCGAAAGATCCGTAAAATACTTTTTAGATCAAGAATTAACTCAGGAGGCGTAAAATAGCATTTTAAGGCTATTTGATATTTTTCCTGATGCCAGGGGCATTTTGGTAATTTGCCACCCTGCGAGGGGTGTTTTGGTAATTTTCCCGCGCCAAGTTTTTCAAACGAATTTTTAGTCCAGAAATGTAAGTAAACCACCTGAAATGTTGTTTTGAAGCTGGTTCGGGGGCGTTGGGGTGATAATGAACCCCCAGGGGCATTTCGGTAATTTATCGCTCATCGGGGGCTATTTTGCTAGGAAGGATCCAGCTTAAAATTCATACCTTAAAATAACTTTTAGTTCAGGAAAGGGTGTGAGACACCCGAAAACTTATTTTGTTCCGGATGTTCTGAACCTTGTGACGCACCGGCGATGACTGCCAGGGGGTATTTTGCATAAGTAGCGGGTGTTTTGGTAACTTTGCCCCTTTAAATTTTTTCCTGATATATTTGGTATATAATTGACGTGACTCATTTAAAAACTTGACTTTAAAGCGGTTTTGAGGTGTTGGGGGTGTAGGGGCCATCGGGGGGTATATTGCTATATAACCACGTTGGCGCTAAATTCAGTGGGAACTAGCGTAATTAAGCGTTCGGAGTGGTGGGAAGTGAGGATTTGTTTTAATACATTAAAATAATGACTATTGCTAATGTGTTGGTAAGCTAGGTTAAAGATCCAGTTATAGTTTTGGAATGTAAATATTATGGACGCTAAGTTGGTTTATAATTATATTTTGTTCTTAGAGGTATGAATTTCAGCCGTGGACCTCGTGATACATCAATCCTATACGATGACGATGACCACGTCGCGAGGCACGTATTTGACGGTGTCGATAGGAGTGTTTTGGAAACAATTCAAAGCACAAGGCACCTTGAAGAGTGGGTACTAAACGAGGAACAAATACGTCGCGAGGCACGTATTGTTCTTGTTTCATAGGCTTGATTCTCGTTTTTATTGTTGGATGCAGACTACTGTCCTCTCTCTAGCGTGCGAACGGCCACAGGGGGACCCTTGGACGGTCGTGATGATAAAGGACCGACCAAAGTAATATAACGGTCACGATTGCGGGATTTACGTCCTCAAGTACATGGACTACATTGCTCGCTCGGAAGTGCTCAAACACTCCTCGTGGACTAGGAAGGATGCCTTGACGTTTAGGTATAGGATAGCCTGGGAGCTGAAAAAGAATGAAGCTAGACGCCTTCATTACCATTATCCTGACGTGCGTGGCTAGCTGCTGTGATGTTACAAAAAACTGTACCAAAAAGAAATGTACATAATTTTTCGCATGCTATGAATTTGGCGCTAAAATGTGCGCGAATATACCTTTCATATGACGCATTCGAAAAAATTACACGTCTCGCTTTTCGCCGAAATTCATAGAAATGGGCTAACTAGCGTGCATGAGGTGCAATGAGAGAAAAAAAAGTGACAAAAAAAATTGTAACTTTTTTCGGAAGTTATCAATTGGGCCTTAAAGTGTGGCCGAATAGGCCCTTCCTAGGAAAACCAAAAAAATAATGTGTCCCGTTTTTTGCCGAAATTCTTACAAATGGGCTAATTAGCGTGCCTGAGGTGCAATGAGCGAAAAAAAAGTGACAAAAAAAATTATAACTTTTTTCGGAAGCTATCAATTGGGGCCTAAAGTGTGCCCGAATAGGAACTTCCTAGGAAAACCCAAAAAATAATGTGTCTTGTTTTTCGCCGAAATTCTTACAAATGGGCTAACTAGCGTGCCTGAGGTGCAATGAGCGAAAAAAACGTGACAAAAAAAATTACAACTTTTTTCGGAAACGAGATTTTAAGCTTTGAAACGGGATTTTAAGCTTCATGAATTCACTCTTTAAAATAACTTTTCAGGTGTCTCACACCCTTTCATGAACTAAAAGTTATTTTAAGCACAAATTTGTATAATGTAAAATTAGCAAAATAGCCCCCGATGAGCGGCAAATTACCGAAATTCCCCCGGGGGTTCATTATCACCCCAACGCCCCATATGGCGGCTACACCACCGGCAGTCTCAAAACCGCTTTGCTTACTACTTTTTAAATGTATCACATCAATTATATACCAAATATTTCCTCCGAAGATTTTAAAGGGGATGCGTTAACAAAAATTACCCCGCTATGTATGCAAAACACCCCCTGGCAGCCATTGCCCCAACAAGCATCTCAGAACAACTGGAACAAAATAACTTTCCGGGTGTCTTACACCCCTATCCTATAACTAAAAATCATTCGAGAAAATTTTCAAGCTGGTTCAGTTAGCAAAATAGCCCCCGTCATTGCGGGCAAATTACCGAAATGCCCCCGGGGGTTCATTGTCACCCTAACGCCCATCAAACCAGCCTCAAAATAACCTTTCAGATGTTTTACTTACATTTTTGGACTGAAAAACTTGACACCGTAAAATTAGCAAAACACCCCTCGCGGGGTGGCAAATTACCAAAATGCCCCTGGCATCAGAACAATCTCAAAAGTGCATTGAAATGTTATTTTAAGCTTCCCGAATTCATTCTTGATCTAAAAAGTATTCTACGGACTTTTCGCCCAAAAATCCCCAACCGGTGTCCGAATCGAGCGCTTAAAAGCCTGTTCGGCCAAAAAATTAGCTAACGGCTTCGGAATGGCCCGAATTCATTGGGAATGGAACTTCCCAACACCCTAGGGTTCTCATAAAAGTTTCGTGCGAAATCGCGCTGGCTTGATATTTTAAATTACACTGCAAAGTTACAAGGATCCCCGTATCAGTTAACCCCTTTGCCCCGCTACGTATGCAAAACACCCCCTGACAGCCATCGCCCCAACAAACATCTCAGAACAACTGGAACAAAATAACTTTTCGGGTGTCTTACACCCCTATCCTATAACTAAAAATCATTCGGGAAATTTTTCAAGCTGGTTCAGTTAGCAAAATAGCCCCCGATGAGCGGCAAATTACAGAAATGCTCCCGGGGGTTCATTGTCACCCTAACGCCCATCAAACCAGCTTCAAAACAACCTTTCAGATGTTTTACTTACATTTCTGGACTGAAAAACTTGACACCGTAAAATTACCAAAACACCCCTCGCGGGGTGGCAAATTACCAAAATGCCCCTGGCATGAGAAAATTTCAAAGGTGCTTTAAAAAGCTATTTTAAAGCTTCCTGAGTTCATTCTTGATTTAAAAAGTATTTTACGGATTTTTTGCCTAAAAATCCCGAACCGGTGTCCGAATCGAGCGCTTAAAAGCCCGTTCGGCCAAAAAATTAGCTAACGGCTTCGGAATGGCCCGAATTTCTTGGGAATGGAACTTCCCAACATCCTAGGGTTCTCATAAAAGTTTCGCACGAAATCGCGCTGGCCTGATATTTTAAATTACACTGCAAAGTTACAAGGTTGCGCGTATCAGTTAACCCCTTTCCAGTATTTGAAAAAATCTGAAATTTTTACCTGATACAGATCTTTTGAAAATAACTAGGGTCTCTGTTTCGCACTTTGGAAAAATCTAGCTCTAGCTATTTTTTATAAATTCATGAAAAATTCTATAATAATAATAAAAAGGACATGAAAGGATATTATAATAATAATAAAAAGGACAAGAATGAAAATGGAGAAAACCCAACCGCCACACTTAGTGGCGGTTGGTATCATTGCAAATTTTTTTTTTTCTGTCGTTAAATGTGAAAACTTAATTAGACAGTTTTTAACAAATTTATAAAAAATAGCTAGAGCTAGATTTTGCCAAATTGCAAAAAAGAGACTATAGTTATTTTTAAAAGATCTATATCAGGGAAAATTTTCAGATTTTTACAAAAACTCGAAAGGGGTTAACTGAAACGGGGAACCTTGTAACTTTGCAGTATAATTTAAAATATCAAGCTAGCGCGATTTCGTGCGAAACTTTTATGAGAACCCTAGAACATTGGGAAGTTTCATTTTCCAGGATTTTGGGCCATTCTGAAATTGTTAGCTAATTTTTTGGCCGAACGGTGCAATTTTTTGGGAAATAGACCTAAAAAAATTAGCCCGTTCGGCCAAACAATTAGCTAACGACTTCGGAATGGCCCGAAGTCCTGAAAAATAGAACTTCCTAACATCCTAGGGTTCTCATAAAAGTTTCGCACGAAATCGCGCTAGCTTGATATTTTAAATTATACTGCAAAGTTATAAGGTTCCCCATTTCAGTTAACCCCTTTCCAGTTTTTGGAAAAATCTGAAAATTTTCCCTAATATAGATCTTTTAAAAATAACTACGGTCTCTTTTTTGCAATTTGGCAAGATCTAGCTCTAGCTATTTTTTATAAATTCGTTAAAAACTGTCTAATTAAGTTTTCACATTTAACGACAAAAAAAAAAATAAATTTGCAATGATACCAACCGCCACTAAGTGTGGCGGTTGGGTTTTCTCCATTTTCATTCTTGTCCTTTTTATTATTATTATAATATATATATGTCCTTTAAATGTCCTTTTTATTATTATTATAATATATATGTGTCCTTTTTAAAAAAAAAATGCAACTTGGCAAATAATTCCCAACCGCATGTAGGGGTTGCGGTTGGGCATTAATGCCAACCGCAACTCCCACACGCGGTTGGGCATTATGCCCATTTTCTCGCGAGATTTTCATTTTTTCGCGATATTTTGGTAAATTTCTCGTGCCATTTTGGTCCTTTTTGGTCTTTTTCGTCCTTTTTTCCGTCCACGTGGCCAACCGCTGCTCTTACCTGCGGTTCGGTGGGAAAATTGTTATTTTCCTACCGGTAGATGTGGATCGGCCCCCTATATATATATATATATATATATATATATATATATATATATATATATATATATATATATATATATATATATATATATATATATATATATATGGAGCTGCTCCATTGACCACGCGGGCAATGTGGGCCCAGTTGCCCGCTCAATCTGTTCGTCAATCTTGAAAGGATGGACGACCCAGATCTACTTTTTTTAAATAAAAAAAGTGTCGTCCGCTACATAATATAGCAGACGATCTTTTTGGCCAAAATACTCCCCGCAACCTGTCCACTACACAGTGTAGCAGACGACTTTTTGACCCTGACCTTTGCCAGTCACAAGGTCATCCGCTACACAGTGTGGCAGTAGCGGAGGACCTGCGGCTGACAACTGTCATATCCTGTCCCCCCTCTCCCTTTGCTAGACTGTCCGGCAGACAGCGTGGCATATGATATACCCAAAATTGCCCTAATTCTCAGCTTTTTTCCCATTTTCACCTCCTTGAGCTCCACGTGCCTCCATTTTCAACTCCCTTTAAGTTCCAAGCTTCATGTAACAAAGTTTCAAGCTTTACTCAAATAAGGTAAGTTTATGAATGGTAAAGTTTTTTCTATGGGTAGAATGGTGAAGTTCTTTTGGGTTTTTTTGAGATTATTTTTGTTGTATTTATCTGTATATTCATCAAAATAATTTTAATTTGTGACGTTCAAGAAATTATTTTCTTATGTTCAGGAAATTAATTATTGTAGTTGAAGAAAATAATTGTAGTTAAATTTGCATTTTTTTGAGATTATGTTTGTTGTATTTGGCATGCTAAATTTGTCCGTCATCAAAGTGATTTTAATTTGTTATGAGCAAGAAATTAATTAATTTGTTATGTTCAAGAAATTATTAAAGTTAAATTTGCATTTTTTTTAGATTACGTTTCTTGTATTTGTCATGCTAAATTTGTCTACTCTTCAAAGTGATTTTAATTTGTTATGATCAAGAAATTGATTTGTTATGTTCAAAATTATTAATTGTTAAATTCGCATTTTTTTTGAGATTATGTTTGTTGTATTTGTCATGCTAAATTAATCTATTGATTTGTTATGTTCAAGAAAAGCAATTTTTTTAATTAATTTCCATGCCTAAAATTGTTACAGTTTGATAGTTAAACATAATTTATTTCTACATAAGTTTTGTTTTACAATGTCTGATTTTGTGTAAAGCTTACACACCCCAGTAGATGCTCATGATCCGTATCTAGGGCAAACGTTTCGAACATTAGAAGAAACCGAAGAATATTTTCGAGCATATTCGTTGAGGGTTTGTTTTGACATTAGAGTGGTTTTTCTTGATTGCGCTACTACATTTTAAGGGAATTACTTTTGTAAAAAGTCAAGCACATTATGCTCAACTTGGTGCAGAGAATTTGTTGTGGTATAGGTTGGTTGAATTTGGAGATCTGTTTGACCCAGAAGAGCGACAAGAAATATGAACAAAAGAAAATGGTCAAAATCCAGCATCCACACAAGTGATGAAGAAATGTCAGAGGTGCAATATAAAGATGACCAGTATGCGATACAAGTCAAAAGAAATGATAGGAAAAATTGTTGCTGTTAATTGGAGATGAAGACCATTATTAACACTTAACAAGTCCCTGAATGATGATTAATGTTTTGGGACATATATCAAGTTGATTTAAAGGGGGTGTTAAAAAATAAGCTTGATTTATATTATTATAGTGGTGCATTCGTGACATGTTAGCGGTCATTAGTCATGTGTCAGTACTGTGATAATAATGTGTTGGTGGTTGATATATTACAAATGCACTACTAGTGCGTTTATAGCGTCTTGTTATTATGTGGATAGTTGGAGGAGTGGTGATATTATTACAAGTCCAGAAGTTGCAGTAATAGTACTTATAAAGCCATAAGCCATGTACTATAGTCATTTAGTAATAAAGAAAAGGGTGTATGGTGCAAGAGGTAAGAGATAAAATTCTGGTTTAATTCTGTTCTCTTTTCAATATCTCTCCATCTCCGCTTCATATTTGTAAGCTTGTGAGTTTAATTGACAATTTACCTATTTAAGATCCGGTTTCTCAGCCCTCCTAGTAAAATGACGCCAAGTATGCGTACTTCCTGAACACATTTGACTCCTAATTAATCTCACTGACATTCATTGCATGGGTTGGTTGAACACCTCAGTGCAGTCGTAGAAATAGTATGACGACGTTAATTCTCCCTCCATCAGGGATGACAAAAAATCGTCTTGACTGCATGATATATGATCCACTACAAAGGGTTTGGTCCAAAAATCTTCAGTATGTTCCGAGAATGTTTCAGATGAATGGGAAAGTGAACAGTCAGTGTCTGAAGAGAAATATGATTCATCACGTGAAGCATTGGCTGGCAACTGGTAGCTTACAGAGCTCTGCTGAGATGGATTGTCAGAGACCACATTTTCAGATGCAGTTTCAGGAAATTTATCTGCGGCCAGGTTCATTTTTCGATTTGATTCCGCTCGTTTCTTGAGATGGGTGTGCCAATAGTTCTTTATTTCGTTATCTGTTCTTCCTGGTAATTTTTCTGCCATGGCCGACCATCTGTGTACGAAAATAGAGTATAAGATTTTTGCAGTTGTTATACGAAATATTAAGCTGCAAGATAAACCCAAACACCTTTCAGTACTTAATTTGTCCGATGGAGCAACATTTACGTACTTGGTTCCAAGTCCATCATGTAACTTGAAGATGAGCTCCTCTTCTTGTTTGCTGTAGTTGCCGCGTTTTACGTTAGGCTGAAGGTAATTCTTCCATCTTAGCCTACAACTCTTTCCGCATCTGGATAGACCTGAAAGATGAAACTTGGTTAAGGTACGTAGTGGTTCGTCTTTTTCCTTCATTCACAGCTATGTTTCCTGCGGAAACCTTCAGAAACAAGTAATGAAGCCTTGTAAAGCAGACAAACCTAGTACGAAATACGCACTTCTCGGGGGTTAGGATACTACTTTTGTTATGGAGATTATTTTCCAAAACCTTTAAACAAAAAAGTGCTACTTTTCAGTTTTTTTTTAAAAGTAACATGTTTGAATTTAGTCTCCCTTTGGTCTCCACATAGAACCCCAATAACTGGTCTTTTAGACAAGAAGAATATTTGGGCTAAGAAGGATTGACTGGTAATGATGGTTTCTCCAAACCAACAAGAATCTGTTCTACGCACAGAGATCGTTATGAAGGGCAAAAATTAGGGAAGAAAGTGTCCCGACCCGCAAACTTTGGGAGTTGACGCCAGTTCCAATGCCCATATTTCTGGATGTAAGCTCTCAACTTCTCGTCTTCTTCTTCACTCCATGCACCTTTCTTCAGTCCATTTTTGTCAAAGCTAGGAGCTCTCACCATTTAGTTTTGAGAGTACTAGGAGCTTCTCTCTCTCTCTCTCTCTCTCTCTCTCTCTCTCTCCCTCACTCTCTCTAGACCTCTTACTTCAAGTGGGACACCTATACGTAGCTTACTGCAGCCTATTTATACGCTTAAGGAATCTGAAACTAATATAGAACGCACCGAGGTTCCAGGAAGGATTGCTCATGGTGACACTGGGTCCCTCAACAAGACGGAGGAAGAATTGAATTATCCAAATAGCAGTTATCCAAATTCTTATCAAATGCTAACATCATGTAAACCATTCACTAAATAATACAACAATGGATAAAGGTCATTACCCTGTAAATAAATATGTAATAGACGAAGTCTTTTAAATTGTGGAAGTGACATGTAATCTTATTGGTAACGTTATTTCCTCACACACCCCCGCACCCACACCCCAAAGACAGATGTCATCCCATTTGTTTTGGCGTCCCTTTCCTTTTCACTGAAAGTATAAAAAGTGACCCAACTTCGGTAAACCTTATAAAACTAAAAAACGGATTCTGGAGCTTCTTAAACTCTATATGATCAATATCCTGAACTTTATTTGGACCATTAACACGGCAAAAACACTTTTCGATAAAAATGAAAATATGCGGCCAACAAACGACCATCAGTTGTCCTCCAGAATGGATATAGACCAGGTAATGCAATCCTATACGTATGAAAGGGGTAACCTCCTCGTATGCCTAATATAAGTAACTCAATGAGGTTCAAGAAGTTAAGTTCTCATACTCTGAACATCCCTGTTGACTTATTAGTTTGAAGATTGTTATCTCTAGAATAGTGCACAGAGGTTAATTTTATCGAGTTTCTTCAAGAAAGAACTAACGTTTATCATTTTGTTGACAAAGTGACTAAAAGGAAAAGAAAAAAAAGAAAAGAAAAGAGAATTACTTATTGATCGACATAGCCATCGCAAAGTGCCATACCCGATGACCCATTAATACGCTCAATTGTAAACTATAAAACTGAAACCTTAACTCTTTTGTAAAGCGGCCCCATCAATGAAGACAAATTCGGAAATTTTCTTTTCGCTATACGATAACGATGATATACCTTTTATAATCATTAACAGAACCGGCCAAAAGGGGACATTCAATTTTCTACTAGCCTAGCTAGCTGTGTATAAATATTCATTAACTAACTGGCAGCCTGCTCTACTCCGCTTTCTGCTCCGCTCTGCTTCAAGTGTGAATCGCTTTTCTCGTTTAATTTTGGTTAATCAGCAACTTGTGTAAACGCATCTTGGTAGTCAACTAGTTTATTGGTCAATTATTGGCGAGATTCTTTTTGTTCCCAGTGACGTTGTGGGGCTGATGTCATTTGCTATGTCATGCCAACAAAACTGGGCAGATCCCAGACAGGCAACTCATGTTCTTGAAGTTCGATAGATGCGTAATTGGGATCTTAAAATGTGTCCACACTCAACGGTGCGGTTGACTCGGATTTCGCTTTCCCACTTTGAGAATATTTAATCCACCACTGACTGCAAACAACGACAATTATTAAGTCATTTTTGGGTTGGCAAGTTTAGAATCCGAAGTATTAAAAACAATCTTTTAAACGTTGTCACATTAGAGATCAAGATATGACAACAGAATTAAATTAAGAAGGAAGTTAGATATTTATATCGGCCAAGTTCTCCTGCTCCATTTTGTGGTCAGAGTAAGATTTTCTTCAGGTAATTAATTGAGGTAATTCAAAGTAAGTGATTCATATCCTACAGTAAACACAAATAAATAAACACTACCATAAAATGAAATATCATAACATGGAGCGGACGACAGGGTATACATGCCCCCGAACCCTAATTTCGCAGCTCTTCTTGCTTCTTTGCAATCTTTCCAGCGCCGATAGCATCTTGTACTCCATAGATTTGCAATTTCAAGCCCTAGAATCTCCTTAGACCCCCTTAATCATGCGATTAATTAAAAATGCAAGTACGCAAACCTATACTTTTTATGCGTTTAATCTTGATTTTTTGAATATTTCGCATGATCTTGATCTAGTCGAACATGTTTATGTATGGATAGTTGGTGTTTTATGCATATGTTTGTGTTGGCAAACCTAGAATTTCCAAACTTTGAGAGCAATCTTACAAAATTAGTATATTTGTTACAATTGCAGTAAAAAAAATGGACTGTGATCTCGACCCAAAGGTCGTTTTGTATCCTATGACCAAGCAAACCACACAAGTAAATCAATCTGGAATGGACAAGTAAGCTATTGATTTTATGTTTATTTTGAATTTTCAGTCATGAATATGCTATTTTATTTTAGTTTGAAATGAGCTTTGCTATTTCATTGGAAGATATACGCTTACTACAGTAGAGGTAACAAATGGACTTGAACAAGAAATTTGCATGAAAACCGGAAAGGTTTGTTGCATGCAATGAGGTTTGGATTATTAACGTACCGTGACGTATCCAATCAGCATGACCGATCATTAATCTGTACACTCGTTGAACGGTGGAAAAGTCTTGGAGAGATAAAAATAACCCTAAAGGATTTCAGGTTTATCTTACCTGTGACAGTGTAGACGACACTTTTTTGCCTACACTTTAAAAAATGTTGTTAACTAGATGTAATTCACGACACTTTTACAGAAACGTCGCAAGATTTATGACACAAATTTATACGTGTCAGAAAGCTTCGGACATTTTTGTATGTGTCACTTTTTTAGTGCCTCTCTTTTCCTTAAAGACATTTATAGAATGACATTTAGTAATGTGTCGCTTAATAGCGACACTTACAATAAAATGCTGTCAACTCCAAATATTAAACGACAACGTTTTATCAACTTCTTCTTTTACACATAAATCATAAAACGTTGGAACCGAAAAAAGGTAGAGGGAAAACTTTCAGCCTCTGGCGCCCATTATTTAACTGTTCCTCTTCTCCAGAGATTGAAGTGCAAGGTTGAATCTGAAAATCAGCCTCCGCTTGTCTCTCACAAAATCAGCCTTACAAAGTTTCCCAGACTATTTTACTCTCTCTCTCTCTCTCTCTCCCCTAAACCCTAGTTATCCCAATTTGATGTCGTGGAATTGAAAAATTAACATGCAAGGACTTCAATTTTAGAGAAGCAATGGGCACTTTTTTGTTACTGTGTTTGGAAATTTATGGAATTGCAAATTTATTTTTTTGGGCGAATTCGTTGTAGCGAGTTGCAAATTTATTTATTTTTGGTTGGATTTGTTGCGGCGACTAGAGAGTATTCCTCTTTATTAGAAATTTTATGCCACACAGTACTACACACACCGCCGCATGGGTAAACATCAGTGACATTTGGGTTGTCGTCCATTTGGAGGTACAGAATGAGGGGCTTGTAGGAGAGCAGGCGTGTGAGAGGCTTCTAATGTGTTTGTTTGGGGGTTTGGGGGCGAAGGGGGAAGGGTGCTAAAGAGTTTGCTTAGGTATAGAACATTCTGGATTATACAGACGTATCATTTGTAATAACAAAACTAGTACTGCCTGAAGAAAATCGGCAGCAAATTAATTTGGAATTTGAGGAAAAGCAATTTGCTTGATGATATGCAAACTAGAAACATGGGTTTAATGTCTTGTACGTCACACTGTGCTTATTTTTTTAGCTGATGACAGGCAATGCCACAAATTATTTTTTGAAGTCGGACTTATTGTTCCTGTGCATGTTGCGCACATTATCCTTCAACATCCAAAGCAAGTTTTGGAAATTGAGGCGGCCCAGGTACTAAATAGCTGATAATGATATGTGACAGATTGTAGCTTTGGACCTGTATTACTCAAAAGTTTGAAGACAATAAAACAAGGCAACATAGATGAAGTGACAAGGCATTTTCTACTTGCTTTTGCATTAATACATACCCTTTCCTAGGTTTTCCTTGTTTTATTTCTCGTAGTAGATTCTCCGTATTTTCTTGAAGTGGGAACAGTTGAGATATTTGTGGTTGACTGGCCTTTGGGTTTTTAGATGAGCTGGCCTCTGATAGTTTCAAATCCACGTTTCATCCATCTTGAGGATTTCATATCCTAGCCGTGTACTTTCGAAGCTTGTATTAAAGCAATGAAATTCAATTCATCTCATCACAGACCTGTGTGTGCTATCTATTTATAATTTTCATCTTCGAATTGTAGAATGAAGCTCGATGAAAAGCTGCATTGGTCTAACTAATGATGGATCTTTCCACTTTTGCAGTAGATGCCAATTGAGGAACACGCAGCTCAACCTTTTGCACAAAAGCAGAGTCTTTACAAGTATATTATTGATTTTGGCATGACTTAGAAGTCTAAATTTGCTTTGCATCAGTGAAGTTGTACAGCCAGTACTTGTCCTTGTTATTTCATTGCTTGGTTCTTGGTTCAGCCAGTAAAAACACATGCTTATCCACACCTCACCTGCCACTAAAATGTCCAAGTTTATCAAACTTTTCAGCAGCATTTTAGGTGTAGTTGAGTATGTGGTGGTGTGGATTTAAAGTTTCTTATTAATCATTGCCGACTTGCTCTAGTCATTGCAATCCTACAATGGTCTAGTATATAGCCCAACCAAAGAAAATCAACCTTAAGCATGGTGGTCAACTTTTAGCTTCATGGTGGCTGTGCTATAAATTATTCATCAGTAATGCCTCTTATACCTAACAACACCACCGAATGATGATGCCAAAGGTGTAAATAACTGTGTCAGTGACAAATATTTTTATATTCAGCCTAAGCTGTGAATGGATAGCCTATTTCTACTCTATCCTTCTTTTCATGTATACATAAGCTTGCTAGCTAGAGGCTGACTCTAGGATCTAAGGAAAGCAGGACCCTTGCTGGAAGGATTTACCTCTTAGCCCATAGAACCAGAACGTCATGTACAATGCCTGTGGTGATGCACTTGGAGGTCACATGCTATCTGAACTCATGTGTGTGGTACTTTCTCATATTCTGCGGTCATGTCCGTGAACTGATCTGTGATAATATGGATGGTAGTATAATAGCCTTCCTGTATATTGTGTCTTAGCGAAGTTGTCATTTGCTGCCGCTTCTTCGTATGGTTAGGTGCTGATGTACAATGTTATGGTTAGTTGTAATGAATGTATGATGAGGGAACTCCACAAAAATCTACAGTTGTAACACTTAGTTCCTATATAAATTCTGCTTTTGTAGGGGTGTGAAACTTTCTACCTTTCTTCCTTCGGGCAATTTTAAGTTGGAATTTTCTTGAAAGTTGAAGATATTGACATCCAAACAAAAGCTCCATTACTGCTGAGTTAGCGGTTCAGATCATCCGCAAAAATGATCTTCTTCTCCTTGACAAATCCTTGCGAGGAAAATTTATATATTTGTAGACTTGGTTGTACGTGTTGATGCACGCAAATAAGTCAAGCTTCTAAGCTACCTGTACTGAATCATGACAGAGGGTTTACCATGTGGCAACGAACCCTGAATGTCTCAAGGAAAGACGAAAGATCCAACCAATTTAGAAAGCGGAAGGTTATTCCTCTAGGTATGTAAGATCTTCTACTCTCCAATGTGAGTTTTTTTGCCTAGATTCATCATCATGATGGCTTCTTTCCTACTGTATATCGATAGGCAGTTTTTCGATAGGCCTCGTATTTGTTTCAAATGATAGGCAAGAAGTGAAAAGAACAAAAAAAGCAGGGAGAAAATAAAGTCCCCACACAAATGATTCGAAGTACATTAATTGTGAATTAGTGCATATGACTAGTAAGCTGAAGTTGGCATGTAAATGTGTGTGCGTGTGTTTATGTGAATGTAACTAAGGAATCTTAATGGTAGAGACCTATCTCGTTGAGGTACACACAAGTATAAGATAGGCAATAAGAAGGGGTAGTATACAACAATAGAAGTGGCTGAAGCTGATGTATGTGCTTTAACATCTTTTGCCCCTCTTTCTTTTCCAAGTACTACTAACATTAAGAGTAATATAAGTTCAAACAATAATGGAAACTTTTACTGTCTTGTTTGTGCAGGATAAGATGGACAATTTCGCATCAGAGCTTCCAGAATCCTTTCAAGAGCTGGCATATGCTTTCAATGATACCTTCTCTAAAGCCATGGGCTATGATAAAGACGGACGTGTTTGTTGGCTTGGATTAGGAGCTTATCAGAGTTATGCCTTTGGCTCATCATAGGAGTTGGTCGGGTAGAGAGCAGAGACATTAGGCTAGATGATATAAGTAAAATGTGTGTTAAAATGGAACAAGAAATGAAAACTCAAATAGCATCATGAGTGTCAACTTAAGTATCAACTAGAAAAACATAGTTGGATGCTAAAATGAAAGATGAAATACGAGTTGAAATGGAACAAGAGATGCTAACTCAGGTAGCAGCCCAAGTATCAACTATAAAAGCACATTGGAGGCTAAAATGCAAGAGAAGATGATGTTCCATATAAGTATGGTGATGTCGTTGATGCAGTCTTCTCATGATGTTTCTTTGACTACCAGACAAGTTAAGTTTCACTGTGTCCTTTATATGAATTTGGCATTCTTTTTTCAGTAAGTATACATTATCTACATCGTGCTATTGCTAATATGTTCCTGATGAATGTCATATCATTGGTGTGGTTTGTTTTTCTGCCATAATCTTTTTACATGGATCCTCATTGAAAGCAACATTATATGATTTAACATCATGGCACATTTTTTAAACTTGGTTATACAAGATCCTTTTTTCTATTCGTGCATTTGTTTTTGTTTGAAGTTTAGCTATATAAGTGTAGCATTATACAAAGGAATGATCAGATTTAGTTGAGATACTTGTACAAATGTTTACTTGAGTGCATGGCTGTTGTTCAGATGATCATCTTTTCTTCTGTGTTATCAATGATTACATATGATCTAATTGTTCAGGTTTCTTAACATAAAAAGTAAAGAAGAATTTCGTCACTTTAAAAAATTTGCATAATAAGATGCAAGAATGAAACTGGGTAGATAGATGAGTCTTTATCTATCTTAATCCATTCTGTTTGTAGACTAGTTTTTTGGTTTAATTCGACTTGTGTTATACTCGTTAAATTTATAATCTTCTTTTTTGATTTTTTGATTTTCATGTTTATATATTGGAAAGACATACATCAATGTTTTTCTTGGACGTAGAAGAACTGATATGCACTGCGATGACATTTTGAATGTGATGATATATCCTTAGGTTTGGTATGATTGAATGAAATTAGCTTGTTTCTATAATGATGAGTTTATAAGTTTGTTAAATTGACCTGTTTGTTCATTATTCGTGTTGGAATGGAGCATAGATTACTTAAATACTTCACTTTCACTTCTTAGGCCAATGTTCTTTTGACAAATTGCAGAATATGTGTGGCAAAAAACCAGTGATGATTGTTTAAAAGTCTATAAATAGGAACGACATTTAAAGATAATGCCATAAAAGCAAAAACTGGCACTTGATGTAAGTGTTGCAAATTTAGCAACATTTTAAAGATAATGTCGCCAAATAAATACTGGCACTTTAATGGAAGCGTCGCTAATTTACTGACATTTTTCTCAAAGTGTCGCATACCAAAGTTGACTATTGGCCCCATAATAGGCACTTAAAAGTGTCGCACAAAAGTGTCGTAAGTCTAAGGCCGACACGGCTAAGAAGTGTCGGGAAATTCCCGACGGACAAATATACTGCTTTAGATATTTCTTGATGAACAATTTATTTCGTCGGTGAAAGATTTAATTATTGACAGAATCGAGCTTCGTCAACGCATGTACACATTTAACGACCAATTGTTCTGTCATTGTAGCTCTCATAATTAATTCGTCATTGCATGTCGATGTTTGTCAAAACTGGTTGCATCACTTGACAAACTAAGATTAGTCAAGCAAAATATAGTGGTCATGCGCTTTTGTTGACGAATCTATTTCGTCAAGTGATGTTAACCCTAATCCCCTTAGTGGCTGAGACTTTGCATGATAATACCGATGTGCATAAAGATCCAATCCAAGTGTGCCTTTCATGGATGGCCCCTTGCTTTTGTATGTATGGTTGCTGGATCACATACACTTGATAGCCAAACCTACTACAGAAGGGTATAGCTCCAGTGCCTTCCATTCTAGGCTCTTGCTCTTAGAAGGTCATTCGGGCATAGATGACTGGATTCGCTTTTTCTGTGTGCGGGACTCCATTCATTTCTCAAATAATATTCTGCGACGAGCCAGTTCATCATTAAAGGTTATAATATATAAAAAAAATTATCATTATCCTTATTTATCTGCAGTGTCATTTTGTCACAAAATCCCTACAAATGATACAATACTTGGGTGGACATCATTCCCACAAAAACCACACTTGCGGAGAAAAACAGCTCAATCTAATGAATGAAAAATATGTATATCTTGCACTTGGATCATCTCTGTCCAGCTTGCAATTTCGTCCTCATCTTTTTCCTGCACAGATAAAAGAAAAATAGATGAAGTGAAATCAAAACCATTAATCCCGTCGCGGTAGAACCATATCAGCAGGTTCCTTAAAAGGATAGACAGATCCATAACTTCCTTTGTGACATAACCATATCGGCTTCCACAAAAGCATATATAGACTTCTTCAACTTAAAGCCTAAGCTCGACAATGGAAAAAAGGTTGCATAATAGAACTGAAGCTAATCGTAACTGAAGGATAAGCACTTTTCCGCATTTGTAGAATCTCACAAACAAGGTTGAGAGAGGAAGACATGCCTATGTCACTTTACACTAAAACAAAGGCACATAACATAGTTTAGGGAAATCTCTCACTGGCGGACAATCAAATGATTTTCCTCTTTTCATTATGGGAATAAAATATGTCAAAGATAACGATATTTGGAATGAACTGGGAGAAAGTTGCTCTGAAATAAGAAATAAATCCACATGACTAAAGTTTACCTCAGAGTAGTAGAATATTCTAAGCTTCCTCCGATGGTTGAGCGCTGAATCAATAGGTTCATAGGATTCTTAAAATCCACAGGAGGCCGCTCTGTTTAGCAAATCAGAAATCGATATCCAATTACGCCAATGCACACAGAAAGCAAGAAAAAGAATGACATACTGGAAAAGGTTGTAAGCTATAACACTCTAATCTTCCTTCTAGAACTGATTGGCCAAGGCAACACAACTTTGTAGCAGCGGCATTATGACGTTATTAGTTATCTTAACATTGGAATGGAAGTAACTCTTGTAAAAAGAGAAAAGAGAATGGCTCCGTAGTGGGAAGATGAGAAACGAAAGAATTTATACCTTGGATATGTAGGAACACTTTGCCCATGCATAATGAACGGCAGCCTTGAATATTCCACGGAAACGACCAAAGAACAAAAGTTTGATTCAGTTTTCAAATTGCAAACTCCAGAAATATGAAAAACAGACCAGACACCTAACCAACTAAATCGTTGAAATAAGACGATAATGTAAAGGAAACTGATCCTCAATGACTTCACCAAACGCACTCCATTCTGCCTAGAGAGATACGTAAAATACGGCCTGCATTTGTCAATTATTTAGCAAAAAATTCGGTTCCCTTGTAGTGATTTTGCTGGAAAGCAATAGATGTTGGTCAAGATAAGAAGGAACCAATTAACAATGTTCCTGGAAAGCAATAGATGGTAAAAGTCTGTGGCTAAAATTTCTTAGAAAATATTTAAAGGATACTTTTTTTTAGTTATTTTACATGTTTAAGTACTTAAAAATTTTAAGAATAGTTAAAAGAAATGTCCTTTCAGTCATTTTGAATACTAGAATTACACATATAACCACAAAAAAGGTGAAGTTCAAACTCTAAATAATTGGAGATATAAAGTCAACATATTTAACCACATATTTTATACTTTAAAGGCGACAAAGTGCACTGCCTCTAGGTTCCGGTTGCTACATTACACTCTTTGCTTCTGCCCTCACCTGTTTTCTTCTTTCCCTCCTCTAGCCGATCCACATCTGGCGTAAGATCCAATCAGTCGAGTCAATCATCTAGTGGCTTTAGGGTAAAAATTGCTTCCCTTGGTTGGTATTACAATGGAAGTAAGTTTTTATATCTTCTTTTTTAGATGCCCTGAATCGAGCTGAAGTGCTACTTTTTAGCCGGCGGCCTGCGTTGATTTCATAGTGTACTTCTTGCTTGCTTTTTAACAATGGAATGTCATGACATCGATTTTCATACTAAGGTTTATGTTTGGAATTTATAATTTGCATGTTTAATAGTAGTAGCGATTGGGTCTTTAGCACCCCAAAATTCTGCCAGGCTTCAACTAGACAGAACAAAGGGTATCCAACATTAAATTCCACCATTTGAGTAGTTTAGACAATGGACTTCATTCAACGAGATTTAACTTTTGCAAACGGAAAATCATGAACAAACATAGTAGGGCATGACTTTAGGAATATCATTATGGCCGAATCATATAAAAAAAAGAAAAGAAAAATTCAATTGCCCACCTCGCTCAACATTTCTGACTTCGCGACTGCTAGTACGAAATATGCATTTCTCGTGGATTACTATACTACTTTTGTTTTGGAGATTATATTCCAAACCCTTTTAAATAGAAAAACGCACTACTTTTTATTTTTTAAAAGTAACATGTTAAAATTTAGATTCCCTTGGAGTCCACATAGAACACTTAGGATCCGATTGGAATACGGAATTGATATTAAAGTTGAGATTGATTTTGAAATTGAACGTTAAGAATCACGATTGCGCTGTTTGGACATCTTATTTAGAATTAAAATTAAAATAAAGCATAAGGTATATAGTTCAATTTTTAAGGCTCAATAAATATAGAATTCCGGCCCATTATATTTTTCTGTTTCTTCACGTTTCACCGCAGCCTCTGTCAATGCCTGACGCTTCTTCTCTGAGCTATCTTCCTCCTCTCTTCTTTCGATCAACCTCGCCATGGCAGTGACAATCTACTGAGTAGACAGCGTTGGCTACCATCTATTATTTTGACGGCAATGAAGGCAACGACCTATTGTTTTGATGGCGGCGACGGAGGTAACGATTTACGCTTTTTCGCGGCAGCGACCGCCATCTAGGTTAGTCAAACATCTATGCTGATTTTGCTCTGATTTTAGATTGGGTTTGTCTCGGTTTAATTTTTCATTGATTTTGATTTTAATTTTCAAAAGGAAGTTTGCTTTGCATTTTAGTTTCAAAATGGGTTTCGCCGGGAGATTACAGGACTAGAACGCCAGGACTCTTATCATGCATTGGCAATAAGGAAATATGAACACAGTCTTCATACCCAACGAAGCTCCAACCCTGAATTATTTCATCATTATCTCCTTTTCGCCATTACCTCCTGTTTCCTCCTCTCGCTAGGTCATTCATGACAAAGTAGTGAAGTCATTAAATTACAGAGATGGGTTCATTGGTGACCGTTTGGTATCTCTTTACGCCAAATTGGGATGCTCTAAAGGTGCACACCAGCTGTTCGAGAAAATGCCTGACAAAGATTTGTTCTCCTGGAATTCGTTGATTTCCGCATTTTCGCGAAATGGGTGTTTTAGTAATAGCTTGAATGCATTTCTCAGATAAGCTCATCAAGTTGCAGCGTCAAGGTAGCGGTGAACATTCGCCCCCTCATTGGCGACCAGTGCCTACGTGGCTGTAAAAGTGCGTAACCATTGCTTCGCTGAAGCCTCAGGTACCATCTTATACTACTCCTAATCTCAGACTCAGCGATACTATAATTTATATTCCCGCGGTTTCATCGTTTGTGTCTACTTTTGAGTTTTATTTTTAATATACAGGTTTACTCATAAGTTTGAGTGCAAAGAGTAACTGTAAATCAAAGAAGAAGTGTTTGAGAAGTCAAACAAGGGCAAAATCATCGAAAGAAGTCAACATTTAAATGTGCTAATTCTAAGACAACAAAATAAATGAACTGTGGGGAGTGACTCTTATCAGTGAATCAATCTCAATGTCATCGAAATTTACTGCATATAAGTTTAGGTTAAGAACAAACTGTAACAAAAATATCATATCTGTATTTAATTAACTTAAGAACGTGTAGGACCTTCTAATAAGATATGATAAAGAAGGAAGTCTTGTATTAACAGCTGAAAGTAATCAAGAAAGTGCATATGGAGTTACGGAATTCAAAGCAACGCTTCATGTCAAAATTGTGTACGGTACTTCAAAATTGCTGGAAATGAATGACTTTATATAATTTGGTCATGTGCAGAATTCAGTGAGCTGTTTACACTGAAATGTACTCCGAATGTTAGCTGAAGCCCCAAATGACATGGGCAACTGAGCATCCACAAACTTTTTTTTTGGCAAGACGCATGCTTAGGTATCCCTCTTGACTAGTTTTTATGCCAAGGTATTGGAAGGTTGCAAAGGTTACAGCAGTACCTAGTATTGCTGCCTAAGATCTTAAACACGGACTCTGGTAGTTATGATGCGATTGTCTCACAGTGATGAGCCTATCTGTTTCTGCATTTATATCCTGACCGGCCTACGGCATCTGATCCATTTCATGGTCCAGGAGTTGATATCCACTTATCTCGGTAGAGTTGATATCTAGTGTGGCACATTTTTACTGCACGAGTTGGCATTTTTAGCTTATGTTTGGAGAGATTCCACGGAAGGAGGTAAATCAGTAATTTGTGTCTGGTAATTCAGTTGTTTAACCTCAAGTGACCCCATTTTGCAACCCCCAGTTATACTCTCAAATGACATGCTGACCCAAGCGTGTAAAGGTGTGCACGTGAGAGTTAGTTCTTGTTAGGAATGTATGTGACTTGCAATTTTGGTTCAATGCACCACAGCGAATAGAGATGGAGTGGGAAGGAGGGGTGTGTGTATGTGTTGAATCTTAAGTGGTGAGTTTGATGTACAGCATTTTAATTATATATTTAAATCTTTATAATTTTACATTAACATGTATAGCATTGTAATAATATATTTACATGTTTATAATTTTATATTAACATCTTTGTAATTTTTGCTCAGTGTTTTTGCCTTTCAAAGCTACTATACATGAAGCCTTTGTTAATTGGTTAACTAACCTTTCTATCTTACTTTTTCTTTTGCCCATGCAGTGTTGATGATGGATTTCCTGCTGTAACTTTTCATTTTGAGGGTTCAATCTCTTAGGCAGTTTTTCGTCACGATTATCTGTTCCAAGTTAATGTGAATATTTTCTGGATTTTGGGATCTATGTGGTTTTTGCTGTGGAATGGTTGTATTGGTGTTATTGTCAAGTACTTTTGATATTTTTGGATAATGCATGTAGCCCACCGCCTATGTCTGATGTAGCTTAGCTTCAGCAATTTTGTAGATCTTAAAATCAACTTAATTCAAGTTCATAGAAGGCTACATCTATGTTTTACGTTTTACTGTTGTATTCCTTTTTGTGTTTGTAAATAGATGAGTACCGACAGCAATACCTCGCAAGTTAGTCTTTCTAATAAAAGAAAGAATGTTGGTGATTCGAAGACAACATCATACCTTAGATGGACTGTGGAAATGGACCGGGTTCTTAATGTCTTGCTTGACCAACTTAATATTGGGAACAAAGTTCCTAATTGATGGAAACAAAGTGCGTTCAATACTGTGATATGATTGATGCGATAAGCGATCAATGTAACGTGAAAGTTATAAAAGAGAATATTGTTGGTCATTTGAAAACATGGGACGAGCACTATGAAGTAGTGTCTAAGTTGTTGACCCAAAGTGGTTTTTTGTGGGATTGTGATTCCAATAGGATTAGCATTAATAATGAAGTTGCTTGGAACACGTATGTCAAGGTAAAAAGCATATTATCTCTCTTATATTTTAGCTAATTGGAGCATAACTTATATAGTTTTTTTGTTTACTTTTCGTAGGATCATCTCGATGCAAAGCCATAAAGAAGAAAAGTATTTGAGAATTGGGCAGATTTATCAGCTATGTGCAGCCGAGCATGGCAGCCACAGCCACAGGTGCTACAGAGATGGGCATCATGCCGGGTGCAAGGAGATTGCGCTCGAGCACAACGAAGCATGAAGCTCCCAAGGGGTGAAGCAGAATAGCCCTTAAGGAGTGGGAGCCCCCAAGGGCCAAGAAAAAGGAAGACCCCAAGGGACAAGAAGGGGGAGCTTGGGCCAACCCTTACGGGGGAATTGAAGGCACATCGTTGATTCCAACACTTCCAATTTTTTTGTGCCGGAGGGGCGGCACATAACTTGAGCGTGTAACTTGGGTTGACCGGCTTAGTAGCTTTGAACTTTGACCGTTGAACTTTTGTTGACCTGCTGTGAGAGCAGGTCCAAGAGCGGTAAAAAATGCGTAACATGGATTGGCTAGCAACATGCAGCAAGGAGGAGATCAAGGGAAGATAAAGTTGATGTAACAGAGGAGGATGATTAGGCATGAGAAAGCAGTAAAAATGAGACGGTTAATCGGATTGATTATTGACTAATACCATGAAATAAGTGAGGCTTCTTAACCCTAATTATTGTTAGGGTAGGACTCATGCATGTCTGCATGTATATCACTATACAAAGTTATGAATACCCGTGTAAGGTTTGAAGGAATGGAAGGAATGAAAAGTGCTATCTATGTAGCAAGGGTGGATGAAAGTATTCTAGCACAGTTGGTGGACATCATTGGCATTCCTCTTGGTGAGTTCCCTGTAAACTACCTAGGAGTTCCACTTATTTCAACCAAATTGCAGTACAAGGACTGTAAGATACTAGTAGACAAAATCACCAAGAAGATATCAAGCTGGACAACTCAATACCTATCATTTGCCGGAAGACTCCAATTGGCAACATCAGTGTTGATAAGTATGCAAGTTTATTGGTGCACAATATTTGTCCTTCCTAAGAAGATAATCAAACAAATTGAAGGTAAGGTTAGGGCCTTTGTATGGCATGGTAAAGACGGCAAATGCAAAGTGGTTAAAGTGTCTTGGAAAGAGTTATGCCTCCCAAAAAAGGTGGCTTTGGCTTAAAGAGACTAGAAGAGTGGAATAAAGCAGCAAGCTGGAAGCATTTATGGGAGCTGGCTAGTAAAAAGATGCACTATGGGTCAAATGGTGTCACATATATAATAAAGCATAAACATCTCTGGACTTTCAAACCATCAATGAATCTCTCTTGGACTTGGAGGAAATTAGTTAAAATGAGGAATCAGATGGTACAGTTATGTACATATAAAGTAGGGAATGGAGAAGATGTATGGCTATGGTTTGATAAGTGGGCTGGAGAGGAAACATTACTCAACAGATTGGGGCATAGAGTAATGTATGATGCTGGACTGAATATGCACAGCAAAGTAAGTGCTATTATACAAAGGGGAGCATGGACTGTACCAAACACCAGATCAGCTAAACTAAGGTTCCTCAACCAAGTGCTGGAATCGTTGCCTAGACCTGATGAAGAGCAAACAGACAAAATCTTTTGGCAACCTCATCCTAGTAGCAATTTCACTATAAAATCAACATGAGAAAGTCTGAGAACAAAAGCACTAGCAGTCACTTGGTGGAAACTTCTCTAGTTTCCAGGTAATATACCTAAATGTGCTGTGATGCTGTGGTTGATTAGCAAAGGAGGTAATAGAACCAAGAGTAAGTTGAAGACTTGGAATCTGTTAACAAAAGATACATGTGAGCTTTGTGGAAAATACCCTGAGACTTTAGATCATTTATTCCTGCACTGTGAGTATGCACATGAACTATGGCAAATGGTGCTGAATAAACAGAGGACCAGAGTTTGTAGAGGGAAAAGCTTTCAAGCAAAGTTGAACAAGTTAGTGGTGGCAGTAACTACATATGGGATATGGAAAGAAAGGAATATGAGAGTTTTTGAGCACCAAAGTTCCAATGTACAGGGTTGCTTTCATGTTATACAAACTTGGATCAAATATAGAGTATATAGCTGGACAGAAGCTCCAACCACTGAGAGGAATGTGCAGCTATGCCACACATGGGGGATATGTACTCACAAAGTACTGAAGCAAGGGCATTAGAGAGAGGTTTTTGTACTGTGCTGTATTTACATATTGTATAGGTAGGTAAAACCAAATTGTATAGTACTGTGATGTATTTTTTGAAAGTGCTTGAGCATAATGGAATACTACGGACTTTTAACCAAAAAAAAAAGAAGAAGGAACGGAAGGTTCTAGAATTCTAATTATATACACTAGCACTGATATATTGGCTGGACTTATAACTTTGCGAAACCTATGTGTTTGAGTTAGATACTGGTTTATTTTCATGAATTATGTTTGTTTTGCTATAACTTTATTCTCCATGTTGATCATCACCCCACATTAAAAAAACCTAAGCCTTTAAACCCAAAGATCTCTATGTGAATCCTGGTGCTAAACCATGTACTGCACTACAAAATAATATTGCGGGAACATATTCTTTCTTCATTTGTTCAATCTAATGTTTTGCACAGTATACTAAGTAGATACTAGACCTGCCATTGGCCTAATTCTCATGTGGTATATAAGTTTTTTTTTTTTTGATTTATAAGAGAATTGCATTGATAATAGAAAATAGTATCCAACCTTAGGGCCATACAGACAGGTACTGAATAAATAAAAACACTGGTAGGCGACATATGCCTATAGATAAATAACAACACCCATCATAAGTATCTATGAATAAAGACATCACAATAAACAAAGTGGCTATCTCCAAACATTGCAATCGACCCAGTCTTGGTAGACGGTAGTGCGGGCCTAACAAGCAAAAATAGCAAGGGAGCGAGCTTCCTTCAAAAGGTGGGGATCCGCCTTGTCAATGATAAAGTGATGAAAGTTAGTTACAGTGTAGAAAAAATCATAGATGATGGGTGCCACCGTATCTAAAATATCCTTAGAGCCTGCCATCTGATTAAGGAGAAAGCAAGACTCAGTTAGGACCTGTATATGTAAAAAATTTTGTTTGATAGCCCATGAAGATGCTAAAAGAAGACCATGTGCTAAAGCAGTATATTTGTCAGACGACAAAGAAGAGAAAGTTGCAGAGGCACATCTGGAGTTATTTAAGAAACATGATAAACCAATACTAACCCAAAGCCTTATACTATCAAAACAAGAATAAAAGACAATGGTAACAATGCGAGGATTCAAGCTACCGCAAGGTAAAGGGGAGGTATGAACAATGGTTGGGCCTATACGTAAAACCGTATTGATGAGTTGAGTTTTTGGAGGGCATTTAGGTTGAGGTAAAGAACGAGGGGAGGTGGGTTGTTTAGAAAGGCCTGAATTAAAAGAATTTGTGTAGGTACGAATTTGTGCTATAATAATCCAAGGGTTAAAGGGAATATTCCTGAAAACAAGATTATTTCTATGAATCCAAATGAACCAAAAGGTGACGAAAAAGTATAAGGTTGCCAGAGTATTTGAGTTTTTGGAGTAAGAGCCAATCCAAGCAATGAGCCATTCTTTGTCGGAGCAATGGATGTCTTCCGTGCGAATTCCAAGAGGAATACCAAACCATATAGGTCTGACACTGGCGCATTCCAAGAATAGGTGGTTTGGATCTTCAATAAGTTCACACAAAGGGCAAAGATCGATTGGTTGGATGTTGAGCCTTTCAAATTTTCATAAGGTCGGTAGTCGGTCCCATAGAATCTACCAGATCAAGAAACAAATCTTAAAAGGTAAAGGCAATGTCCATAGCTTCTTCCACATATGAGCATTAGAGTTACATGGCGAGTAAGGTAGCTTCCTATCCAAGTTTAAGTCCTGAGATTTTGCAGTATAGAGCATGTTATAAGCTGAAGATACCGTAAACTCGCCATTAACCGACTTTCCCCAGATCTGTTGGTCATCAAAATCCAATCGTGAAATATGAATTGCTAAGATAGCATTAGCAATAGAAGGAGTGAACAAAGCTGCAATCTTGCTTTGGTTCCACCTGTCATCTAGAAGCAGGTCACTAACAAAGTTAGTATTTGAAGCGCAAATGTCCTCAGGAGCCGAGGGAATGCAACCAACTGAGGGTATCCAGGAATCCTCCCAAATGGAGATTTTTCTACCATTGCCAACTTGCCACCTAAGACCAGATAGTAAGCTCGTCTTTCCATTTAAAATGCCATGCCATCCACTTGAGAAACTACCTTTGACGGGGGATAATAGAAAACTGTGATTGATACAATACTTCCCACGAAGAACCCGAGCAAGGAGAGATTCCGGTCCAACCATGATTCTCCAAGCAGATTTAGACAGGAGCGCTAAGTTAAGCAGCCGCATGTCTTTAAACCCCAGGCCACCTCTCTCTACTGGCCCACATAAGGCATGACAATTGATCCAATGTATGCTTCTATGAGTGTCATTACCTGCCCACCAGAAATTTGCAAGCAGAGTATCTATCTGATGGCATACATGTACTGGAAAAATACATACCTGCATATGATAGATGAGAAGCGATTGAAGCACATATTTGACTAAAGTAGCACATCCTGCTTTGTTTAGAAGAAGCCCTTTCCAACTTGCAAAGCGGTTCCTGACTTTGTCTCTCATGTCTTGGTAAAAATCTTTCTTTTTAGCAACAGAGTCTAGGGTGGTTCCTAAATAAGTTCCAAATGATGTCAACAGTTTGAATCCCAAGCACTGAACTACAGTATTAGTATCTGTCAAAGTTTGGGTTTAAGGTAACAGAGGACTTGCTCATATTAATTTGCTGGCCAGATTTCGAGCAACAGCGTGTGAGAATAGCTTGAATAAACCCTATCGATTGCAGAGTAATCTTGGTAAAGATCATTGCATCATCGGCAAAGAACAGATGATTTATAGGTGGGCTCAACTTTCCTGCCTTGATTCCATCAATCTCATGTGAGGCTTGAGCACGAGACAAAAAGATATGGTGATATCGGGTCGCCATGTCTCAACCCACACCTTGGCTGAATACGTGTTGACGGGGTGCCATTGACTAGTACTTCATACGAGACCGTAGATACACATTGCATTACCAGAGTGATAATAGTTGCAGGGAACCTCATTTTCCGGAGGACAGCCTCCAAGTAAGTGCAATTTACCCGATCGTATGCTTTACTCATATCCATCTTGATAGCGCCAAGAATGCCTTTTGATCTTTTGGTAAGTCTAATTTTGTTGGTTAGCTCTTGAGCAGTCAGAATATTATCAGATATTTGCCTCTTAGCCACAAAAGCATTCTGAAATTGCGAAATGAGGTTCCCTAAAGATCCTTTGATACGATTAACAAGAACCTTTGAAATGATTTTATACATGGTGTTGCATAGGCTGATTGGTCTGAAGTCCCAGGCCGAGATCGGGTTTTTGCACTTGGGAATAAGCACAATAAAGGATTTATTTTGCACTTGGTATATAAGTTAGATACAGTTCCAAACAGAAACTTTTAACTCAGTTATTAGAACTTATAAGAGGGCCTCCAAAGATATAACAATATTAGCAGGGGTAACCTATACAGCAATCTCGATTCTCATGAACGATCATGAATGATGATAAATATGCGTATTGTTGGGCATTGTTCGGTTGCACACGATTATGAAGGATACACGTATTGTTGGGCATTATTCAGTCGCACACGATTATGAAGGTATGTCGATGCAAAAATCTAATCTTTTAGGCAAAAATTTCTTGAAAGACTCACTTGTAACAAAAATGGATGGATTTGGTCCATTTTAATTAGGTCGCTTTTGATTTTTTTTTCACCGGTGGATTTAGTCCATGTGTCATTCAGGAATTAAAAGTTATCTTTACTCACTAAGTGGTTGGTTGCATGTATACGTATGACTCACTAGACGGTGGTTGTAGTAAGCTTTGATTTTACCGCTTAGCGATCCACCAGAACCGAAAGCCACTGTGAAGGCCTATTGGTCTTTCACAGTTTTGTGACCATTCTTCTATCATGTTAACCTTTCCCTATCACAGAACCATTGACACATATTTTAACATTATAACCCTCTCTAATGACGTTAACGAGTTCAAATAGTTTGATAGAAAAATCAAGGAAACAGTCTATGCCTTGCATTCTAAGCAATTTTTTTATAGTATATAGTAGAAAAATGGCATGGATGCTCTCTCCATCCACCATTCCACTGATGCCTCCAATGGCATGGATGAGGGCCGAGAAAGGCCCCGCAAGTGAACCCGAGTCCTTTTAGTTGTCCTTACTTTTTAAAAGTAAAGGTTTAGTCTACAAATTTGTTAATGAGACTTATTTGGTGACTTTGTTTTGTAGTTTCTTTGGTTACCCATGTTTAATTTTGTTGGGAATAATATAGGTTTTGTGTATACTTGTGCAGAAATCAACTTAGTACAAAAATGCTGAAATGTAGTTTACTAAACAGAACAAACAGTATTAGTAAGAACAATTAAAATTAACTCACAGCAAAATCAGACAAACAGAAATGGAGAACCGAGGCGTGAATTTGATTCACTGTCCTTTAGACTTATTCGTCCTGCGACGGTGCTGACGGTTCTTGACGACAGTCTTTGAGGATACAACGGCAATACGTCTGAAATAGGAGCACTCCAAATTGCAGACCCGACGAACCAAAACAATGGCACAGAACTCTTTCGGACACAGGAAATGCGGAGACAGAATGTTGTAGAAAATTAATTTCGAGATTCAGTTGTATTTTTAACTTCTGTAATTGACTCGTTTTTATACACAGTGTATTTCACTAGGGGGTGCAACTCTTCATAGAAAAAACTGCTAGCTGGAAATGTCACAACTTTTGGAAAAGAAAATAAATAAATTTATTTATTTAAATGTTTTTGTCCCAAAAAGAATAAAGCCTGATGGCCCCAAGTCTAAGCCACGGACCGAACCGGGAAGGGGCGGGGCGGGCGGCACGCACGTGTGGTGGACCTTGGGTCAACCTAGGTCCTTCCTCCTTACAAAACATGGGTACCCCCAAGGGGCCCAATCCTTAGCTCAAGGCTAAGCCTTATAAGGAGACAACATTGACTTTAATTCTTCTATGTGGGATTCTATCTTCCCTTTAAATTGAACCACCAACTTCAACGTCAATTTTCTTATTCACCTTCCATTTGTTTTAAACATGTGAATATACCATGATCATCTATTCCAATAGAGGATCATGAATCAATTTGTTCCTAACCAAAATATGGTTTGGAACCAATTTAAAAATTGAGTCAAAGTTGCTTCTCCACAATGGGTTTAAAACCCAATTCCAACAATCCCCCACATGAATAGAAAATTGACTGGACTCTATACACAACGAAACACTGACACAAGAAAGAGTTCTTTAGAACGACACTGCATCGAGATAGGTAGCCAATGGCCTTGAACCTTCTCTAGTGAGAACTATCGGATTTACTGGTTAACCAGTGAACGTGATGTCTTGAACTGTTCAACCTTTAGTGTAAACCAAGACAATAGAACTTCACATAGTATAGCTCAAATATTGTTTTGAGGTTCTCATTGTTGTGTTCATTTTGGCCCTGAACAACTCCTAGTTTTCATGAGTACTCCTAGAGAATTCAGCCTTACAATTCTCATAGAAGCGGCCCACTTCTTACTCACATAGGTGACTTCTTGTTAAAAGGTTCCTACTGCACCCCCACTTGGATTTCCAAGATATAAGAGTCATTAAAAGTATAGCTTAACCTAACCTTTTTGTAGGTGTCACTGTCGTCTCATCATAGGAATGGATGTGAGGGTTTGAATCCCCCCACAGTGCTCTGTCTGAGTCGCATTTACATAATTCGGTTTTCCCTTTGAACCTAGATCTTGGGATCTCCAGTCAGCTAGGTAGGGTTTCCATTATGGCAACTCTTTAGTTCATGGGCTTAAGACCCATTCCCCTCGATGATGTATTTACTTTCTCTCTAGTCAAAGCTTTCGTTAACGGATCCGCAACATTATCCTTTGACTTCACGTAGTCAATAGAGATAATTCCACTAGAAAGTAATTCTTTAACGGTATTGTGTCTGCGACGTATGTGTCTAGACTTGCCGTTATACATACTACTTTGTGCTCTTCCAATTGCAGATTGACTATCACAATGTATGCAAATTGGTGGCACAGGTTTAGGCCAATTTGGAATATCCTCCAAGAAATTGCGAAGCCACTCCGCTTCTTCTCCTGCTTTATCTAAAGCAATGAATTCTGATTCCATAGTGGATCTTGCAAAACATGTCTATTTAGAGTATTTCCAAGAAATAGCTGATCCTCCTAATGTAAACACATATCCACTTGTGGATTTTGTTTCATTAGAGTCTGATATCCAGTTGGCATCACTGTATCCTTCTAATACAGCTGGATATCTAGAATAATGCAGACCAAAGTTTAAGGTATATTTTAAGTATCTTAAAACTCTTACAATAGCCATCCAGTGATTCTTTCCCGGATTGCTAGTATATCTGCTCAACTTACTGACATCATATGCTATATCGGGTCTCATGCAATTCATGATATACATTAAGCTACCAATTATACGCGAATACTCTAATTGAGATATTCCTTCACCAGTATGCTTTGTTAGATGTAAATTTACATCTAGTGGTGTCTTAACTGGACTATCATCATAACTTTTAAATTTGTCTAGCACTTTCTCAATATAGTGAGATTGTGACAAGACTAGTCCATTTGATGTTTTGGTAATTTTCATACCAAATATAACATCAGCCACACCCATATCTTTCATCTCAAACTTACTGGTCAACATTTCTTTTTAGCCTTAACGAATTCATTATTGCTCCCGATAATGAGCATGTCATCCACATAAAGGCAAACAATGACATATCATTTTTTCGTGCCTTTAACATAGACACATTTGTTGATTCTAAAGCCATTTTCAATCATGACTTTATCAAACCTTTCATGCCATTGTTTCGGAGCCTATTTTAGTCCATAAAGTGACTTGACAAGCTTGCATACCTTCCTCTTATGATTAGGAGGTACAAACCCCTCGGGTTGCTCTATATAGATCTCTTAATTTAGATTTCCATTTAGGAAGTGAACCCGAGTCCTTTTAGCTGTCCTTACTTTTTATAAGTATAGGTTTAGTCTACAAATTTGTTAATGAGACTTATTTGGTGACTTTGTTTTGTAGTTTCTTTGGTCACCCATGTTTAATTTTGTTGGGAATAATATAGGTTTTGTGTATACTTGTGCAGAAATCAACTTAGTACGAAAATACTGAAATGTAGTTTACTAAACAGAACAAACAGTATTAGCAAGAACAATTAAAATTAACTCACAGTAAAATCAGACAAACAACAATGGAGAACTGAGGTGTAAATTTGATTCACTGTCCTTAAGACTTATTCGTCCTACAACGGTGCTGACGGTTCTTGACGACAGTCTCCCAGGATACAACGACAATACATCTGGTATAGGAGCACTCCAAATTGAAGACCCGGTGAACCAAAATAATGGCACAGAACTCTTTCGGACACAGGAAATGCGGAGACAGAATGTTGCAAAAAATTAATTTCGGGATTCAGTTGTATTTTTAACTTCTGTAACTGACTCGTTTTTATACACAATGTATTTCACTGGGGGGTGCAACTCTTCACAGAAAAAACTGCTAGCTAGAAATGTCACAATTTTTGGAAAAGAAAATAAATAAATAAATTTAAATGTTTTTGTCCCAAAAAGAATAAAGCCTGATGGGCCCAAGCCCAAGCCACGGACCTGGACAAGGCGGGCGGCGAGCGCGTGTGGTGGACCTTGGGTCAACCTAGATCCTTCCTCCTTACAAAACATGAGTACCCCCAAGGGGTCCAATCCTTAGCTCAAGGCTAAGCCTTATAAGGAGACAACATTGACTTTAATTCTTCTACGTAGGATTCTCTCTTCCCTTTAAATTGAACCACCAACTTCAACGTCAATTTTCTCATTCACCTTCCATTTGTTTTAAACATGTGAATATACCATGATCATCTATTCCAATAGAGGATCATGAATCAATTTGTTCCTAACCAAAATATGATTTGAAACTAATTTGAAAATTGAGTCAAAGTTGCTTCTCCACAATGGGTTTAAAACCCAATTCCAACAAATTTTAACTTCAATGCAATTTTTTGTTTATTATAAAGCTTGATTGTTAATTATTTTAAACTTTGCAAATGAGACGTGTACACTGCTAATATATTTATCAGTACGATTATGCATGGGTACCATGTTATGTATAACAATTGTTAGAATTTTGCTTTTCTACTTAATTTATTTTTTAATCAGCAAATGACACAATCATGCAATTCGAGGAATTAAAGATACTATGCACATGTCATACTGTGAAGCACAAGGTAAGCAACTAAATGAGATCTAACAAAAAAGTGAAACAGTTAATATGTTTATGTGCAAAATTTCGAGATGTCTGCTTCTGTGATCTGTATGGTGTTAGAGAGGGAGGTAGCGATGATAACAGACATGACGAAGCTCTGTCACCTTCCTATTTGGAGATGTTGTTTGTCAATCTGATGGTTGAGACAAAACGTAGAAGTGAAATGAGGGATCATACTGCTTTTGGATGGGATCATGCAACTCAAAAATGCACCGCTTCTGACGACGTTTGGGATAACTTCTTAAGGGTAACACACTCATCTTATACATACAAATCATTAAGTCTTAATTTATGTCGCATGTTTGGAATATGTTTATAATGCACTAAAATATACATATACTAAGCGTAGGCGAACACTTGGTGTAGGCAATTCGGTGTCAAGGGTTTTGCAAAGGACAAGAAATTGGTTGTGATTTTTTCAGACTCTACGGCAACTAGTAAACTGAACCGCTCATCAATGCAGTGGCGTTTGGCTGATGTTGAGGGGACGGAGAAGTATGATGAATACATGAGAGCTTGAACCTGAAGGGCTATTTGGATGTTGTGGACTTAGGGGCCAACCGTAGGGCTGTGATTAACTCCATTGACATGCGTTTCGAGCAAGGAGACAACGTCCATGAAAACGGACATTACGACTAATGCTTGGACAGAGTGCTCAAATGCCAGACTTAAAAATATCAACTAAAAACTGCTTCAAGGATCCAAGAAGCTCTAAGCCCTCCTGATGTAACAGCATGTGGAGGTGCATGAAGGAACTCCAGCAATTGCCGAACATAGATGGTGACCAATACATAACGTGTGATGTGCTATTTCAAAGATAGGGATTATCCATTACGTTCCTTGATCCCGCTCCTTAGCAGCGTAGCCAGAGGTTGTTGTCTATTGCCCTGTAGGCCCGCAGTGTGTGCGTATCATGAACTACTTCTTCGATTTGGTGCTTTAATTGTATTTCTATGACTTGTTATTACATGTTATTTAGCTTGGTAACCCACTGTTGTTTATCGGTGGTAATTTTTGGAATGATTAACTCTGTTTAGGTTTGAATAGAATCTGACTTGATAAGGTTATGGCATGTACTATGTTAAAGTAGGTTATAGTATGTGTTAACAACTGCTTAGTTTTCTTAGTATGTCAATTAAATTTGCCGTTTTACTTGAGCCTATTAGGAACTCCCCATTTTTAGGTTAACATGCCATCAGTTCAGTAATTTTGCAGTAACAGGTTATTGACCTCATCATATGCACATATATATATTTATCACGATGTCGTCATCCCAAGGCACTGCTACAAGGCCCAAGGGTGATTCGTCATCCCATGGTGACTGTTCTGACTTTTACATGTTATAGGAGATACAAAGCTGAACTGCAGCTTTAGATGGAGTCCCATAGGCCGATGCATACATATCCACTAATAGGTTACGCTCACTTGTAGGATTATTGAACAGACATCCTTCAAGAATGTACCACGCCATGAGAATGTTTTCGAATGTACATTCAACGTTGGAAGCAACTTTGAGAGATAATGGGTGCCTTAGTGATGACACGTACTGTCACGTAGGTGTTGAAGAGGCCTGGGGGATTTTTTGAACTATGTGAGCCACTTGGAACAAATGCACCAACTGTGTGAAAGGTTTCAAATTAAAGCCCCTTTGATGCTAAATGTCGAGCAATTTAACGAGTTGCACCGGCAGTGAGTTATCTTGGGATGTCATTATCATGTCACAACAAAGTGGATGATGTTGATCCAGACAGTGTAAAGAATATACTAGATTTGACACCAAACAATAAAGAAGAGAAAAAATAATAATAACAGAAAATAAAGGCACACAAGATATAAGGTTTACATCGTCGGTGAAAGCCTACTCCACTTTGGTAGCAGCGGTTTCACTATGTCTGGCTATGGAGAGTACATGTCTTTGTCTCTCTCAACAAACCCTCTTAAAGAATAACTCTTCTCTCTTGTCCTTAAAGCACAATACAATACAAAACAACATAGATATAGTTAGAGATAAGTAGTGATTTTCTCTAAATAACCAATGTCGGACAAGACGACTTATATACTTAGGGCCAAGTTGTAACCTTCTCTGAATAACAGATGTGGGAGACTCACACATTAACCAATTTTTGGATTTGTTTTTTTCCCAAGACAAATTGTCATAAATCTCTACCTTGACTTGGATAAAACAAGTCACAAACAACCTAAAAATACCATCTACTGCTACCACACTTGCCCCCTAGGGCTGCACCTCAAATACTCGTGATAACGATCAAATCTCAGCAATGCTTAAACTTGATCTCTGGAATATACTTTGTCATCATGTCAGCTTAATTTTTATTTTTATTAGATTATGGAAAAATGACAATAATGTTTTTGTGATATAAAGAAGTTTCAGTTTAAGTTTCATAATTTTTAGAGTTGATTGGTACTAAATCCGTATCGCATTTGAGTTAGCTAAACGAATGAGTTTAAAATGGTTTTGATACTTTTAATTTTTTATTTCAACTTCTATATTATTCTTATATATTCTAAAGCTATTTTAAAATTTATGGGGCTTTGATTTCAGTTGGAAATATTAATAGCTATTTTTGCGCTTTTCTGACATATAAAGAAATTATTTTTAATTTGAAAATATCCAAAAATTCAAAAAAATCATAATTTGACTTTTTATAATGCATTAAGCTATAAAAATGTTTTATTGGAATTTATTGTTGATTTTAGGTTATTGTTAAGCCTCGAGGAGTGTATCAGGTCTTCCGGTTAGGTTGGTCGTGTATGGAACCCACTTTAGATTGCATCAATTTAGGTTGAGGAGTGAGCACGTTGAAATTAGTTTGTAACATAGTAGCATAAATTGTGTTATAACTAGACCTGGCAAAAAAAGAATCGGACCCGCGGGTTGATCTGTACCCGGCCAAAAAACCCAGGTACGGCTATGAATTTTAGAGACCTACAGAAATCAGACCCGAACTCAAACTGACCCGTGATTTTCGGGTAGGTCCAGGTCGGATACAATTTACCTAACTTACCCTTTTTTCAGCCTATATATAAAGAGACATGCTTTTTTCCCTAACCCTAACCCTTCATTTTCATCTTTTCTCTCAATCTCACGTTGACCCAAGGTGCTGCAGCCACTCATTCGAGATTTACCGGCGACCACCGTCAGCCCCCTCAGCCCTCACTCTATCTAAGGCCACCCAACCACCTCACTCTTCTGCCGCCGATCGAGAACCCACATCTAAATCTGATTGGGAAGCCCAGATCTGCCGCCGCAGATCGAAAGGCTCCACCGTCCTTTCTCCTCTCACACACCTACATCGATAGGGACAGCGACATCACTGACGGCCATGACCACCTCTGCAGGCCACTTCCAGTCTCCCACCAGCATAGATCTACTTCCACGGTCACAGATCAGATCGACTTCCATTGCCACAGATCATATGAAAAATTTATTGTTACTGGAATTTTTTTTTGTTGATATTTTTTGGTACTTGTTTGGTATATAATTGGTGGATTCATGGAATCAACATAAGTGAGAATCAATGGTGTCTTTCATTTGTGTTGTGTAATTGGCGTTGTTCATGTTAATATTGTATAGATTCTAGATTAAGTGATTATAAAAATATCAAAGAAAAGTTCAAAGATTGCCCGATTACTTGCGGATTTATTCGAACCGTCCTAGTAGGGTACAACTTACAAGCATGAAAAATGACTACCCGTAAAAAATCGGGTAATTTTTACCCGAACTGAATTTACTCGTATCCGACCAGGTATTAACCGCACCTGACGGATTTACCAGTTTGCCATGTCTAGTTATAACAAATAAATTGCAAATCTAGGTTGATTCAGAGGACTTTGATCCAGGTCGTTTAGCATTGGTTAGCTTGGATCGAGGTAAGAATTTTCTTTTCAAACCCTACTCATCATTCCAAAATTCATGTGTTTTAAACTTAACTATTTTGCGTATTCCATTAAACAATGGTTTTATAAAAATTCCATAAAAATATTTGGATTTTGCCCGTGAAACCCTAACTTGAACCTTAAAACGATCATTTAGAATTGAGTCTTTATTCATTCTCATCTGTTTTATTGATTCAATTATCGTAAAATATTTTGAATTGTGTTTATCTCTTCTAAATGTTGACATGAGTAAGTAAATTTGGAGAGTTATAAGGATGGCATATTGTTGGCGTTAGAAAGATGGTCTGTTGCTTCGTTGGATTAAATTAGTACCTAAATGGACTATCAGTATACATATGCATATGTAAAGTATATTGAGCACTGTCGAGGTGGATTTGCTATAGTGTATTGCTCATGTTCAATGTTATTTGTTTATATTTTGTTGTACTTTTGAAATGAAAATATTTTGAAATTAATGACTATTGATTTGAAGGAATGAGTTGATACTTGTCCCTATGTCTATATCACAATGATGTAGTTTCACTTAATAATCCTTTATAAGAAAAAAAGTTGTTATTTGACTTAATTTTATAATCGTTCAAATCGTTTTTGTTTTTAAATACTTGATTGACCTTACTCGACTCTCAAAAGCTCACTCTCGTTTTACTTCCATTTCGCATGTGATAACTAGTATTAGGTTGCCTGAGTATAGACCAAGCAAGGAAAGTTTATTTAAGTTAGTATTGCTCATTAGAACTCCAGCGTGGGTGAATGTTATTATTTAAAAATCTTTCAGACTTATATTGATGTTTCATCTATGACAGTTTATTAAGAGTATTATTAATGGTTAGCTACTCTGATAATAGTTATTTATTGGGTTATGAGGATATTATTGTTTTAGAGTGAGTGATCGAGCGAATGTTTAATGTTCTGAAAATTCTGGGATGTTACAGCCTGTTACGTAAAAAAAGTCATCAAGAGCACATAATCAACATAATGGACAGATGTTATGAGTGAGGAGATAGAATCTTTTTACAAGAATCAAACATTGGAAATGAGTCTACAAGAAGAAGAAAGGAATTCCTAGAGTAAAAGATGCAAGGTATAAAGTATGCTTAGTAGCTAAGGGTTTTACTCAGAGTGAAGGTATTGATTACAATGAAATATTTTCTCCTGTAGTAAAACATACTTCGATAAGCGTGTTGCTTGCCTTGGTTGCTCTATATGACTTGGAGTTAGAATAGTTGAATGTCAAGACAACTTCTCTACATGGTAAATTGGAAGCGCAGATATTCATATGTCAGCTAGAGGCGTTCATGATCCAAGATAGAATGATAACGTTTGCTTGCTAAAGAAGTCCTTGTATCGATTAAAGCAATCTCTAAGGCAATGGTATAAGCGGTTTGACACTTTCAAGGGAAAGAGAGGTTACATAAAGATTGCCTATGACAATTGTGTGTATCACTATAGGCTCGAGGATGGTTCTCATACATACTTACTGTTGTACGTTAATGACATGTTGATTGCTGCAAAAACAATGTCATATATCAACAGTTTGAAAGATCATTTGAAAAGGGAACTTGAGATGAAAAACTTGGATGCAGTAAAATGGATATCAGGGATGGAGATTCAGAGGGATCGACTTGGAAAAATTTTGTACTTGTGCTTTAAAAAGTACATAGAGCGAGTACTGGTATGGAAAACTCCAAACCTTTACTACCGCTGTCGCGGCATACTTCGAGCTATTAACAACTAATTCTTCACAGATCCAAAAGATGGTGGAGCACATGGTGTGTGTTCCATATGCTAGTGCGATAAGCAGTCTCATGTATGCTAAGGTTTGAACGAGAACCGACATTTCTTATGAGGTCAGTGTGGTTAGCAAGTACATGGGTAATCCTGGGAAAGCTCATTAGCAGAGAGTTAAGAGGATACTTCGATACCTGAGAAGTACTGTGGATATTGGTTTAGTATACCATCGAGGCAGTGGTTTAGTATACCATCGAGGCAAATGGTAGAGTTGTTAGATATATGGAATCAGACTACGCTAGAGATTTGGATATGAGGTCTTTGACAGGTTACGTCTTTACTTTTTTGAGCAGTGTGATCAATTGGAAGGCTACTGTAACACCCCAAATTTATTTACGAAGCGTTAATGCCGAATACACAGATATCAGATAGAATCCTATAATTATCATAAGACTCCAAAATGGTAATTCAGAGCATTCACTAATATTCCCAAAATACATCAACATTTAACACAGCGGCCCCAAGCCTTTATACAATTTAAGTGCTCCGGCACGGAGTTTCCCAAAATAAAACTTAAATAATAACAATCTGTCTCAATCATTACACTCAAAATATCAGTACTAACTCTGAAACAAAGGCAGCTAATTTTTTATCACTCAGCTAGCCCTTCGATCCCAAAGTCCCACCTACTGATCACCAGAAAGGAGAAACCATAAGGGGATGAGCCAAATACCCAATAAAGTCGCTCAAGGAGCAATCAACGAAAACAAAAATGTTTAAGAAACAAAATTCCAGAAGCATAAAAGTTCAAACAGAACGGGCATCAAACTAGATTTTGAATGTCAAATTATAACTGTGTACGAAAATAGACACTAGAGAGCCATTCAGAAAGTTGTCACATACGTCAATACTGACATATGAGACCGGTTCAGAAAGTAAAATCGCGATCTCTAGCTCAACTCCCCTGAACTAGCCCACGTTTCAATCCTCTTGGGTAAGTCAGACATAAGTCACATACATTGTGACATGGCTCATAGAGTTATCAAAATAAATATTTCAATTCAACAAAATCAGATATCGGACATGTCAAATAATATACGGAGTTTATGAAATAATGACAATCTCTAAAACGAACGATATCAACATTGCAAATTCTAAGATCAAACGAATTCGATAGAAATTGAATTTCACAAGTCATATCATTGAGAACAAGTTATCCATAGTAAAGCTCAAAGCAAAGAGGAGAAAAAGAATCACTTAACTCAATTCGAAAAAATTCGGATTTCAAAAAGAAACTAAGGAATTATATGAGCGATTGGTCCATCGCTGATTTGAATTTCGAAAATAAACCTTTACCTTAGCCACGCTTTTGAGAGCCACACTCCTTAAGCTCCACTTTAAAACTCCTAAACATTCCAAGCCTTCTTCTTCTCTCTGTCTCTCTCTCTCTCACTCACGCCCAAAAGAAGAAGAAGAGAACCCAAAAAGGCTAGAGAGGAAATAAAAGGACTATTTATATGGGACAAAAATTTTTAAGTTTTCATTTGACCAAAAATAGTTTTCGGTCTACCGAAAATAGTTTTTAGTCGACATAATCCAATAGAGGTGATAAAGGTTCAAATTTATTTATTTATTTATTTATTTTCAATTCGACCGAAAAAGTTTTTAGCCGACTGAAAACTTCAGTAGCTTATTTTACACACAAAAATATTTTTATTCGAAGCAAAACTCATTTTCACTCGAAGCCAAACTATTTTCATTTGACTTGAAACTTTTACTCGACCGAAAACTTTTTAAGTCGACCGATAACTTTTTAGTCGGTCGAAAACTTTTTAGTCGACCGAAAACTTCAGTAGCTTAATGCGCATGAAAAAAATCTTTTCATTTGACCGAAAACTCATTTTCGGTCGACTCAAAACTTTTAATTTGACTTAAAACTTCAGACTCTAAAATTACAAAAAAAAATCGAATAGTTTTGATTCGACTCAAATCACTTTCATTCGACCGAAAATTAGTCTTCATTCGAATTAAAACTTTTAATTCGAATGAAAACTTTAGAAACAATCCAAAACCATTTTCTTAGTTTTTAACAGAAGACCACAAAGTCACTTATTCAGAAATACTAATTTCACATAGAAAAAGAAAATTTTCGGGATATTATAGCTACTCTATAGACTATTGTTGCCTTGTCTACTATAGAAGCTGAGTACATAACGACAACCGAAGCAGTGAAGGAAACCATTTGGTTGAACAACTTGGTTGGTGATTTGGGGTTGAAGCAGGAGCCTAACACTGTTTACTACAACAGTCAAAGTGCCATACATCTGACCAAAGATCGACGTTCCATGAGTAGACCAAGCACATAGATGTCAGGTTTCACTTTATTCAGGATGTGCTTTCTCAAGATATAGATATTGTAAAGAATATTTTCACAATTAAAAATCCAACGGACATAATGACAAAGCATATTCTAGATATCAAGTTTAATCATTGTTTAGATTTGATCAGTATCAACAGTATTTGAGGTGCAACTCAAGGCGACAGGTGTAAGAGAGTAGCAGATTGTATCTTCATGTTGTTTGTGACTTGGTTTTAACCAAGTCAAGGCGAAGATTTGTGATAATTTGTCCTGGATAAAAACCCGTTTACGACCTGAGCGATCAAAATATGGTTAATGTGTGGGTGTTCCATATTGGTTATTTAAAAAAGATCGCAACTTAGCCCTAAGTATATTTCTTGTCCCAAATTGGTTATTTAGAGAAGATCGCGACTTAGCTCTAAGTATATATAAGTCGTCTTATATTGTTTTTTAGGGTCAAGAGAGAGGAACCATTTTGAGAGGGTTTATTGATAGAGACAGAAATCTAAAATCTCCATTGAGAGATATAGTAAAATTTGCTACCACCGTGAAGTAGGCTTTTGCCAAACCACATAAATCCTGTGTCTTGTGTTCTTTTATTTTTTGTTAATTTTTTTTTATTATTTTCCTCATTGCTTGCGTAACATCCTAAACCTTGATATTGCCTAGCCAGTTAATTTATTTTTAAGCGACGACTTTCATACGCAAGATTTTTTAATAGTAAAATTTTATCGGCAACCTCTAGCAAAACAATTTTGCCAAAATTATAAGTTATAATTAACAATGTCAATTATAATTGATATTGTTGAAGTACATAGTGACAACTAGCGTAAACAATATTGTTGAAAATTTTTAGCGATGAATTTTTTTTACTTGGCATTGATATTTTGTTTAACAACTTTTAGTGACGATTAATGAAGCGGGATTATGTAATAAGCCGTTTATTTTTCTAGTACATTAATTTGTGTCGTTTCTTTTTATAATTTTTTGGTCAGGGTTTTGTATATAAATAAGCACGTATAGTTTGAGTAGCGCTCCCTCCCTGCCGATCCTCTCTTCATCTGATTCACGAAAGAGAGAGGGGGGGGGGGGGGGAGGAGACGGAGGAGGTGCTTAGTGACAATTAGCATAAACGATATTTTTTGAAAATTTTTAGCGATAAATTCTTTTACTTGACATTGATATTTTCTTTAGGAACTTTTTGCGACGATTAATGAAGCGGGGTTATGTAATAACCCCTTTATTTCTCTTGTACATTAATTTGGGCCTTTTCATAATATTTGGAATTTTGGGTGAAAAAAATAAATAAATGAATGAAGGGGTTTCTTCTTGTAAATTTTCTGTTACGGTTTTGTATATAAATAAGCAGATATAGTCTGAGTAGTCATTCCCTCCACAGTGTCCTCTCTTCATCTGATTCATAGTAGATAGATAGATGGACACACAGAGAAAGAGAGAGAGAGGGAGAGAGAGAGAGAGAGAGCAAAAGATGGGAGAAACTCAATTTTTTTGGCGAGATTTTTGATAAGTTTTTAACTCTTTTCCTCTAGTTTATTTATTATCTTAGGGGAGTAAAAGGTGCTGGGAATCTGCTGGGTAAATGTATATCTTAGTATGTGTTGGGCATGAGTTCATGAATGTAGCAGGAACATTCAAGTAGGTCACAGCCATGGCTGTTATCGTGTATGTTGTGGGTTTAAGAGAAAAAAAGGCTGTAAGGCAGCCATGGCTGCCAAGGAAGGGTTTTCTTTGGATTGTTACGGTTGCCGAAAAAGACGATCTTAGGGGGTCGTGCAAGGACTGTCATAGAAGTGATGATGGTGGGCTATAGGTGGAAGAGCAAGAGAGAAATAGTTGGCAATTGGTGTGTTATGGTTGTGTTTGTTTGCGTAAATCAATTTGTGCGTGTGTTTATATAAGTGTAGGTGTGTATGTGTGTATTTAATATGTGAGATTATGTGAGTATATGTGTTGGTATATGTGTCTATGTGTGTTGTGTACTTATATTAGTGTGTGTATAGTGTGTTGAACAAAAGGAAAAAAAGGGAGAAGTGTGTGTGTGTGTGTGTGTGTGTGGTTTTTTCTTGTGGGCATAAGTGTGTGTTTGTGTGTATATGTGTGTGTATAATATGTATATTTATGTATTTGTGGACTAAAGTAGTGTGTGTATGTGTGTTTGTGTGCAGGATAATAAAATATATCTGTGGTGAGTGTGTGCGCGTGTGAGTTTAGTGACTGTAAGTGTGTTTGTGTGAACCTCTATGTGTGCAAAAGTTGTGTGTTTGTAACAGAAGGGAAGCTACTGAGGCAGCTAATGTGTGTGTGTGTGCGCGCGCACGCACCTCATTGTGTGAGTGTTGTGCGCATGGTAGCTTGTGTGTGTGTGTGTGTGAGTAGTTTGTGTTTGTAATAGAAGGGAAGCTACCAAGCAGCTTGTGTGTGTGTCTGTGTAAGGGGAAGAAGAAGAGGCGGGTCTCGGTGAGTTTATGCATTTAGTGGTATCCTGTGCTTGCACAAGTGTACTACGGCATTGCGGCACGTATATTGGATAGCACACGGTGATCGTTAGTACATGATTTACAGTAGAGTACCTTAGGTTATATTAGAATTTCTAGTAAAACTTTATAATTTTCTGAAATCGTATGTATTTTCAATATCTTTCCATGAAATCTGATTTATAAAATTCTTTAGAGTATTTAAAGTCCACAATAAATTCTAAAAAAAATTAAGTAAAGTTTTTATAGTATAATTATGTCTCAGTATAAGTTTGGTGATTTTTAGAGTTGATTTGTTATCATTTCTATATCGCAATTGATTTTTTAATTTTTTAGCATACTCTAAAGTTCTTACAAAAATTATCGAACTTCATTTTTAGCTAGAAACGATGATGGTTATTTATGGGTTTTTTCTTACATTTAGAGAATTATGTTAATTCCAAAATTCAAAAAATTCATCTTCTGATTTTTCTTAATTCTTTAAGCCATAAAAATATTTTATTATAATTTATTATGAATTTGGGCGTGATACCCTGAAAATATCAAAAAATTAATCTAGCAGTGAATTAGATTAAGTAAAAGGGGCTACTTTTATTAAGTAGCAGTATATGGGTGATAACTAAGTGTTAGGGAGTTAAATAAGGAGTTAGTGAGGCCCTGGGGGTTAAAATGCAATTTTGAAAAGTTAGGAGGGCAAAAATATAATTTTAAAAAATATGATGAACGGGATGCATATGCTATTAAGTAGAATTATTTTGATGATGAGTGGGTATTAGGAAGTGAAATGAGGAGTTAGGGTAATTTTTGTGTCAAGCGGTAATTTCCTAAATTTGAGGGGCCAAAATGCAATTTTAGAACTTTGAGGGGCTAAAGTGCAAATTTTGAAAGTTTGCAAAATATGTCACAAGTTGGAGAAATCAGACCCCGCATGGTGGCCACCTCCTGTTTTGTTTTCATTAAGCTGATTTAAGGTTTGAAATAATAAAATAAAAGTGGATAAGTTTCTTGGAGTAAAAATATAAAAGAAATTTTTTGGGGTGTAAAATAGAAATAAAGAAAAGCTTAGAACTCAGCTAAAGAGCAAGAACAGAGAGGAGCAACAGGAACAAAAAGAAGAAGAAAAAAAAGGAAAAAGAGGAAGAATAGGGAGAAGAAAAGGAAAAAAAAAAAAGGAAGAAAGAACCCTAAATTCATCAGGGTAATCCCTTACTCCTAAACCCAAATTGCGAAAAGTGAAAATTTGAGTGACCTTGGTTGAAGAATATGTGAAATACATATGTGTATATATATGTTTCGGTTGTGTACGTATAATCGAGGATGGGGAATTTAAATGGATTCTTGTTGAAAATTGAGTGTATGAGAACCTAAAATGTAGAAAGAAGAGGAAATAATTGGGGTTTCATATTAGGTATGAGTTTAGTGTGTGCTTGAGGGTGTATTAGTGTGTGTTCTTCGGGTTTGAGAATTGATTCGAATTGTATGTGTGTAATCGTGTGTAGTGATGAAAATGAAATGGGTTAGGGCATGAATGACTGTATTATTATGAATTTAATTGATTCAAGGAGATTTTTCTGAGGTCGAAAGGTGTTTAACCAATGAGGGAATTTTTAAACTTTGTGGTGAAATTTAAAATATCAATCTAGTGCAGTTTTGCGTGAAAATTTTACGAGGACCCTAGGATGATGAGAAGTTCCATTTTCCAAAATTTTGGATCATTCCGAAGTCATTTGCTATTTTTGGCCGAACAAGCTTTTAAGAGCTCGGTCTGGACGCTGGTTCGAAATTTTTGGGCGAAAATTTTCAAAAATTCTTTTTATCACAAAAGTGACATCAGCACACTTAAAATAGCATTTTAAAGTCGTTTGGAGTTTTTTCTGGTACAGGGAACCCTCAGGGGGTATTTTGGTAAATTACAACTCGGAGAGGGGTATTTTGGTCATTTTCTTGGTAAAATTTTTCCGAAGGACTTTTTTTTGTTCAAGAAGGGGTGTGGGACACCTGAAGAGTTTTTTTAAAGTAGCTTTGAAATGTTTGTTGGGGGGATGGCCGTCAAGGGAGTATTTTGGTAATTTTGCCCTTTGAAATTTTCTGAGGAACTATTTGGGCTACAAATAATGTAGTTCATCTAAAAAGTAGTTTCAAAGCAATTTTGGGGTGTTGGTGGTGTAGCGGCCATCAGGGGGTATTTTGATAATTTGTCATGTTGGCTCCTAATTTTTGGGATCGCGTGTTATTCAGCATCCAGAGTGATGGGAAGCGAAGAATGGTGGGAACAGGTCTAAAATGAGGTGGTTGTTATCGGTAATGCATCAATAAGGCTAGGTTAAGGATCCAATTATTGGATCAGGTTAACTAGCTATCATAAAACGCTATGAGCAGTTAAATGGGAAGGGTTAGAATAAGGAGTGCGTATATGTTGAATGATGTCTAACGAGCAGTGTATTATTTGACTAGGTAATGCAGCTCCTTACGATCAGAGATTCCGAGTTGTTTCGGCTATAAGCCAATGAGGTAAGGACAATGCGGTTCTATTATGCTAATTCATTATTTCTATTAGCATACCATGTTGATGAAGTTAATGTTGGACTCTTGCTGTTATGGGTTGACACCGGTAATCATTGTGACCGATATATGCATATTTGAATTGTGTTGTTGAGGATTTAGGGTAGAATAATTTCTTTAGTCTGCTCTGTTGATTGAATTTAATGAGGATGATGCGTATCCTAGTATGCTATAATTCGACCCAATTAGCATACTTAACCTTGGGAGACTTAACCTTGGGAGTGATATTTTGTAGGGGTTGTTGTGTGGTTATTGTGAGATGTCGACAATTCTTGATAGCTGACCTCTTTTCTCTTTGAGAATATCATTGAGGACTTGTGGCACTCTTCTCCCGAGTCCACCCTATCGTTGATGAAAATGTTGCAGAGATCGTTGCATTGTTGCTGTGAAATGTCGGCACTTATTGATAACCGACATTTCTTTTATGTAAGAACGATGTTGAGGGCTTGTGGCAATTCCTCCCAAGTCTGCCCATTGATGATGTTTATGTTGAACCCCTGTGGATATGTTTGAACACCGGTTGATCTTTTAACCCGGTATCTCTTGTTTGGATTGTGCTGTTGAGGACATAAGGTGAAATAATTTTCCCTTGGTCTGCCCCGTTGATGAAGTCTTGTTGTTTCAGCTGTAATGTGGTTAGAGACAAACACTCTTTGTGAGTTCCCCTCTTGATGACACTGTCTCTTTTGATTAGTTGAAACTGAGATGAACATACCGTATAATTGAACATCAAAATGAGGAGGATGGCCTGTGAAATATGATCACTGGCAAAGAGGATGTATGGCGCGTGAGTCGAGTCGAGTCTGTCGTGTCTGGTCGAGTCTAGTCTGTCATGTCTTAATTGCATTGCATTTGATTTTCTTTTGATGTTAATGATTTTAATAACTTGAATTTCGTTTATGTTTCTCTTTTCAATTTTCTGTTTTAGTGTTCACTTACATAATCGGTCAGCCAGTCTGTCGGTGTCAGTCTTGTCTTTGATGAGGTGGCAATAATGCTGTTCTATTAGGCCTTGAAGCCGCTCAGTCTAACGAAAGAAGAATTATCGTTTGACAAGTTATGCTGATGCTGAAATTTATTGCATACTCCTTTTTTATTGATTTCGTTGAGATGATTATTATTCCTCCGAGTCTCTTAAATCATTTGTGCACGATATTCCTCGTGTTGTCTTTACTGGGTGATTTGTGCTCATTCCTTATGTTGTATTATGCATGCTATAAGGGTGATCAAGGAGAGCCCTCTAGAAAAGGAAGAGAAACAAGCTAGAAAAGTTGAGCAAGGGGATAAGTTGTGGGAGGTAAGACAAGCTGAAAATGGTGAGATAAAGATTGAGCTGCGAAATAGGTTGGTAAGAGTCACACGACTACAGTCATATATTAGGTTATAACCACTCGTGTTGTTTAGAGACTTGAAAGTCTTCCGCTACAGTATAATGTATGTTTGTAAGAAACGTTTTGGTAAGGACGCATTTTAGAGCGTCTATCAATTATATATGCATTTGAGGATGTAGTTGCTTTTTATTCAACACAAGGTTTTGAATGTAATTATGGCCGATAACTCAGCCCAGTGACATCACCTGGGCTGAGAATGTCAGAAGTTAGTATCAGAGCTTAGGCACAAACAATTCTGTAGACTTTCGAAGTGTCGGGTGGAAGGCCTAAGTTGTCGATGAGAGGAGTAGAAGAAGAATCTTGATGATTTGGCTGAACTAGGAGGATTGTTAAGATATGTGGGTTGAGGTTGGCTAAGGCATATTTATTCATGACCATAGCATTCCCGCTATTGCTACAAGGAATTGAAGAAAGAGTTGGTTGACCTACTTTTAGAAGAGTAGTTTGATGATGATGATGAGGTTGCGGTGTCGGATCTCGAAAAAAAGTCCTGATGAGAAAGTAGACGAGATGGAATTAGGGTTGAAATAACTAAACCAAGGTTCGGTGGAAATTTAATAAAAGGACCTGGTAAAGAAAGATGGTTGAGGTTGAGCACTTTTATTGTGTAAACCGTAAACGGAGAAATGAGGCGCTGAAGCTGAGAATGAGTAGAATTTTTATGAGATTTTGGAAGAAAAAGAACTTCCAAGTGAAGAGGAAAAAAGGGCTAATCGACAAGTCGATTCGAGTCCCAAACAAGCGGAATTAACTAAACGATAGAGAGTAAAATTTGAATGAAAGGATAAGAAGTAAGTATTGAATTAGTTATTAATGAAGATGATGGACACCAAAATGCGGATTGTCCAAGGGGTATGGCAGATTCTTTATGACTGCCCACCTCATAGGACTTTATATGGGGATGTGTAACAAGGGATTCTAAGTGAGAGTCATTGAAGCCTGAAACTGTTGAAGGAGCGTTATGTCTTCCCCGAGGTTGATGGGACGTACGGGTAGGGGGTGGAGTCCGCTTTTAAAGTCGGATCTAAAGTTGTTATTGAGAAGGAGAAGGGTGATAGGGAATTAGTATCATTTACATACTATTGTAGAAAAATGTCGTTTAACGATTAAAATCCATTAGCTGTCTGAGCGTGAAGGTTAATACTATGGTGTGCAATTTTAACTATCATACTACTCCTTCCTCAGAAAGAGAGAGGGTTCCCAATCGAGAAGGGCCCTAAATAAAAGTGATCGTGGTGAATGTCAAGGATGTAGGTGGAAGGAATAAGCAAGGAGTTGTATTAGGTCAAGAAGACCTTAAGAAAGAGCTCGTGAGACTTCTACAAAAAGATTATGGGAGTTCCAACAGTACAACGGTGGCTGCTATTATGACAGCCCCAGTAAAAGGAAGTAAAGAATGTAGATCTCAGAACTTTCATGATGCCTGCCCGGGTGAAAACCCACGGGAGGGAAATGGTCTAGTGTAGACAACTACGTGGAATAAAGAGGTGGATAAGGTAGTTGAAGTAACAAGAGTTAGGAAAATGTCAAAAAGATGATTTTCGCTAGTCATATGTACAAGAGGAGTTTCAAGTTGTTGAGAACGGGTAAAAATAAGTTGCGATGGGTAGCCTATTTGGCATGCGTTGCTCGAACTAGTACAAGTAACATGTTGAAGAAAAATATTTTTTGCTAAAATTGCAGAGTAAGTTGGAGACACGTTTCTCGTGCTAAGTGGAAGGATAGAAAGGCGACCAAGGATGTCAGGGAATTTGGTGAGTTGGCCTATTTGCCCTCATCAGGTGATGACAAAAACCTAAAAAGGCGAAACAAAATGAGGAGAGTTAGAAAATAATCTTTAAAAAGGGACAATAAGGAGGTTCTAATGGTGAATTATTACAGAAGTAATAGAAAAACTGAGTGGTGAAGGTAGAGAATAAAGAGGTTTGGGAAGAAAGAAGGGAGTGAGGATATAAAGAGGTAGAATCCAGGATCAAAACTGGAAAAGTGAAAAGAATTGTAAGAAGTAAGTACATGATAAACAGTCCCAACAAAGTTCAGTACAAAAAGGAGGATAGAAAATGTAGGTGGTGCGGATTGGGGCATGAGGGTGTGGACTATGTTAAGACAATTGCAGAATGCCTTACATATGTGAGTAAGCCATTGAGCTAATGTTTAAGATGAATCAAAAGAAGCTGTTTCAAATGCTACAGGATATATTGAACGGAGTTAATCTAAAGGAGGGTGATGGTCATTTAAGTAAAAAGAAAAAAAAGGGTTTATGAGACTATGTATTGGCTATCAGAAGCTGAATAAGGTGACAGTTAGAAATAATTACTCATTGCCTGACCTAGACGATATGTTGATCAGTTGTGAGGTGCTAAGTTTTCTTCTTTCTAAGACTGGCCTCAGAACAGATCATCACCGATTAAGGAATAAGGAAAGATGAAGTTGTCAAAAATGTCTTTAAAGATAGAGACGGGCATTATGAATTCTTGGTGATGCCGTGTGGATTAATTAATGTCCCTGTTGCATCTATGAATTTGATGAATCAAGTCTTTTGAGAATACTTGATCGTTGTGTCGTCGCCTTATTGCTGACCTTATGAATGATATTAAAGGCAAAGAAGAACTTGCACAATGGCAAGTTTGACACATTTCAAAAAAGCTAAGTTGTATGTTAAATTCGAGGAATGTGAATTTTGACTAGAAAATCTGGATGTATGAGGTGGATGAGGAAGCAGGTTAGCAGATTCGGGGAAAGTTGAAAAGGTAGCAAATAGAGAACTTCGTAAAAAAAAAAAGATTGACGTTGAGATTAGTTGTAACATCCCGGAATTTTCCAGAACGTTAACGCTCAATCGATCAGTACACTAAGATAATACTATCTCAAACGCAATCAAATAATACCATCAATCTGTCAGGGCAACTATTCGTCAATCAAACTATACTCTCAATCAACTATCATAATTGAAATACCAAGTCTAAGTCTAAAGAAAATTTAAACAATAATATTAATTTACCCACGCAGGGGTTCTAACTATCAATACTAAACTTAAATTTAAATTCATTAGCTAGCTCGGCTCTAATCCATGCTCAGGTAATCTACGGCTAATGCTACCTACAGAAAGGAAGTCAAAGGAGAGTGAGCTTTTGAGAGCTCAGTAAGGTCGATCAAAAATTTAAAACATAACAAAACGATTCGGACGAGTTTTCATATAAAACTTTTTAAAGAATATTTTCATTGAAATACAACATTTAGACAAAGATGAACAAAACGAACGATTTTACATTTAAGTCCAATAACATCTTTTTGAGAGGTTTGCTTTCGATGAAATCACTACAATACGATATAAACATAGGGATGAGTATTTAACTCACTCCCTTAAATAATAGTCATTTGAAACACTTTGGGCATAATAAAGCATGAATGGATAATATTCGAAACATTTCAAGTGAAATAAAACATAAACAGGAAACATTGAACATGAGCAGTACAGAAGCAAAGCCACCTCGGCAGTGCTCGATCGCTTTACATGTGCATATGTAACACTAACTAGTCCATCTAGGTACTAGTTAACCCATCCAACAGACCAACCTTATAACGCCAACAATACAGACCATCCTTATGGCTCCCAAGTTACTAACTCATGTCAACATCGAGAAACAATAAATAGAATTCAAAACATTTTATGATAATTGAATCGATAAAACATATGAGAATAAATAAATTACGAATTCCAAACGATCGCTTAAGGTTCAAGTTAGGCTTTCATGGACAATTTCAAGGCAAACATTTTTATTTCAATCCTAGAAATCAACAATCAATATATTTTGTAAAACTGTTATTATAACCATTTGAAACAGAATAACGAAATGGGGTTCGGAGAGAAATCCTTACCTCGGTCCAAGCTAAGCGATGCTACCAACCTCGATCGGTATTTTCTGAATCAACCTAAATTTATAATTTAATTGTTAGAACAAAATTTATGTCTAATATGCTAGAAACCCTAATATCGACTACCCACCACGTGCTTACTTCTAATCCCGAAATCACGCAATTCGAAACGTATTCCACACACGACCAACGTAGCTAACCGGAAATCTTGTACGCTACTTAACGTGTAACTATATTCTAAAATTTATAATAAATTTCAATAAAATACTTTTATAGCTGAAAACATTAATAAGAGTCAAAATAGGAATTTTCTGAAATTTTTAATATTTTCGAATTAAAATAATTTCTTTAAACACAATAAAAACCCAATAATAGCCATAATTACTTCCAGTGGCAAAACAAGTTCCATAATTTTTATAAGAACTTTAAAATATATATAAAATTATAGAAATTGAAATCAGAATTTAAAAGACATAAAAACTATTTCTTTATTTTTCATTTTGTTAAATTCAATGCGATACTGAAAATGATAACAAATCAATTCCAAAAATAATCAAATTTATGCTGAGTCTTGTTTATACTATATAAACACTACTCTAATTTTCCCCAAAACATTTTCAGGGTTTAAAGACTCCAAAAGAATTTTCCAAATCTGAAATTATAGAAAATACTATAAATTCATACGATCTCAGAAAATTATAAAATTTTGCCAAGAATTCTAATATGGTCTAACGTATTATACTGTAAATTTTCACGTGCTAACGATAAGCGTGCGCTAACATATGCACGTATCGATCTAACGTTAACCCAAAATAACCCGGTCCGTCCTTCTCTTCCTCTTGTCCTTCCTTTTGATCTCTACCTGCTGGCCAAAACTCACTCTCTCACACACAGGTGTACCCACGACAGGCCCTTCCTATTCCTTCTTCTTGTTGTTTGTTTACATCCATATGCAACATAAAACAACCAACTAACTTACATTTTTCATGCACTTCCTCACCCACATACTCACACACTCACTCAATACACACATAGCCTCACTCAATACACACACAGCCTCACTCACGTAGCAGGTACACAACCATTCTTTTTCTTTCACTCAGTGACCATGCACACCCACACTCAGAACTATATGGTACCCATGCACACATGCACACAGTTCACCCTTAGACTCCTTCCCTCCCATTTTTCTGAAACTCATTTCACCCACAAACACTCAAACTCACACACAAATACACATTACCCAGCACCTCATGCATCTTCACATTGTATTTCTTCCCATAAAGCCACTTCACCCCCACACGACTGTACACTTTTCACACAACCTTCACGCAGACACACAGGTTACACAACATCACCCATATACTACCTCATGGCAGTTCACATATCAGCCCTCACCATTGAATTCGTCCATCTCCAAAACGAAGCATGTCCAATGAGCCAAGAACCTTTTCTAAACTTCTAAACTCCCAGCTTTTATTTATTGCAACATATTTTCGGCACTATCACATCTTCATTCTCTTCTCTGCCAATCAGCCACAATTTTTCCACAATTGCAAGCACACACATATTTCATCACAGCTACTTCCGTGCCTTTCACTCGTCCAACCCCACGGCTGCACTAAACACATACATTCACACGGTTGAGTTTCAGCCTTTCCTTTTTCTCATACACATTGGAAACCCATATATACTGCCTTCCCTCAATCTTATTCCCACATGATCTCTCACTCAAACACACATACGGTATGCTGCCCTACGAGGCAGTGCCCTCCACTCACGGCCATAAACCCAGCCTCTCATTCACATAAATCATGAAATAAACAAGAGGAAAAGCTAGAAACTTACCAAGAATTTGTGCTTCGATCGCCGAAGTCCCGTATTAGCAGCCCCCCCCCCCTCTCTCTCTCGTTAGTGTGTACGACAGCTTGAATGGAGGTGGGCGGCTGCCAAAGAAGGTATATATATATATATATATATATATATATATATATATATATATATATATATATATATATATATGATATGAAACCCTAGTTAGACAAAGAAAAGAAAACCCCACCCCCTTCATTTGTCGCTAATTCATCTTATCCAAACTTACTATTGCGAAAATGGTCCAATGATAGAGTATTTATGACAAATTATGCGCTAGAAAAATTATTAACGGCTTGTTACGCTATCTCGTTTGACAAAATGTCACTATTAAGTGTACACTACTAAAGAAAACCTCATTGTCATTAAAAGTATGTCGAATGTTACAAAATATAATTCGCCGATAAAAATACACGCCAAAGTCCCAAAAATTTATAGGTTTACTTTAATTATCACTAAATACCTCGATCAATACCATTCATTATTAAATTATAACTTATAGTTTTCAAAAATTTTGTCGTTAAAGATAGTCGTTAAAATTTCAATCACGTTAATCGTTAAACATTTAATCGCCGCTAAAAGTTGTTAAAAAAAATATCGACACTAAGAAAAATGAATTCGCTACTAAAAATTTTAAATAATTCCGAAAAAGTATCGGGGTGTTACATTAGTAGCTTCCTAAGCTCAGTCAGAGGCTGCCAGAGAGTTAGTGACAGTCGCTCTAAGATGCCCTGCTAGAGAAAATGGACTGCGATGATTACTACGCTAAGTCAATAAGGATGTGAACAACTCGAAATCAAAGTTCGAGTAAGGAGAAAAGGAAGTAACAGTCTGTTTCATATAAAAGAAAAAAATGCTGCCAACGCTTCCTGATCAAATCAAGGAAATTGAATCTAAGGGGATTAGAAAGGAACGAAAAAAAACATTTTGAATTGTGATGAGGATGGTGATTACAATGTGAAGCTCGGATATGTGTTCAGCTTAATAATGAATTGAGGAAAGGAATTATGAATAGTACTCATAGTTTGGGGTACCGATTCACTTAAGGGAGATGAAAATATACCCCGAGTTACGGCTCAAAGAATTTTGGCAGCCTAGCATGAGGAGGAATATATAAAAGTTTGTATCCCGATGTTTGACCTGTTAATAAGTAAAGTGGATCATAAGAAGATCGCCAGATAGTGGCAACTACTCTTTGCACCTGAGTGGAAGTGGGAGCCCACTATAATGAATTTTGGTGTTAAGGTTATCATGAACAACTAAGGGATATATATATATATATATCTATCGGGGTTATAGTGGATAGGTTGACTATGACGTCCCAATTTATTGTATCCAGGAAGAATACTTTTCTAAGCGACTTGCCCAAACATATGTTAAGCAAGTGGTTAGTTGTTATGGAGTTTTAGTAACTATTGTATCCGGCAGAGATGCAAGGTTCATCTCCAAAATTTAGAAAGAAGTGAGTTAGCCATGGGGATGGCCTTTTACCTTAGACGGATGGCTTATCGGTACGAACGGTATAAATATTACAAGAGTGTTGAAAGCCTGCATTATTTATTTTTGCTGAGCATTAGGATGAGTAGATATCCTTAACTGAAAAATGTTGCATGTCGATTTATTAGAAACTATTTGGGGAAACAAAGACTATTTTGCATGAGACTGTGCAAAGAAATAGAAAACAAGGTGATCGATATCCAAGAGAGAAATCTTACTGTGCAAAATTAGCAAAAAATTTATGTTGACAAGAGGCGTAGGATGTTGGAGTTTGAAGTAGGTGACCTAGTAAATTTTATAAGTATCACCATGGAAAGGAGTCATGCGATTCGAGAAATGGAGGAAGTTAAGTCCAAGCTCATCGGACCGTTTAAAATCCTGTTAAGGATTGAGAAGATAGCATACCAACTCGATCTACGTTCAGGATTGAGTTAATTACATAGCGTGTATCGCGTGTCAATGTTGAGGATGTATGATCCCGACTCTACACATGGGATCAAAGAGGACCAAGTTGAAATACAGGATAATTTCTCATATCAGCAGGCACCGATAGAGGTGATTGATAAACAAGAACAAGTATCATATTTGAAAATAACACAGTTGGTGGAAGTGTCCAAAAAACACATGCGGTAGAGAAAGCAACATAGGGACCCGAAGCGTTGATACGGCAGAGATATCCGCATCTGTTTACAAGATTAGGGTTATCCCAATTTTGAGGACGAAATTTATTTAAGGGGGGAAGGTGTGATACCCTGAAAATATCAAAAAGTTCTAGCTGTGAATTAAATTAAGTAAAAGGGGCTATTGTTATTAAGTAGAGTTATGTGGGTGATAACTAAGTGTTAAGGAGTTAAATAAGGGGTTAGTGTGACCTTGGAGGTTAAAATGCAATTTTGAAAAGTTAGAGGGGCAAAAATGTAATTTAAAAAAATATGGTGAACGAGATGCATATGCTATTAAGTAGCATTATTTTGATGATGAGTGGGTGTCAGGAAGTGAAATGAGGGGTTAGGGTAATTTCCCAAAGTTGAGGGGCCAAAATGCAATTTTGAAAATTTGAGGGGCTAAAGTGCAAATTTTGAAAGTTTGCAAAATGTGTCACAAGTTGGAGAAATCTGACCCCGCATGGTGGCCACCTCCTGTTTTCATTAAGCTGATACAAGGTTGGAAATACTAAAATAAAAGTGGATAAGATTCTTGGAGTAAAAATATAAAACAAAATTTTTGGGGTGTAAAATAGAAATAAAGAAAAGCTTAGAACTAGGCTGAAGAGCAAGAACAGAGAGGAGCAGCGGGAAGGAAAAAGAGAAAAAAAAAGAAGGAAAAAAAGGAAAAAGAAGGAGAAGAAAAGGAAAAGGAAAAAAAAAGGAAGAAAGAACCCTAAATTCATCAGGGTAATCCCATGATCCTAAACTCAAATTGTGAAAATGTGGAAATTTGAATGAACTTGGTTGAAGAATATGTGACATACATATGTGTATATTTATGTTTCGGTTGTGTATGTATAATCAGGGATGGGGAATTTAAATGGATTCTTGTTGGAAATTGGGTGTATGAGAACCTAAAACTGGAGAAAGAAGAGGAAATAATTGGGGTGACACATTAGGTGTGAGCTTAGTGTGTGTTTGAGGGTGTGTTAGTGTGTGTTCTTCGGGTTTGAGAATTGATTCGAATTGTATGTGTGCAATCGTGTGTGATGATGTAAATTAAAGGGGTTAGGGCATGAACGATTGTATTATTATGAGTTTAATTGATTCAAGATGAGTTATTGAGTAGATTCGTGCATGATTGGGAGAAGAATGTACTAGGTATACAGCTAATTGAAGGAGGAAGATGAGTGTGTGTGCGTGAAGGTGAACTAGAGTGTGTTGATGTGAATAGTGACTGTTGTCACTAAAGGTAGAAATTAAGTAAACATGTTCTAATTCAAAATTTTAAAAATAGTTAAGCTCAGATTTAGTGAAAGTGCAAAAAAGAGACCCTAGTTATTTTTAGAAGACTTACATCATGGAAAACATTCGGATTTTTCTGAGGTCGGAAGGTGTTTTAACCGATGAGGGAATTTTGAAACTTTGTGGTGAAATTTAAGATATCAATCTAGTGCAGTTTTGCATGAAAATTTTACGAGGACCCTAGGATGATGAGAAGTTCCATTTTCCAAAATTTGGATCATTCCAAAGTCGTTTTCTATTTTTGGCCGAACGGGTTTTTAAATGCTTAGTCCGGACACCGGTTCGGAATTTTTGGGCAAAAAGTTTCTAAAATTCTTTTTAGCACAAAAAGTGACTTCGGCATGCTTCAAATAACATTTTAAAGCCATTCTGAGTTTTTTCTGGTACCGGGAACCCTCAAGGAGCATTTTGGTAAATTGCCACCCGGCGAGGGGTATTTTGGTAAAATTTTTTCGAAGGACTTTTTTTGTTCGGGAAGGGTATGGGACACCCGAAGAGTTGTTTTAAAGTAGCTTTGAAATGTTTGTTGGGGTGATGGCTGCCAAGGGGGTGTTTTGGTAATTTTGCCCTTTGAAATTTTTTGAGGAACTATTTGGGCAACAAATGATGTATTTCATCTAAAAAATAGTTTCAAAGCAGTTTTGGGGTGTTAGTGGTGCAGCGGCCATTAGGGGGTATTTTGGTAATTTGCAATGTTGGCGCTATATTTTTGGGATCGCGTGTTATTTAGTGTCCAAAGTGACAGGAAGCGAGGAATAGTGGGAACATGTCTAAAATGAGATAGTTGTTATCAGTAATATATCAATAAGGCTAGGTTAAGGATCCAGTTATTGGATCGGCTTAACTAGCTATCATAAAACGCTATGAGCGGTTAAATAGGAAGGGTTAGAATAAGGAGTGCATATATGTTGAATGATGTCTAACGAACAGTGTATTATTTGACTAGGTGATGCAACTCGTTGCAATAAGAGATTTTGAGTTGCTTCGACTATAAGCCAATGAGGCAGGGACAATGCAGTTCTATTATGCTAATTCATTATTTCAATTAGCATACCATGTTGATGACGTTTATGTTGGACTCTTGCTGTTATGGGTTGACACCGGTAGTCATTGTGATCGGTATACGTATATTTGAATTGTGCTATTCAGGACATAGGGTAGAATAATTCCCTTAGTCCACCCCTGTTGATAGAATTTAATGAGGATGATGCGTGTCCTAGTATGCTATAATTCAACCCAATTAGCATATTTGACCTTGGGGTGATATTTTGTAGGGGTTATTGTGTGGTTGTTGTGAGATGTCGACAATTCTTGATAGCTGACGTCTCTTCTCTTTGAGAACACCATTGAGGACTTGTGGCAAACTTCTCTCGAGTCTGCCCTATCGTTGATGATGATGTTGTAGAGATCGTTGCGTTGTTGTTGTGAAATGTCGATACTTACTGATAACCGACATTTCTCTTATGTAAGAATAATGTTGAGGGCTTGTGGCAATTCCTCCCAAGTCTTCCCGTTGATGATGTTTATGTTGAACCCCTGTGGTTATGTTTGAACACCGGTTGATCTTTTGACTCGATATCTCTTGTTTGGATTATGCTGTTGAGGACATAAGGTGAAATAATTTTCCCTTGGTCAGCCCCGTTGATGAAGTCTTGTTGTTTCAGTTGTAACTCGGTTAGGGACAAACACTCTTTGTGAGTTCCCCTCTTAATGACACTCTCTCTTTTGCTTATTGAGACTGAGATGAACATCCCGTATAATAGGACATCAGAATGAGGAGGATGGCCTATGAAATATGATCACTGGCAAAGAGGATGTATGGCGCGTGAGTCGAGTCTGGTCGAGTCTAGTCTGTTGTGTCTGAGTTGCATTGCATTTGATTTTCTTTTGATGTTAATGATTTTAATGACTTGTATTTTGTTTATGTTTCTCTTTTTAATTTCCTATTTTAGTGTTCACTTGCATAGTCAGTCTGTCAGTCTTGTCCATGAGGAGGTGGCAAAAATGCTGTTCTGTTAGGCCTTAAAGTCGCTCCGTCTAACGAAAGAAGAATTATCTTTTGACAAGTTATGCAGATGCTGAAATTTATTGCATACTCTTGATTCATTGCTATCGTTGAGATGAATATTATTCCTCCAAGTCTCTTGAATCATTTGTACATGATATTCCCCGTGTTGTCTTTACTGGGCGATTTGTACTCATTCCTTATGTTGTATTGTGCAGGCTATAAGGGTGATCAAGGAGAACCATCTAGAAATAAGAAGAGAAACATGCTAGAAAAGTTGAGCAAGGGGATAAGTTGTCTGAAGTAAGACAAGCTGGAAATGGTGAGATAAAGATTGAGTTACGAAATAGGTTGATAAGAGTCATACGACTACAGTTGTATATTAGGTTGTAACCACTCGTGTTGTTTAGAGTCTTGAAAGTCTTCTGCTACAGTATGACGTATGTTTGTAAGAAAAAAATTTCTAAGGACGCATTTTGGAGCGTCTATTAATGATATATGAGTTTGAGGATGTAGTTGCTCTGTATTCAGCACAAGATTTTGAATGTAATTATGGCCGATAACTCCGCCCGATGACGTCACCTGGGTTGAGGGTGTCGCATTGGGGTACCATTACTCATTAAGGAGTGTATGGAGTTTTCGATTAGGTTGGCAGTGTACGGGACCGCTTTGGGTTGCGTCATTTCAGATTGAGGGGTGAGCACGTTATGGGTAGTTGATATTAGGTTTATAACGCAATGGTGTAGATCTTATTCTAATAAATAATTTACCAATCTAGTTTGATTCAGAGGAATTGGATCGAAGTTGTGTAGCATCGCATAACTTGGATCGAGATAAGAAATTTCATTTGAATCCTATTTCATCGCTCTGACTTCAAATATTTTGTTATGACAGCTTTACGAGCTTCATTGAGCTCTAATTTTTTTATTAATATAAAAATGTAAGGATTTTCTAGCCGAATCCTACTCAGCATTCTAAATTCATATGTTTAATCTTAACTTTTTCCAAAATTTTGTTGAATTCTAGTTTTATAAATTTCCATGAAAATATTTGAATTTGCCCATGAAACCCTAACTTGAACCTTTAAGCGATCGTTTGAAATTCATTATTAATCCTCATCTGTTTATTGATTTGATCATCGTAAAATATTTTTTGAATTATGTTTATCTCTTCTAAATGTTGACATGAGTTTGTAAATCTAGAGAGTTATAAGGATAGTGCGTGTTGTTGGCATTATAAGGATGGTATGTTGGTTGGGTTAAAATAGTATCTAATTGAATTAATTAGTGTACATATGCATATCCAAAGTGTATCGAGCACTGCCGGAGTGGATTTGCTATAGTGTATTGCTCATGTTCAATGTTATGTATTTTTGTTTCATTGTAACTGAAATATTTTAAAATGACTCTTGATTTGAAGAATTAAGCTGGATACTCCCTATATTTATATCGAAGGAACCCTTTCAAAAGATGTTATTTGGATTAATTGTAAAATCGTCTGAATCATTTTGTTTTTAATCCTTGATCGACTTTACTAAGCTCTCAAAAACTCACTCTCGTTTGACTTCCTTTCCGCATGTGATAACCAGCATTAGGTTGCTTGAGTATGGACTAAGGCCGAGCGAGAGAAATTAAGTTTTTGTTTTTGAGATTAGAACCTTGCGTGATTTTATATTGTTATTTAAAAATTTTCTTAGGCTTCGATTTGGTATTTTATTTATGACAATCAATTTAGAGTATGGTTCCATTGACGGTTAGTTGCTCTGATAATGGTTGTTCATTGGCTTGTGAGAATATTATTGTCTTAGTGTATATGATCAAGTGATTGTATAACGTTATGTATTTCCAAAATGTTATAGTTGGTACCAGGGCATAGGTATATGATTTTGTAGACTTTAGAAGCCTATGAGGAAAAGCCTAAGTTTAGACAAGAGGGTTAGGGAAAACTTTAATACCTTATTTGAATTGTAGCAGTGGCTCGATATTAGAGTGCACAACGAAAGCGTAGTGGGTACATCATTTGGTCTGAGGCATTAATGTGTGAGTGCTTATAGAAATTGGCTAAGTATTACGAGGACAACAATATCAGGTACGTTAAATTTCGAGGACGAAATTTTTATAAGTGGGAGAGCTTGTAACACCCTGAACCTTGACATTGCCTACCCGTTTAATTTATTTTGAGCAAAGACTTATATACGCAAGATTTAGAGTCAATTTTTATGAGTAAAAATCTATAGGCAAACTTGAGCGACAAAATTTCACAAAAACTATACGTTTTAATTTAACAATGGCAACTATAAGTGATATTGATTGAAGTACATAGTGAAAATTAGCGTAGATGATATTTTCAAAAAAATTTAGCGATGAATTTTCTTATTTGGCATTGATATTTTATTTAGGAAGTTTTAGCTACGATTAATGTAGCCCGTTTATTTTTCTAGTACATTAATTTGGGCCTTTTCGTAATATTTGGAATTTTGGGTGAACAAAATAAATTAATTAATTAATTAAGGGGTTACTTTTTGTAATTTTTATATTAGGTTTTGTATATAAATAAGCATGTATTGTCTAAGCAGTCGTTCCACCCAGAGTATCCTCTCTTCATCTGATTCACGATAAAGAGAGAGAGGGAGGGAGGGAGAGATGAAGGAAAGAGAAGAGACTCAAATTTTCTGATGAGATTTCCGGTAAGTTTATGTAACATCCCGAAATTTCTGGAATGTTAGTCACTCGCTTGATCACTCACTCAAAGACAATATAACCTCATAACCAAATGGACAGTCATCATTAGAGTATCTAAACCATTGAAATACCGGAATTTCTAGAACGTTAGCCACTCGCTTAACCACTCACTCAAAGACAATGATAACCTCGTAACAAAATGGACAGTCATCATCAATGTGTCTAAACCTTTAATCAAACCAGTAACCATACACTCAGTAAACAATCGTAAATGATACAGTAATCTAAGTCAGATTTTTTTTATAATAATAATAATCACTCATGCAGGGGTTCTACTGAGCAATACTAAAAACTTAATATCTCTCTCTTTCCCTTGCTCGGCTCAGATCTAATCTATATCTAATGTGATCTATTGTTGGTTATCACCTGCGAAAGGGAAGTCAAATGAGAGTGAGCTTTTGAGAGCTCAGTAAGGTCTCTCAAATGAAGAAATTACAAAATAATTTACAAATGCAATACAATGATGGTTTAGTTCACAAATACAATTCGATGATGGTTGCTAGAGCTTTCATAAACATTATAACTTATTTGATTAGATATCAATATGACTTTTGGGTACGGTGCAAACAATCACGAATGCTATTGAACATGAGTAATTGCAAAGCCACATGGGCAGTGCAGGAAAATCACTTAACAAAGCCACAAAGGCTATGCTCACTAACACTGATAATTACGTATGTACAGGCTAGTCTAACAAGGTACGAGCCCACACCAATACACTGGCTAGTGCATCAAGGTACGAGCCTACAGCGATGCACACCAAATCCTTCAATACACACCAATGCAGAATCTCATGTCAATAAACAGAATAACAATACTCGCTAATACAATGAATAAATCAATGCCTAGTGAGTAATAAATATCGAGCATCGATAAAGATTTTCAATAAACACTTAAGGCTCAAAATAAGGTTTAAAGGCAAATAATGTGTTCTCACAACAGAGATAACAGAGTCCCAGGAGATTCTGTTACAAATCAGAGAAAACATATACAAAGGCAATTTGATGAATTAGGTTTCGGATAGAAATCCCTTACCTCACTCCAAGCTATGTCCTGCTATTCAACCTCGATCAAGAACTTCAAATTAACCAGAAAAGTCGCGCTTCAATCGCTGGAGCTCTACAGACTGCTACCTATCTCTCAGACTCTCTCGCCATCTAACTCTTTCTCTCTGCTCTCTAACTCCCTCTCTCTCCCTCTCTTTTGTTGGTTATGTAGTTAAAGGAGTAATGTGCTCCTTCTCTACTGTAACCGAAATTTCTCCTCCCTTCTCCTTTTTTTCCTCGTTTTTCTTCCTTTGTTTAGGCTGTTAGTCGTTGGAATAATCCCAAATTTGCACTATTCACTCCTAATTCCCTCCTCATGTTCCCTCTCTAATATTGTTTACAAAAAAAGAGAGTTGACTCAAATTTATATCTTTTATTTATCTAATATTTCTATCTTTAAATTAAATTATTTAACTATCATAAATCGTGTATTGCTTAGTTAAAAGGTTGTTAAAGGTTGCCACTAAAATATGGATGCTGATTATAGGGCATAAAAATATTACTAAAGGTTTCTAAAAATATCGTTAACTGTAATGGTTGCTGAAGACCTTAATCCATATCACTTATAACTGTTATCATTATGTTATAAATTATGGTTTTCAAAAAATTATCCGCTAAAGATTATAAAGATTAATGCTCACTAATTAGTCGCTTAAAAATTTTGTATCAACCCATTAGATAAATAATCGGAGCTCGAATATTATAGTTTTTAACTCTTTTCCTTTATTTTATTCATTGTCTTAGGGGGAGTAAAAAGGGCTGGGAATCTGCTGGGTAAATGTATGTCTTAGTGTGTGTTGGGCATGAGTTCCTGAATGTAGTAGGAGCATTCAAGCAAGTCACAGCCATGGTGGCTGTGACCGTGTTGGTTTGAGAGGAAAAAAAGGGCTAAGAGGTTGCAAGGCAGCTATGGTTGCGGATGAGGGGTTTTATTTGGATTGTTGCGAATGCCAAAAAAAAACGATCTTAGGGTCGTGCGAGGGTTGTGATGGCAGCGATGATGGTGTGCTATGGGTGGAAGAAGAAGAGAGAAACAGTTTGTAATGGGTGTGTGATGCCAGGGAAAGTGGGTTCGTACCTACATGGAGGTGCCACAAAGGCTGCAGTTCGCATCAGCTTCCAAGTATGCAAAGGGAGAGACAACAAGGACGGAGTAAGGGCCGAGAGCAAGGCTTCCCAGATAAACCGTGAGGAGTGGCAGTGCTGTAGAGACGAGGTTGTGACGATCAGGGCCGGCAGTCGACAACCCTAGTCAAGGTTCGAGTCAAGGTACAATGTTATGGTCAAAAACTATGTTTCTCTCACTAGAATTCAAGAGCTCCCAAATTCTAGAGTGAGAAAGTGATGTTTTCAGAATGAGTCCAAAAGTGCCTTTTTTTAGTTGTAAAGTTCACTATTTATAGGAAACAGTGTGCTTATGTCATAAAGTGCCACATGTTGTCCCCTGGGAGTGACACGTCACCAGGGGGTCCCAAAATACCGATTCTCCGTTGGACTGCATGTTCCCTCCCAAATTCGTGTTGCCTGCCCTACACAGCGTCGCTCTACCTGTCTGAGAAGACTGACCACACTACAGTAGCATGATCAGAGTAAGCTCGTTACCCCAGCCACCGATCCAAGCCCTTACTGAATCCTACAAGATGCTTCAAGAGACGCATAGATAACCTGACAGTGGTGAGGGTTACCCCTACAGTCGACTGCCAGGTGGACTAGGCACGATGCCCTCCGAAGACCTGCTCACGTCCCGGAGTGACCCGTGGGTCATTGTCCTGATGGTGTCGACAATCAATGCTAACATGCATGGACATGGTTGCAGCTCAGTGCTCAGAGTCCATTACGAGGGGTCCTCGTGCCAGAGCCCTCCCCCCACGTGATTGTGACGGCGATGGCTGTAAGGTTGTGAGCCCATCTCGTGGCGGCGATGACTATAAGGTTGTGAGTCCATCTTGCTGCGAGGGCTGGAGCTCCCTATGATTGTGACTGCGATGGCTTTAAGGTTGTGAGCCCATCCTGTGGCGGCGATGACTATAAGGTTGTGAGTCCATCCCCCTGTGAGGGCCAGAGCCCCCCATGATTGTGACTGCAATGGCTTTAAGATTGTGAGCCCATCCCATGGCGGCGATGATTATAAAGTTGTGAGTCCATCCCGCTGTGAAGGCCAAAGCCCCCCATGATTGTGATGGCAATGGCTTTAAGATTGTGAGGCCATCCCGTAAGCATGTACCATGATTGTGGCACATGGGCGCGGTGCCTACAGCACGAGACATTGATTGTGGTGCGATGCCAACGGCATGAGACAATACCTGGTGTCGGGGGCACATATCATGAGTATGGCGCACGGGCATGACGATGAACGTCACAGAGCAATACTTAATGCCGGGGGCACGCATCATGAGAATGGCACACAGGCGTGGCGACGAACATCGTGAAGCAATACTTGGTTCCGGGGGCACACATCATGAGAATGATGCACGAGCGCGGCAATGAATGTCGCGAAGCAATACTTGGTGCCAGGGGCACGCATCATGAGAATGGAGCACGGGCGCGGCGACGAATGTCACGGAGCAATACTTGGTGCCGGGGGTACGCATCATAAGAATGGCGCACGGGCACAACGACGAACGTCGCGTGTCCCGTAGACGGAGCATGAGTTGAGTGTGCCTACTATAACAAAATAATGAATTCAACATGTAGTAATGACATAGTTGGGAGTGATGGCATGCGGTCGTCAGCGACGGGTCATTCGGCAGTAACGCGCGACTTTGGGCGATGGGCAACATGGGAGCGGTGTTCGGTCACGGACGACGAATGTCACGAGGTTGATGTATGAATGTCCGTAAACGTCGCGAAGGTGCAAAGACTCGAGAAAACAAGTGTGCGCGGGAGGGAAGGCCATAGGCCAAAAATTAGGGGAAGGCCAAGGCCATCACCCCTGGGGAGGCCATGGCCGACCCCTTTGGGGAGGCTGAGGCTGACCCCTTGGTGAGGCTGAGGCCGACCCTAAGGGGTGGCCAAGGTCAATGGCCAACTCCCATGAAGGAAGGCCAAGGCCACTCCCCCTTCTTGGTGAACTTTGGGTGCGCAGACGGTAGGTGTTTTGTTGGGCAATGACGAATCCGGAAGTTGCATTATGACGAGCGTGTCGACATCAATCATACCCACGTGACTAACAAGGTGCCAAAGTCACATACGAAGTGTATGAAATGAACAAAGCGCAAAAGGGACTTTACGCGAAGAGTAAACAACCGGGGGGAAGGCCAAGGCCAACCCCCATGGGAGGCCGAGGCTGACCCCATGGCCTTGGGGGAGGCCGAGGATGATCCCATGGGGTTGGCCAAGGCCTTTGCCCCTTGGCCCCGTCGCTCGGGTTGCGCCGTGGGTCGACATTTTTGATGAAAAAGGGTTCGAGTGGTCTCGTTGTGACGATCGTGCTAGCTTAAGTCACGTTGACATGAAATAAATTGTCTAAGTCATGCACAAGGCGCGCGGAGCGAAAAACGCACATGACTTGAGTCTGCGGGTGCTGACCGGTTCGATGCGTTGGACAAATGACTGTTGCATCTGTCGATGTGTTTGCGCAAAGCGGGACCCCTAGTGGGCCCTTGGGTCCGACCAAGATGGGTTGGGAGCAGTGTGTTAAGGTTGTGTTTGTGTGCATATATGAGTGTGTGCATGTGTTTATATATGTGTAGTTGTGCACGTAGTAAGTGAGATTTTGTGAGTATATGGGTATGTGTGTGTTGTGTAAGTAAAAAACTGTGTGTATAGCATGTTAAACAAAAGAAAAAAAAAGGGGGAGAAGTATGGGGAAGAATGTGTGCTTGTATGTGTGTGTATGGTTTGTTTTCTTGTGTGCATGAGTGAGTGAGTGAGTGTGTGTGTGTGTGTGTGTGTGTGTGTGTGTGTGTGTGTGTGTGTGTATTTAATAAGTATATTTATGTATCTATGGACTGAAATGTGTTGGTCTGCATCTGTTTGAGTTTGTGTGCAGGACAATGGATGTATGTGTGGTGAGTGAGTGTGTGTGCATGAGTTTAGTGAGTGTAAGTGTGTTTATTGGAACCTCTATGTCTGCAAAAAATAGTGTGTTGGTAAGATAAGGGAAGTAGTGTGTGTGTGTGTGTGTGTGTGTGTGTGTGTGTGTTGTGCGCATGTTCCTATACGAGTGTACGGGTGTGTCTGCTCTGTGTCTATTGTTGTGTGGTTATTGTGTGGTTGTTGTGTGTGGGTTGCATAGTATGTATTTGTGTGTGTGTGTGTGTGTGTGTGTATGTGTGTGTGTTGTAGCTATCCAACGTGAGAGAAACGGTATGTTAAGTTTATTTGAGTACAGAGTAAGGGGAAAGAGAAGAAGAAGCGGTCTTGGTGGGTTTAATTTATGCAGTTAGTGATATCCTATACTTGCGCAGGTGTACCACAAGTTTGCGTTAGGTTCGGCACGTACAGTGGATGGCATACAGTGATTGTTTGTGCATGAAATTTTAAAGTAGAGCACCTCAATTTATATTAGAATTACTGGTAAAGATTTATAATTTTATGGAATTGTATGTGTTTTTTATATTTTCTAAAATATCATATTTTTAAAATGCTATTCGAGTCTTTAAAATTCTAGAAAATTATAGTAACGTTTTTATAGTATAAGTACATCTCAGTATAAGTTTAGTGAATTTTAGAGTTGATTTGTTATCATTTCTATATTAAATTGGATTTAGCAAAATAAAAAATTTTAAAATAGTTTTAATGCATTTTAAATTTTGATATAAATTTTAAAAAAAATTATGACAATCAATTCAGAGAATGGTTTAGTTGACCGTTATTTGCTTTGATAATGGTTTTTCATTGGCTTTTGAGGATATTATGGTTTTAGTGTAAATGATCGAATAAGTGTCTAACGTTCCAGATTTTCAGAATGTTAACTGGACTTACCTACTTCAATGCCAATTGATAGGGGGGCTGGACCAATATCGAAAGAAAGTGCAACTTCTGGAACTTTCACATTATAATCTAACTGTTCAACTAAAGTAGTTGTACGCACTACCCAGACTAAGTTCGTATCAGAGCCTAGGCATATGATTCTGTAGACTTTAGAAGCTTGTGAGGGAAAGCCAAAGTTCTAACAAGAGAGTTATAAAAAACTTTAATACCTTAGTTGAACCCTAAAAACGGCTAGATATCAGAGTGCACAATAAAAGCGTAATGGGTACGTCATTTGGTTTGAGGCATTAATGCTTGAGTGCTTATACGAATTAGCTAAATATTTTGAGGACAACAATATCAGGTACGTTAAATTTTGAGGACGATATTTTTATGAGTGGGAGAGAATGTAACACCCCGAACTTTGACATTGTCTACCCGTTTAATTTATGCAAGATTTAGCATCAATTTTCATGAGTGAAAATCTATCGGCAACCTTTAGCGACAAAATTTCACAAAAACTATAAGTTATAATTTAATAATGGAAATTATAAGTAATATTGATTGAAGTCCGTAGTTACAATTAGCGTAAATGATATTTTTGAAAATTTTTAGCAATGATATTTTTTACTTGGCATTGATATTTTATTTTGGAACTTTTAACGAGAACTATTGAAGAGGGGTTATATAATAACCCGTGTATTTTTATAGTAATCTAATTTGGGCCTTTTCGTAATATTTGGAATTTTGGGTGAACAAAAAAATAAATTAATTAAAGGGTCCCCCCACCGGCGATACCCCCTTCGGTGACGCGCCACCCCCCCTGAGGGCGTCATCCCCCCCCCCCCACCCCACGATGTCGTGCCCCTCAGCTCAACACTTCTCCCAAGCCCTCCACTGCAGCACCACCTCCTGTAAGCTCCATTTTACCCTAATTATCCTAATTCATGTGGTTTAATTCATCTAAGTATAATTGAATTTAATTTGTTATTCTGTGTAGTGTAATTGAATTCAATTTGTTGTAATGTATAGTGTAGAGATATATGGTTTATTATAATTTTGTTATAATGTTTAATTGTACTAGGAGTTTAATTAAATCATAATTAAGCCCTTATTAATACTAAGTAACCCTAATTGAACCCGATTAACCATAATTAAGCCTAATTAGCATTAATTAGTCCTAAATAGTCGTAGTTAACACAAATTAGTGCTAATTAATCTAAGTAAACCCTAATTAGGTCTAATTAGCCCTTGTTAGTTCTAATTAACCCTAATTAATATTAATTAACCCCAAATGAACCCGATTAACTCTAGTTAGCCCTAAGAAGCCCTAATTAACTCTAAGGAACTTCTAATTAACCCTAGTTAACTCTAATTAATCCCTAACACATCTTGAAGTAACCCTAATTAAAACTAATTAAATTCTAATTACCCAAATTAATCCTTATTAGCCCTGATAAACCCTAACTAAATCTTAATTAATCCTAGTTAACCTAATCACAGTTAATTAGGGTTAACCCCGATAAACCCTAACTAAATCCTAATAAAACCCTAACTAACACTAATTAGGCCTATTTAATACTAATTAACCCTAACAAAGCCCAATTAACTCTAATTAGCCTCGATTAACCCTAATTAATCTAATGAAACCCTAATTACCCAAATTAACCCTAATAATTAGCCTCGCTAAACCCTAACTAAATCTTAATTGACCCTAATAACCTAATTAAATCCTAATTAGCCTAGATAAACCCTATAAATCCTAATTAGCCCTACTTCTTAGCCTTGATAAACCCTAATTAACCTATTTAAGCCCTAATTACCCTAACTAAACCCTAATACATCCTTAATTAACCCTGATAAGCCTATATACAACCCTAACTAAACCATAAACCCCATCAAAATCACAGGTGACACAATATCAACTCCGCGAATGAATTTCGTATTCCACCGAGAAACGTGAGTACGTCAGCTACCCACATTAGGAATATTCGTTGTTATTTTGTGGTGTTCATTGACAACAATTTAGTTGCAACTCGTTGTCAACGAACTTGAACGTGAATCATTTTGGTTATGGCATGTTCTTGCAAATTTACCGAATGCTTCCATTTTTTCGAAAGTTTGAAATTTCAGAAAGATGGTTGCATATGTTACCAATTTTCAAACGCATGCATGCATAAAAATCCTTAGTTCCCGTTCAAAGGTACTCATTACAAATTAATGCTTTGTAATGAGCCTTTGGATGTCCAGTTTGGACAATTTAGAAAAGCTAAGTGTTTATAAAACAGTGTATCGACTCATACTCTGTGTTCTATGTCGTGGATATTTGATACACATTCTCCAGTGTTTCTCCGGGTGCATACAGATCTGGTGTTCTAACATCCATTAATTCTTATAAGAGCAAGATAAGACGGATATTAGAACACCTAATCGATGTCGTGTACTTGGAGAAATACGGGGAGGTTCTGCAGATTTTTCTACTGACATAGGACTAAGCATGAGTTGGTAACTGTTTTATAAACATGTGCTTTTCTAAATGGGATGGGACCACTACCTATTAGAGAACGAAGGGGGTATATTTAGACATGTTGTGACATGCATCCATTCATTTTTACATCGGCCCTACCTAATTAGAGGTTTTAATTTAAGGTGTATACAGTACGTAATCTCAGTCATCATGTCAGTCGATCGAAGTTGGATGAAAAAGAAGAATACTGAGGATTTTGAGGATCGCGTCGACGAATTTCTCGAATTTGCTTACGCGTATTCGGCACATGTTGACTCTGGGACGATAAGGTGTCCGTGCAGTAAATGTGAGTTGTTGCCTTGGAGAAGGAGAATGGTGGTAAAATTACATCTTCTTCGGTACAATTTTATGGGTGGATGCATAAGGTGGACACAGCACGGGAAAATGATAGTATTGTCATCCAACCTGGCTAATCAATCGTCTGTTATGATGAGGCACAATATGATTACCGAGATATGATTACGGATGTTGGGCATGCTAATGTTGAATGGGGTGACTACCACGGCAATGACAGTCCCCAACAGCCGAACGAGGGGGCTAATCAGTTTTATGATTTGTTGAGAGACGCGGAGGAGCCGTTGTAGGATGGAATCCGGAAACACACACGGTTGTCTGCGGTTAGTCAGTTATTATAGTTAAAATCGAACCACGGGCTAAGTGAGAAAGGATTTAACGAGTCTATTACTTTTATCAAAGGAATTTTACCGGAGAGTGAAAAGCTGCCCCCGTCGTACAATGATGCGAAGAAGATGATGAGGAAACTTGGATTGAGCTATGAGTGGATAGATGCGTGCAATAATGACTGTGTATTGTTCTGGAAAGAGAATAACGACTTGACACAGTGTTCAGTATGTGATCATTCGAGGTATAAACAGGACAAAGGGAAGAAGGAAAACATTGCATAGAAGATACTGCGATATTTTCCCGTTACCCCAAGGCTTTAGAGGATGTACTACTCCTCCAACACGGCTGAAGATATGAGGGTAGGTCTCACTGTGAGACTCGTGGCAATAATGCCGTTTTGCTTACACGCCCAGCTGATGGAGAGGCGTGGAAGGAGTTTGACCGCAGGCATCCAAACTTTGCCCAGGAAGTTCGGAATGTTAGACTTGGTTTGGCAATTGATGGGTTCAACCCTTTTGGGCAGTCTAGCATGCCTTACTCCACATGGCCTGTTATTATTGTCCCGTATAACCTTTCACCAGGCATGTGCATGAAGAAGCCGTACATGTTTTTGTTGTTGCTTATATCGAGGCCGAAGAGTCCCAGTAAGGACATATATGTGTATTTAAGGCCGTTGATTGATGAGCTCAAATAGCTATAAGATCATGGAGTCAAAACTTATGATGCATCCCTCAAACAGAACCTTCAGATGAGGGTTGCTTTGATGTGGACTATACACAATTTCTCCACATTGCGAATGACGTGTGGGTGGAGCACACACATGAAAAGATAGCATGCCCTGATTGCATGGGCGTGAATTTTGGTCATACGTTAAAGCACATCGGGAAGCCCTCATGATTCGGATGTCACCGAAAGCTGTTGCCACCAGACCATCAGTTTCATGGACAAAAGGATAAATTCGACGGGACAATCGAGCGTGAGGTTGTCATGTTGGACTACCCATCTGGTGAAGAAGTGATCTCACACATGGAGGCACTTGATACTGACATACCACACGGCAAGGGTGTGCCGGATTAGAAGTTTTCAGGATACGGGAAAGAGCACAACTGGAAAAAACAGTGTATTTTCTATGAGTTAACCTACTAGAGGACACTCATTATTGGAAACAACATGGATGTGATACACATCGAGAAAAATGTTTTCGATAATGTGTTTAGCACAATGATGAATTTCAAGGGGAAATTGAAAGATCGCCTTAAAGCGAGAAAGGATCTACAACAGTTGGGTGTACGCCGTGAACTGCATCCTCGGACAGTCAACGGGAGGACACTAATTCCGAAAGCACCTTACTGTCTAGACAAGAAACAGGTAGAGAAGGTCTGTCAGTAGGTTAAGAATTTAAAGCTTCCGGATGGGTATGCGTCCAACATATCTCGTTGCTGCAATGTATCAGAATGCAAGTTCTAAAGAATGAAGAGTCACGATTGTCATGTTTTTATGACAAGATTCATTCCTATTGCCTTCTGGGGACTGTTGCCAAGGGTTGTATGTGAGACTTTAACTGAATTATCTCATTTCTTTTGGAATATCTGTTCTTCCACAATCTGGGTGAGTAACATGGAGGTGCTTGAAAAGAACATTGTGTTGACAATTTGCAAGCTCAAGAAAATCTTTTCACCATCATTCTTTGATTCAATGGAGCATTTGCCCGTTCACTTGGCGTATGAAGCTAAGATGGGTGGGCCTATGCAATATCTGTGGATGTATCCGTTAGAGAGGTCTTACTTTAACTCTATGTTGTTCGTTTATATGTAATGCAAACACTAATTGATTGACATTCCATCTAACTCTAGTCGTTAAACTTCTAAGTTCATGTTCCATTTAAAGAAGAAAGTCCATAATAAAGCTCGTATTGAGGGCTCAATTACTGAGGCTTACGTAATGGAAGAGCTTGTAAATTTCTGTAACCAATATTTTGGGCCTGTTATTGATATAAGGTTAAATCAACTAGGCCAAAATGAGCCTGGAGCCACAACACATTTGGAAGGGCAATTGTCAATATTCAAGCAGTCAGGTAGTCCGTTCGGACGAACCTATGCTCGGTGGCTAACGGATACAGAGTATAGTGCTGCAACAATATATACCCTTCTAAATATTGATGAAGTTTCAGCATTCGTTAAGTAAGTTTCTGACTTAAGATAATTACTGTACATAATTTAAAATTTGTGATTAGTGGTTAACTCTCTTGATTTGCAGTGAATTTGATGCGAAATCTTTAATCACTGATCCCGTTGGATTTGACTCTCATCAAAAATTGCATTTTGTAGAGTGGTTCAGAAGACATGTAACAAGCAGTCAGGCATGGATAGATTACAGGCCATAGTAAACAAGCAGCCTGTCATGGAGCTACATCATCAATGGGTTTCGGTTTAACGTAAAAGATGATGACTAAACAAAACAAACCCAAAACAGTGGAGTCTTGGTTAACGGCAACAATTATGACGAGAATTGCATGGACTTTTATGGAGAGCTGGATGAGATTGTTGAGCTAACATACCTGGGTTCCCAAAACTGTCTAGCAATGTTTAAGTGTACATGATTTGATGTCACATGCGGTGGAGGAATCCGTGTTAGCTCGCAGGGGATTGTAGATGTCAATGTTAAGTCAAGACTTGCATCAGACGAGCCGTTTGTGTGTGCTAGTTAAGCTGCACAAGTCTTTTCGAGGATGTCGTAAATTCTAAATCTCATTGGTATACAGTTATCAATTCCAAGAAATTATCTGTGGCATATGACAGTGAGGTAAACACCTTTCAAGCTGACCAAGCAGCTGTCTCAGTACCTGTTGAGGTGGACAATGAGGATGATGATCTCCCTCTTCAACCAACAATTGATGTAGTGGAAGAAGTTGTAGATGATGACGTAGAAGACGTAGAAAGTATTGAAGATGATGAGGCAGAATCTATTGATGAAAAGGAAGAATTACTTGATGAAGAGGACGAGGAGTCCCATGATGAAAAGGATGATGATGGCAATGATTCCTAAAATGAATATGATTGATTTGTAATGTTGTAACAATCATTATTTTAGTACTCAGTTCATATAATGTTTTTATACTCAGTTCATATATATACCCGATTCATTTATATAGTGCTGTAACATGAGATGGACTATACATTTTTTTGTAAGTGTTAATTTCTTTAATTTGGACTTGTTGTACACACAGTCAGGCATGGATAGATTACAGGCCATCCGCAGTTGTGGTGGATGCCGAGTTACGTCTACCCCAGTGGCACCCGCCTCATCATTGCCTACTGATGATGAGGCACATAATGTCCACATCCAGCGGGCCGGGGACCAGTCCCAGCCCCAACTGCGGACCCAGACCCAGCCCTAGCCCCAGTCGCAGCCTCTGCCCCAGTCCTAGCCGCTGGCCCAGCCCCGGGCCTATTCCTCCCATACATCCTCTGCTGGTTCTCTTTCTTCTGTGGGTTCTACCTCAAGTATATTTGATAAAGGCATTTGGTCATAATGTTGGACTGGTATTTAAATTATATTTGATCTGTGTTACTGTTGGTGCTTTGTAGGATCTCGATGAGGCCGTGGACCAACAGGTAGGGTACGCATTGACCCCCAGTGTAAACAGAGAGTTACTCTCACCCAAGATCCTAGAGAGTCCGGCAAAGACAAAGATCAAGTCCTTGTGAAGGGCTGATTCTTTGAGCCATGACTATACTTGAAGGACTGGGATGCCATGACTAGGGAGTCCTTATGGGAGGAGTGACTGATATGGTTTTTAGCCGTTTGTGTCAGTCATTATTTGTTTAATTAGAACGTAATTTTTAATCAATCATATTGATTATATAATTGAATGCCTTGCTGGAGGGGTTCGAGTTTGAGTCACCTGAGCAGCAGGCATTGGGGCGCCAGGCTTTTTTTGCCTACATTGGCAAAAATCACCGACAATGGCTGCATGACGCACGGAGGCTCAAAAGATGGCGCCTAAGCTTGCCCTGATGGAGTAGTGGAAGGGATTTTCTCCCTCATTAAATATCATTAGCAGTATGGGGAGTGATGGTTGATATGTGGAGGACTGATACATCCTGGGAGGCCAAGAGTAAGAGTGGGAGCAAGAACAGATAGGAGAAAGATCCCACGCACACTGGGGGGTCGGTGGCTCACAACATCCTCCAACATAAGAATGCGATTAAGCACCCGAACCTAGCGCCGGATGAGATCTGTGCTCTGATGTACACTGAGACGCATGTGAGGAATAAGGATAAGGACGATCAACACTAGGTGGGGGACTTTGTTTCAAATATTTCCTGGCAGATCGATGTAAGGTACGATCTATTTTTTTTAGTTTGCTAAATTGTTGCCTTTGTTGATGTTTGTCGCCTTAATGTTTTGAATGTCAAATCAATGTTTAGCAGGCCTTGTATGAACCAATCGTCAGGGAGTCTGGGCAGCAGTCCGGACAGCCATGAGTACGGGCACGAGTACTGGGGGATTGAAGCGATGACTTGATACACTGGGGGTCGTCAATAGGCAGAAAGGCCGCGGCCTCTTTGGTACAACTACACGTGTCTTGATTGGAGTATCCCCACCCCCCGCTGCCCCTCCATAGACGTTGAAACTGACTGTGAGGTGACCGTCGTTACAAGAGGAATCCATCATAATGCTACGGAGATGTATAGGATGATTGCAGTGAATAATTAGGTACAACCACTATAAACGTTGAGTAAACACTTTATACGATTGCTATCGAGATTTATGCGTCCATGCCTTTACGTGCATGGCAATGGTGCTGGATATGCCAAGCTGGATCCGCCACCCAGTGAACCCGTGAACAAGGACGATCAGCAAGCTCCAGATCTAGGATTCGCCAACCCCTAATCAGCCCTACCCCGGCCTCCTAGCTGTTTGTATCCCCCCCCCCCCCGACTTGTACTCTGCTCCGCTCCCCTACTCTATTGTCCCCCGCTCCCGTGCCCTTCTGAATTTTGTGTACATTTTATTTTTCAATTAATATAGAATTCATTTATACATATGTGTTGGGTTTGTTTTAGAGTTAAAAACAACTTATGTGCCATTTCCACAATGCACATATATCTATTCATCTATTATTTGCTCATTATGTAACATAAAACAAAAGTACTGCATTTAACCACATTGGATTTTTAACAACCGATGACTTAACAAGTCAACCGATGACTAAATCATGTCAACCAAAAAAGTGTATACTAAGTATAAAAGGGTAGCTAAAGGTCTCCAATCTTATCTTGAATAATTATATAGGTGGAATTATTTCTAAACATTATAAAGCTCTACCTAACCAATATAGACTAATTTTGACCACTATATCTGTCAAGAACATTCTCTAACATGGAAAAAGAAAAATAACCACAAATCCAATAACCAAACATATCATTTGAGTTTTAGAACTAGAAAAAAAATGATGTGTTGTTGATTTAATTTTTATTTCTACTGGTACTTATCTAACATAATCTAAATTATGTAGTGACTCTTTTGATCGCGAGATCTCATCCAAAAATACTGCCTAGTTTTTGTTTACCAAAAGAACTGTTAAAGGTATATGTTTTAATTAGTTGAATTTCTTATAATAGAGAATCTTAGTGCTAAATCGTGGCTGGATATGGCTTCATAGTCGTGGCTGGATATGACTTCAAAGTAATTTTTGAGCAACTTGACTTATTTGGGCTCCTAGTTGTCCTCTCTTTGACTGTGACCGGTAGGTTAAGGTCCCGTTTGACACTCTTTTCTTTTTTATTTTTTTTTTTAGTTTTATAAACTGGAAAAAAATAAACGTGTTTGATAATCAGTTTTCGTTTTTTTTTCTTTAGTTTAGGTTGTTTTTTAAAGCTCCAAAATAAGTTTCGGTTTTCAGTTTTTTTTTTAGACCACCACCCTCCCACCGCCCACCACCGGCCACTGCAGCAGCCACTGTCGGCTACTAGCCAACACCACCGTCGGCCACCGCCACCGCAAACTACCACTAAAGAAAAAACTCAAAATAAAAACTGAGTAATCAAACACTCATAAAATAAAACTCAAAATAAAACTGGGTAATCAAACACTCACTTGTTTTTGTAAAAAAAAAAAATTAAACTGATTTTGCTTTTTATTTTTTATTTTTTTTGTGAAAACTGAAAACCAAAACTGAAAATTTTGTCAAATATAGCCTATATTTTGACAAAAAACGCTGCTGGGCCATGAATATATGAGAGGGGTGTGTACTTGACTCGACAACAAAAAGTACTATCCAGTATTAAAAAGAAGTATCATTCTCAAAAAATATAATGGATGGATGAGATGTTACCTTTCTGTCTTTTAACTTTGTTTGTCTACAGATGTAAAGCCAATTTTTTTTGTATTAGGAGATATTGGAAGGTGGTTTCAGGTCTACGGGAGTACGATTTGTTGTTCCCAAATGAATTTTCTCGCTCTTGTACTAATGAATTTCAATCTTAAAACAAATACAATAGAAAAAAAGTAGAGAATATAGCGTACCGAAATTCTCTTAACTAAAGGTGGTTCCAGAAGAACAAAATTCCAATCTGCTGAAATTAACAAGTCAGATGTTCACACATAGTCGAGTTTCAATTGGTAAATGATTTTTCGATATTTTGTTCTTAAAAAATTAGTGTCATCGGAAATCATTTTCCGTTTATATATCCTATGGACACACCAAAAATAATTTATGGTTTTCATGTCCCGACCCAAGTGAACGACCTGAAATACAAAGCCAAGCTCAAGCCTGGGTTGAAAGTGATTTGAACAAGAAACTCGAGGAGGGACAATTGCAAACGTAATCGATTAATAAATCTTCGAACCATAATATTGTTGTAACAACCAATGACTATGACAACCAATGACTTAACCACGTCAACCAGGAAATAAAATGTCCTTCATTTAGCCATATATTTTGATCAAAACAACCAAGGACTTCACAAGTAAGTCAAAAAAAAAAATATTTGACCAAAGAGTCAACCAAATTAAAAAAAAAAAAAGAAAAACTATATTTAACATATTACTGTTATGTAGTTATAGCAACCGATTACTTCACAAGTCAATCAACTTAACCATAGAGACCAAAAAAAACATTTCTTCCATTCTTTTTTACTTGATCACATTTAACTTGCACGCTTATTTAAAATATGAGTTATTTTATAAGATTCTGATTCTATACAAGAGAGAGAGGAAATAAAATGGGTCAGGAAGAAGATTAAATTTAGAGAGAAAAACATTATAATGATAAAACTGTACAAAAAAAGATAAATATAAATAAACACCTGTGAAATCTTTCTTAATTTAAGAAGTCATCTTTTTTTTTTAATGACAAAACATAAAAAGAAAATATGATCAATTAATTAGGGACGGAGGAGCATATACCAAACATAAAAGTAAAAGGTCTCTACGACATTATCTTTGATGAGGTTTTTATTTTTATGCTAGTATACCATATGTAGTTTGAAAACTATTTTCATACATTGCAAAGCTCTACCTAACCAAAAATAAGAGCCACTTTTTGTTTGCCAAAAGGATATAACATCTTTATGCAAGAGTTAAATTTGTGATAATAAAGGAACTTATTGTCACGTATCTTATCTGGGCTGCAAGTTAATCTCTCCTGGACTTTGGCAGATAGGCAGATATATGAGAAGAACAAGTCAAATGTAGCCACGTAGTCGCAGTTAGCACACCATTGAAGCAGCCGGACATGTATATATAGACTATCATGTCACTTAAACTTTTCAAAAATAATTAAGTAGCACTTGAACCTTTCACAGTTAAGTACCATAAATGGCTCTCCCCCAAATGGCTCTCCCTCGCCGTTCTGATTTTTCAAAGGAGTTCATCTTTGGAGCATCATCATCCGCTTATCAGGTACATACATGCATATCTCTTTCTTGTTTTATTAATTAGTTCTCTTAGCTACCTAGCTTGTCGATCACACTGTGTTCCCTTTCTGTTTTGGATGCATGGCAATTAACTTCAGTATGAAGGTGCAACCACTGGAGGTGGTAGAGCACCAAGCATATGGGATACGTTCACGCAGGAAACTCCTGGTAAGTCGGCAAATAATAATATGCATACTTGCTAAGGTGGTAGAGCACCAACCACTTATAACGTTTTTTTAACAAAATGGCAGGTAAGGTGAAAAATGGTGATAACGGCTCCGTGGCTGTGGATTTTTATCATCGATACAAGGTACCCAAGCCCAATGCTGAAAATGCTTATTCAGATTCACCCATTTACGCAGTTATCGAAATTGAACCGGCCATCGAATCGGTGAAGATACCGGTTCACATTTCACAGTTCTCTAGTTCAACCTATTCAACTGGTAATTCAATTAATAAATTTATAGTAATCAAAATATGAAAGAAGAAATTTACTTGATTAAAGTTACATAATAATTGAACAAATTTCGAGTTTAACTTAACTATTGTCGTAAAAGTAAATAAATTTTATGTACAAGTTTCAATATTTTAAACCCCAGAGTTATTAAAGAATGATTAACCTTGGGAAAACTAATGTAAAATCAAAGAATGAATATTATTATTTGCTTTGTCGTTTGCTAACAAAAGATGTGTGGTCGGTCAAAAGAGGCATTAGGGTCCTCAATAAGAACATCAAACTGAACATCTTAGGTCCAATAATAGCGCCAAAGATTGTTTAAGATTGAGTGTTTTTATAAATGATAATGCGTCCATGGGTGTTAATCCTGTCCAACGGACAAGTTTGGCGCTACAACCTGCTGGTTTAAGCCAACATCATCCGATTCAAATGTAGAACTGGTTCAAATCAAGAACTGGGCCAGATGAAACCATGGGTTGAATGTTAAATCGGTCTTACCGGCAGATCCAATCCAATTCTGATAACTTTGCCCATTTACATTGCACATCTCATATGATCAATCATGCAATAAAGATGGACGTCGTTCCTCTTTACTTTAGGTAGGAACTACAGAATTCATTAATATTACGACCATTCTATGTAGTTCCTAAAGGAGCATTGACTAACTAAGGTAACGTTTGAAATCACTTCCAGTTTTGATTTTTTATTTCCAAAAAACAAAAATCAAAATCAGTTTACTTTTTATTTCTTACAAAAACAAATTGGTGTTTGATTACCAGTTTTTTATTTTGAGTTTTTTCGTTTGGGTGTTTGATAACCCATTTTTTATTTTGAGTTTTTTCTTTGGTGGTGGTTTTCGGTGGTGGGGCGTGGCGGTGGTCTGTCGGCCACCGGCGGTGGCTACCGGTCGCTGGCAATCGCTGACGGTGGCTGTCGTGCGTAGGCGGTGGTCGCTGGCAGTCGTGGCCAGCGGCAGGCGGTGGGCACTGGCAGTAGGCGATGGCTGCCTGTGGTGGGAGAATGGTGGTGGTGGTCTTAAAATAAAACCCAAAACTCCTCAATGGGAGTTCTCAAAAACAGTTCACTTGGTTTTGAGAACTAAAGAAAAAAAAAACAAAAACGATATGCCAAATACGTTTTTTTTCTTCTAAAGTTTACAAAACTGGAGAAAAAACTAAAAATCAAATGGTTTTCCAACAAACTACGGCACAAGACCCCTTTGGGAATGATAGCACCAATGATATAACACAATCTATTCTTCTGTTCACCGTAATGTAGGAGGACGTGCAGATCCTGAAGAAAATAGGTCTGAAAGCATTCAGGTTCTCCATCTCATGGTCCAGAGTGTTGCCAAGTAAGTACATGATATTTTCGTGCCCACTGATAAAAACACAAAATTCACTATTGATTATGACTCATGGAGACACCTGTATGTGCTCTTAAAACGAGGGTATGCGGATGCCATATATATTATCAGAATTATAGCTTTTTATATTATCCATTGTAATTCTACGTATTCAGATGGAAAGCTGGATGGAGGCGTGAACGAGGAAGGAGTCAAATACTATAATGATCTCATAGATGAGCTCGTCGCCAACGGTAATAGCAGAAATATCAAATCGTTTGTTACTCGATCTGATCAATTAAGCTTCCTTTCTACCAACCATGGTGGTATTTCTAGCAGGTATAGAGCCCTTTGTGACTCTTTTCCATTGGGATGTTCCTCAAGCTCTAGAAGACGAATATGGTGGTTTCTTGAGTCCTGATATCATGTACGAGACACATTACGCACTAGTTATTTCAGATTATTGATTCGAACTAATTCTACATGAATTGCTTAAAGTTGAGGATTTCAGACCTCAGATTTTTTCCCCATTGAGTAGAGACACCTTCAAAAACTTTGGTGACAAATACTGGAGTATGTAACCTGAAGCAATCAACTGCCAGATTCTATGAAATAGTTTAAACAAACACGGAGTAAGTGAGTTATGATTACTAACTTGTTTCCTGCATTTACCTTCACGTTTGAATGTATGCTTTAGAGCTCACTTCCGTGACTATGCCGAGGTTTGCTTTTGGAACTTTGGTGATCGGGTGAAGCATTGGGTCACGTTCAATGAACCGTCAATGCTAAGTATACTTGGTTATGCTCTGGGTGTGTTCGCACCTGGTCGAGGTGGTACTTCACCAGAGCACGTAAAGGGTCAATCATGTCACCACAGGCTTTCAGTTTGGCACGAATCACTTTGGGAATTTCATAATAGTGAGGCGACTGAAAATGGTGACCCAGGAGTAGAGCCGTATAAGGTTTCACACAACCAACTTTTAGCTCATGCATTTGCGGTGAAATTATACAAAGAAAAATTCCAGGTTCTCACTTGAACATTTGTATCATCTTAATGTACTGACGTATTATTAGTCTCTCTAAACACAAGAATATTATTGGTTTATTCAGGAAAGTCAACATGGCAAGATTGGCATTGTCCTTTCATCCTCATGGGTGGAACCTCTAGAAGAAGGAAACCCGAAGGACATAAACGCTAGACAACGGGCCCTCGATTTCACCCTTGGATGGTGAGTAAAGCACACGCTGTATATATATATAGTATCATCCACTTTTATCTTTAAATAGAATTTTACGCGCATTAATTAGTGCCACTAGTTTTCTCTTTAGGCACAAAGCGGATGGTATAAATCCCATTCTTCTAGTCCATCTCAAGTATATAAATGCATGCATTATTCCCATGATTGTAGCCATCTTCGGTCTCCACTCCGTCAGTACCATAAAAGGGCCAGTAATTCCCAGTTTTGTATTAATTTTTTTTTTCCGGGTGTGAAAGTGCTTATACTTTTTAATCCTAAATTATTGGCTGAAAAAACAAGGACTGCATATGCTTTAAACTACATCAATCGAATGTTGTAGCATTAATTGGAAATAGAGAAAAGTAAAAGCAAATAGTATTGCGATAATTTTTTCCATCCCACTCATTGCATGGGGAATGTTAGCATCAAATTACTTTAGTGCTTTGGAGGTTATAAAAGAATACGACCCAATACTAAGAACAACGTTTCATCCTAGGTTTATTGGTCCATTGACGAATGGTGAATATCCATCGTCGATGACTACGCGAGTTGGGAATCGACTTCCTCGATTTGCAGCCGCAGATATCAACGTGTTGAAAGGTTCCTTTGATTTTATTGGAATCAATTACTACACAGGGGAATATGCAACTGATGCACCTATTCCAATCGGAGGAAAGAAAAAACTAAGTTACACGACCGACGCAGAGATCATGACAACACGTAAGTATTTGCAGACACCTGGCTAATATATTTTGAATCAAATTCATCATTTCAACATCTCATGATTTCGAACTTCCCCATGATTTTGAGGTTTTGTGCTCTTAATTTTATCTTATAGACCAGAGGAACGGGAAAGACATTGGTCCAAAGGTATGCATTCAGGTGTTTCAAAATCTATTCGTAATTGGCGCCGGAAACTCGTAACGACTTCATGATGTTTACACTATAGGGTCCTATGTTCTGGTCATACCCTGTCGGGATTCAAAAGCTTTTAAAATACATAAAGACAGTACGGCAATCCTATTCTCTACGTCACAGAAAACGGTAATTACCTTATATTCTAGCCCGTTCCCTTGAGTGAAAAATGTCGTCCAAGATTTACATCTTGCACATTGTACATCGTTTACATTCTTTTGATATAATGAGAGTATTGCAGGCTTCGATGAGGTTAATACCGGATTACCAGTTTCAGAATCCCGTTTTGACCAGAGCAGGATAGACTGTCACCGTGACCATCTCCTGTACCTTTCTAAGGCGATCAAGTAAGCTATTTGCAACTCTGATCCTGTTAAATTTTCAGTTAACCATTATAATAACCTATGAGGACTCATATATGCTTATTACCACCTTCAAAACCTTATTAACCTAAAAGCATCTAAAACTGATAAGTGAGAAGTGTTACTCTTTCTAATCACGTATATAATTGTATTTGCTATTAGTAACAAGACTATTCAATTAGTTTAAAAGCTAGGAAAATAATTTGAATGCTACTTGAAGATGTAATACAAAAGTCTAAAGAAGGCAAATGTACAGGGACGGAACTTCAACACAATTAACTCATTGTTCATAAATTTACAGTTCAAAGGAATTAATTAAAGCAAACATACGTATACAAAATAATGCAAAAGAATTGAATGGCAGTCAATCAAGCTTTCAATTTTAATAGTTTATGAGATGATAAGATGTTCTTCCGTATCATGTTTGTATCGTGATAAGTTTGTGATTTCTCTAAACAATGATTTGTGACGAAGATGAGAGTATGATATTTGTGATTCCAAACATAAAGAATTCTTAACCTAACTAACTTGGGTGGCCAACAGACTAAGTTTTGAAAGGCTACATACCCAATAGTATTATAGCCTTGAAAGGTTGCTTGAAGTTGTCACAAAGGAACTGTCATAACCAAATTTCTGATATATAATTAAAGATACTCGGGATTAAATTTGGCACTCGTCTTATTACTTATAGCTTAGAACAAGCTTTTTATAGGCAAAACCACTCTTACCAACAATTGTAGTTTTAGCAAAAGTAGGTGTACTTTTTCTAAGATACTAATCTTTTTTTTTTGTTTCATGTTATGTGGTATGGATTATTACACCTTTTGGAGCTACATATATTTTCATTAATTGAAGAGTTTTATTAATTGACGAGTTTTACTCAGGCTCCTGAGCCATAATATAAAAGAATCGAAGCAAGAAACACAATTATAACTTCTTCACGCGACACATTATCACATTATATCTTAGCTTAACTTTTCTAGCTAAGAGACTTAGTTTTGATAGGCTACATACACAATAGTACTATAGCCTTGGAAGGTTACTTGAAGTTGTTACAAACAACTATCGTAACCAAATATCTGATTAGCTGAAGATACTTGTAATTAAACTAGGCAGTCATCTTATCCCTTGCAGCTTAAATCAAGCTTTCTGTAGGCAAAACCATTACCTATAAAACTTAGGAGATTTAGAGGCCATTTGGAATTGATCTTCAAATGTAAATTCTGATTGAATCAGAATCTAAAATCAGCTTTAATCCATTTTAAACGTAATGGATTAAAAGTTATTGATAGTGTTTTGATAAAGGGCGATTAAAGTAAGTTTAGTGTGGCAAGATTACTGTACAGTGTATTCAAATTTAAAGGAAGCATACCGTCTGTTTATATATGAAGATAATTTGATAAGTCATTTGGTCAAACCTATATATATATATATATATATATATATATATATATATATATATATATATATATATATATATATATATATATATATATATATATATATATATTTCTTTATTTTATTTTTTGCTAAAATTTCATTACACATTCAGTAAAATATACTAACCTAAATAACATGAAAGAAAAAAAATACATATATTAATTACAAAAAAGAGTTGTGAGATTTTAAATAGAAGTATAAGTTCTGTAACTTTTAATAAAATAACATGTAGAATTAAAACCTTATAACATTTGAAAACAAATCTTGGAAATTCCTTTAATATTTATCAAGCTTTGTTTTAAAAAAGTGTAATAGTGGAAATCTGTTTCTCTTTTGGCCAAGAAATAAGGTGTGAAGCATAGTCGAGCATATGTCCGTGCAGTGCTCGATAGACACTCCTAAAATCTAACATCACCACTCTATTAAGATTCTAGTTCAATAATAGTAGACAGCACATGAGTTTAAATAATATAAACTATATATGGAAGAAAATATGAGCTAATATTATTTTATGGTATGTGCATTTTACTACTAATTCAATTTATAATATGTTAAAGTTCCACATTAGCAATATATATACCAACATATTAGAACTTTATTTTGATTTTCCTATTTGTGAAAATACTATATAATATGAAAGGAAAACACTACACAATCATACACACGCAGTCCTGCGTACACAAATACACACACACACAAATATGTATACTAGTGCTAAAAGATAAAATTACTTATACAACAAAAGTAATTTCGTTTAAGTTGTGTTGAGCCAAAAGTCAACTCGATTGATAACCTTGATACATTAATGATGGTTGAACCGAATATAGAGAAAAAGTTTGTTTTCATATCATATTTTATTACGTTATCTTTTATCTATAAAATAATGTGTCTATTAAGCTTATGAGGGGTAAAAATATACGCTCCAATATATCTCACACAATCAAAGGTACTTATATAATATAGTGGATGAAGCATGAGTTAAATTCAACTATATTAATATATTTATGTTAGAAAATTTGTAACAAATCTTGTTCTATTGTGTTCTTATGTTGTGAGTCCATGAACTCCTAAACATTCTAAATTCTACCTTAGCAACATACCAACATATTATGGCTTTATCTTAACTTTTATACACTTATAGACACTCTCTTATATCAAATAAAAAAACTAGATAAGAAAAAAATAGAATTGCATTTTTCAATTCAAAAAAAAAATGCTAGTTATGTTGAAATTTATTTAGCGTCTGACTTAGATTGAAAATCTTATTACATTTGAAGACAAATCTAAGTTAGTAAGCATGTTTAATTAAAAAATGTTAAAGTTTGGTTAAATATCGATCAATAATTTGCTTACTACGAGGTTTTGCACTATCCTATTAGGTCATGTTGGTTAAACTTTTTAAGCCTTATTTGATTGCTTCATGCAATAACGTATTGATCTTATAATATTGCTCTGCGTAATCTTATTCATGAATTCTATGTGCATAAAAGCGACACCTCCTCATTATTTAACTAGTCATTATGGCTAATTTTACAAACTATATGGTAAAAAAAAAAAGCAAAGACGAAATTTTCTTATGGTTACGCCATTCAAATGTACAAATTTTTATCAAAAGATGCTTATATAAGCACAATAAAAACGTCTCTACAATAGCAAAATTGATCTTAATATATCATTTGCATTCTTTTATCAGTAGAGTCTTCTTTTTAACGTGTACAAGATAAAATTTAATTTTTTTTTCCTCTATAACCAAATTAGATTTAGCTATATGCACAGGGCATTGGTTATTGATATTGCATCAAAAGTTTTAATTTATTTAGTTAAACGGATTTTCAATATTTAAAAAAAAATGACTGTCTTTGATAAAATAATTATGAAAAAGGTTTTGTTTGCAATTCAAAGCATCTAAAGTCGATGACAAGCAATAAAACCGTCTAGTATTATGGTATAATTAGTCCCCTATGGAAGTATTTTTGAATGACTAAACACTAGTTGGAAATTATTTGTTTCCCAATTTGAGTAAATTCCCTATTAGTAATGTGTAACAACATGCCTAAACATCTTTGTAGGGAAGATAAGGTCATTGTAAAGGGGTACTTTGCATGGTCGCTCTTAGACAATCTTGAATGGAATCAAGGTTATTCTGTCCGTTTTGGCTTGGTGCATGTTGATTTCAAGAATGGGTTAAAACGATACCCAAAAAGCTCGGCCATTTGGTTGATGAAGTTTCTCAAAGGTGAAACTCCTGCTCCAGAGATCAAATGAAAATCTATCGCCTTAATAATTTTCCTTAGGGAGGAAACATATGGTGTTCACACTTTTCACTGTCATTTTACTATCCTTGATGTTATGTATTTCATACTTTAAGTTGAATAAGTGAAGGTGATGGATAAGTCACCTTTCTTTTCTTATTGTCAATGTCTCGTGTAAAATATCTTATTCAATAAAATTGGTTGCTTTCGTTCTTGCTATACAAGCCTATTTATGGACAAGTTCTTTGGAACTAACATACAACAAATGATCAAAAAAACAAACAACTTGATAGCTAAGTATCTTGAGGAGCAAGCATTCTTAATGGCCAAGTAAACTTCGTGGGCTAGTGTCTTTCTTGGCCAGCCCTAACAAGATGGACCATGAAGATGGAAACCCAAACTTGGATCTAATTAAAAAACTGAAACTATTGGTAAAGTAGTTTGAAAAAGGAAACCAAAAAAAAAGGGGCTTCGAGGCGTACTTAAAAGACCATTTCTCTTTATAGCTATTTGCCCCCTACTCAAGATAGAGTTTTCTAATAGGTTGCAATCAAATTTATTCCCAGGATACGAAATAGCTTGAGAAGAACTGTGACTTACAATATTGAAGCTCTCTTGGAATTCCTTGTATCGCATCCGATACAAACCATCTTTATAACTCCTCAATACACTAACCCATGTCAATATAGAGAATGCAATAATCAATAATGCAGCGAATAAACTGATGCTCAATGAGAAATAAATATCGAGCATCGATAAGGATTTTAAATAAACGTTTAAGGCTCAAGACAAGGTATTAAAGACAAATAGTGCATTCTCATAACAAACATAACAGAGTCCAAGAAAATTCGATAACAATTAAGAAAAAAAAAGTACGAGGACAATTAGATGATATTGGTTTCGAATAAAAATCTCTTACCCCAATTCAAGTAATGCGCTTACTGCTATTCAACCTCGTACAAACCTCGAATTAACCTAAATTGGCAAGTTAATTATTAGAATACAACCTAGCCTCACGATCAATTTATCTAATGTTAATTCTTAATTGTTGCTCACTCCGACACTCTTATCGTAAACGAAAACGAATCGGATCCCTCGAATGGCTAAAGCTAATCGTTAACCCTACACACTCTCTAACACATTAAGACACTCCAAAATTCATAATAAATGCTCGTAAAATAATTTTAATCCTTGAAACAGCATAACAAGTTACAATATAATTTTTCTGAATTTTTAAATATTTTTTGTTAAAAATAATTTTCTTAAATACTAGAAAAAGCCCAAAAATAACAACTAATACTTCTAGATCAAATAAAAGTCTCATAATTTCCATGATAGCTTCATAATATATACGAAAAATACTAAAATTGAAATTCGGATTCAAAAAGTACTGACACCATTTTCAAATCATATGTTTTGATAAATCAAGTGCAAGATAGATTTAGTACCAAATCAACTCTAAATATTACGAAACTAAAATTGAAACTCATTTATGTGATAAAAACATTACAGAATATTTCCCAGAATTTATTAAGGACTTTAAAGGCTCCAAATGAATTTCATAAAAGGTAGAATGGCAAAACTTATTAAAAATACTAAACAATCTAAGAAAAATCTGAAATTTTACAAGAAATCCTAATATTAGCCTTAGAAACATTTGCAAAGTTTCACTAATTTACAATAATCAAAAGATATATCACCACTGCACTGCATTGCGGAGTACAACATCTCTTCTTCCGCCTTAATCTTATGCACCCACTGTCATGACTCTCTAACATACACCGCAGAGACACACCTCACAAACCTACTCACCCTCACCCCACCATTATACACATAATAACCCACATATATTCACTCACACACACACACTGAGAGAGCACCCATAGACACACTACACTTCCCACACCCACTGCCTCACGGCAGTGGGTCTCCTCGCCCATTTTTTATTTTTTTTTTCCTGTTCTACACTTTGGCACACCAGCACATCACTCACTCATTGTTGACTGTTAGATCACACTTAATACACCACTACTCGCACTAGACACACACAAAAATTCAACTTCCTATGGCAGTCAAGCCTACCTATATTGGGGAACCCATTTCCCCATTAAACATGTAATTCAACGGAAGCATTGGACAGTCTATCCTAAGGCCCTATGCACCCAAGAATTGACAACAATAACATGATTCCAAGAAAATCATGAGGACTATGCATTGCTGTATTAATTAAAGTGCAAGAAGTAGATCTCACCCTTAAAATTTCCAAACACAGTTTTAGAAAACAGGCGGTGAATCATTTTTTATTTGTTTCCATCTGTTTAGTCTCTATTCAGGTTTGTTAGCTATGTAGAGGAAAGATCTCCACTGACTACATGGTGGCTGTTTTCACCCCAAAGACCCCACGCTCACGCTTCTCAAACACCACAAAGAAGGGCACACACTCACACACCAAAGTTCACACACAATACTCATGGACACACATAATTTACACACCGATCCACCATTAACACACAAACATCACGTGCAGCTCCTCTCGCAGCCCCTTCCCACTCCCTCACGAGCACTCACTCGGTGCACAGACACACAAACACTAAAATGTTGTAATTTAAAACGTTTAGAGAGGGTTCGAGGCTTACCGGAATCGGACCCCTTTTCACTGGATATTTTGTGACGATAATCCCTCTTTCACTTTCATTCTCTTTCTATGTGGGTTCTCTTCTCTCTATAATTCTCCCTCTCTCTTACGAAAACTCTTTTTTTCTTTCTCTGTATACTCTTCTTCTTCTTCCCTTTTTCTTTTCCTTCTCCGTTTCTCCTGGCCGAAACTCCCCCCTTTTTCTTTTCTTCTTCTGCTCCTTTCTCTCCCCTGTAATGTAACTGAAAAAACCAATTAAGAAAGTAATTAATTACTCACTCCTCCCCTTTATTTCTTCCCTTGCTAGGACTCTTACCAAAATAACAAGGTTGACTAAATAAAATTTCTTATATTTTTTTTCTAATCAGTCTAATTAAAGTAAAAAAATATAATTGCTCTTTTAACCCTTCATTAGTAGCAATTTCATCTCCCATTAAAAGTGTCGCTAAAGGTGGTCTTATGAAAACTATCAATAAAATATCGCTTATGTAATCGACACGACACTGCAAATTGCCTATACAAATTGTTACTAATTGTTGCCCATAATTTCGCTAACGCTAAGTGTTGTTTATAAAAACTATTGTTAAAGAAATAAAATAACGGCTAGAAGTACCTACATTCGGGATATTACATTAACTCCGCTTCACAGATTGTCGCAAAAGGGTTTTAAAAAAATATATTTTTTACGTTAATCATCACCAAAGGCCTCAATCAATAACACCTATAATTGTTATATCAAGTTATAACTTACGGTTTCTAAAATTTGTCGCTTAAGATTGCCAATAAAATTCAGTCACACTAATCAACTCTTCATGTTGCTTATAAAAACCGTCGCTAAACAAATGAAATAGTCGACTAGAAAGTACCAAGGTTCGGTGTATTACAGAAATCACAAGTTTGAAGTTTTTCATACTAAAGCGTTGCAGTACCCGCTCAATGTACTTTTTCTGGGACAAGTATAAAATTCCTACAGGTAGATCCCTTTGAATTATCTTCATCCCTAATATCTTTTTTTGCTACACTCAGGTCTTTCATCTCAAATTCTCTTTTCAATTGTTCTTTCAAACCATTAATATCTGACATCGTTTTGCAACAATCAACACATAACACCCCCGAATTTCCAGAGCGTTAGCCGATCAATTGATCAAATCCTCAATTATCCAATCAATCCAATACCACTAAAGTAACTCAATAACATCCATACCAGAGCTCTACAATAACTCAACTGTTTCGGCTAACCATTAACACAAAACAAATTCAAAGTGCTTAATTTATAATGTTACACACTGGTTGCCTCACAGAGGCTTCAATAAACAAATAATGAAAATATTAAACTATTTTGTAGTCCATCTCATTGGTTCCGGAATCTTACTGACCATTATTTTCTGCAGAAAAAAGCAAAAAACGGGAGTGAACTTTCGAGAGTTCAGCAAGGTCGCTCAAAATTCAGTAGAGAATACAAATGATTTGGAGAAGTTATTTCAATGGCAATACGGGAAGCGATTAATTTTAATCCCTCAAATCTGAAATTAATAGAAACACTATCGATTGCACTAAAACAATACAGATGATATTGAACATGAGTACAATGCAAAACTATGTAGGCAGTGTATGGTAACACTTTGCAAAGCCACATAGACAGTGCTTGCTAACAATATAGTACTAGCATCTCCCGACGATAAGAGACCATCCTTATATCACACCCAATACAAACTATCATTTTAACTCCTCAATACCTAAACTCATGTCAATATGCAGAATGCAATGATCAATAATACAATGATTAAATCGATGCACACAAGAAATAAATACGGAGCATCGAATAGAATTTTCAATAAACACGTCAGGCTCAGAACATGGTATTAATGGCAATCGATGCAATTTCATAACAATTACATCCGAGTCCAATGAAACTTCAATAATAATTTGGAAAGATGTTTACGATGTTAGATAGATGAAATAGGGTTTCGAAAGAAATTTCTTGCCTCGATCTAAGTGAGCTGAAGCTAAAACTTCAATCCTCAGAATTAACCTAGGCAAATCACTTATCAGAACATTCTCCACACTAATATATTATAAACCTACTATAACTATGCACAGCATACCCATTTCTCTACCCGGAACAACGAAATTCGAAACGGGTTCTACACACGGCCAACCTATTTCGAAACTTATCACGCTCCTCGAGGCTTAGAAACATCCTAGAAATGTTTTTAATTTTCATAAGGTATTATTTATAGCTTAAAACAACATATGGAATAAAAATATAATTTTTTGGAATATTTTTTAATATTTTCAAATTAAAAATAATTCTTTAAGTACACTAAAACCCATAAATTGTCAAAATTGCTTCAAGATGGAAATCAAGACTCATATTTTTTGCAAAAGCCTTAATATATGTATTAAAATTATAGAAATAAAAATCAAAATTAAAAGGCACTAAATCTATTTCTTTTCTTTTTGGTTTTGCTAAATTCAGTGCGACACGGAAAATGATAATAAATAATCTCCAAAAATTACAAATTTTATATTTACTCTTTCTTATACTGTAAAAACATTACTCTAATTTTTTTCTAAACATTTTCATGAGTTTAAAGGCTCAAGAGAATTTTATAAGTCTGAACTTGAAGAAAACATAACAAATACATACGATTTTAGAAAGTTATAAAATTTTGCCACATATCCTATTATAGACTAAGGTACTATACCATAAAGTTTGACATGCTCATGATCAATACGTGCTACCCAACTCATGCGCTGAACAGAGCGAGAACTTGTCATATTCACTGACCTTAAACCCACTCTTGTGCACTGCTCGCACACACCTATTAGCAACATATTTCCGTCACTAAAAACCGCATCTATTTATTTGAAATACATTTAATGACGAAGTTTTGTCACCAAATGTCGATAAGCAAAAGTTAAAAAAAGAGGAGCTATTTTTTAATCCATAGACAATTAATCCTAGTTAACAAATCTATCAACAATTTCATGCTCATTTAAGCTAGCATTATTTCTTTACCAAATTTCAAACAATACAAATAAAATTGAAATAATACACCCTCAACTAAAACTCAATACTCAACAACAAAAATTAGATATTCAACGAGTAGAATACATCATATCATATGAATCCCAAAACAAAATTACAAGTTATAATAGGAACTTTTGGTAGCTCTCTGTGAGTAATACGATAAAGCATGTGGCTGAGGAACATTGATGTAAGATCTCTGGCTTCAATGCAGTGCCAAAAATTTTTTGCAAGAAATGGAGAGTAAGAAAAATGCACTAACTGTAGAACCTCAGTAAAAAAAGCCTAGCCATTCATCCTTGTCCTCAACATAATTTGTGATTGACTCAAGCCCCTGCATTAATACCTATAGCAGTCATACCATAACTGTCACCTTGGAGGACTTCACCTTAGAGTACAAATATATAACTGAAACACAATTCACAACACTCTTGACAAGAACTATTAGAACATTGCTTAGGATAAAAAGATAGCTTGTTTTGCCAGTGTGTCCATATAATGATTTGTTTGTAAACAGTTACAAAGGTAGTTCCAAATGGAATTGAAGGATAGAGGTTGGTGGGTTAGGGGTAATGGGAGGGAGAGGAAGGGGGTACCTTGAAGATGACGGCCTCACAATGCCAGCAATATGTACCGAGTACCCGAAAGTCATCTAAGTTGGAAAAGACCACGCTGCAAGTATAATTTTGGAGTATGCGTATGTTATGAACAACAAGGGGAACGACAAAACCTAGTAAGCTTTATTTCATGTCATATAGCTGGCATTGGAAGGCATGGTGGCCATGAGATGCATTACAACAAGATGCACATGTTCGTGAAGAAAAACTCATAAACTGGAAAAAGAAAAGAAAAGGAAGAATATTTATGATATATAAGACAACAAAAACCACAAGCCCCACAAGTAATGGAAAATAGTCCTCGGGTCATGAACAACATCTTGTAATAGAAAAGGTTACCTTATGCACATTTGATGCTTCCAAAGCTTGAAGTTCTCGCTTCAACCTCTCAGAAAAGGCCTCTACTTCACCAATACCCATGACATAAATGCAAACGATATGCTTAAACTCATTTACAAGAAGGAATGAAGAGACTGAAGCATTTACCAAAAAAGAAGAGATTGAGGAAAGACAATTGGTACGCCGTTGCACCAAGGCAAGTTAGATACATAGTTGCAATCTCCTATCTAGCATTTTCACCTCAATAGTTGAGCCGTGACTTCACGACCACCAGACATCTAGACAAATCCTAACTAACCAAAAGCCCAGTATTATCTTTTTTGGTAACTCATCACCAATATTCTCATTAACTCTAACTTCAGAAGGAATTGAAACCCTAGCCAACCAAAAAAGATCTGCAATTTCAACATGAAAATTTCAATTTAATTTATTTATTATGGGCATGTCGTGGGTAATGTTGAATGTAAAAGTGCAGACTAATATCAAATAAACACCTAGTTGTGCTTAGATGGGGAAACCAAGCCATTTGATCTCAATCTCAATTGGTGCTACAATCAGTGTAAAATGGAAAGCAGAAGACTTACATGAGGTAAGGATAGAGGTGGCGTGAGAGTGGTGACGTGGGCTTCGCAGATCCATGGACGACAACATCGTGTCCTTGGCAGCAACGAAAGGCCTTTTCTTTTTAATAAAAGCCCTAGCCAAGTTGAAAAATAGCTTAATCGGTCATCCTATGACATATCAAAGTTAGCAATAGGAGTTGAATGACTTCATTCACACAAACTATGACAATACATGTCCCAATCCTGTCGCTCAGTCCGTTGTTTCTTCCCTCTCATCTCCTTTTCTCTCGGATCGAACGCCTACGCTGATTGGGGTGGTAGGGAATGGGGAGAGAGGGAAGTGGCAGATGTGTGGTGAGGAGGAAGTGAGAAAGAGAGGTTTCAGATTTCCTTACCGTGGAGCGGCAACAACGGCGTGGCGAGTGCGTTGGGCGAGGGGCCAGCAGTAGTGAGAGTGGGTGGCGTGGGAGGTGGTCGGTAGAATGGGTGACGACCGACAGTCGGCTATGTGAGAGAAAGAAGAAGAATAGGGGGTTGGGAGGGGGAGAAAGAAACTAGCGGCGGGGGAGATGAAAGCAAATTAGGGTTTGCTTATTTATATATAGTCCTTAGCGAAAAAGAAATTAAAATAAAAAAATTCAAAAAAAGGGAGAAAATATGAAAAATACATTTAGCGACGGATTTCTCCCTCAGTAATAGTCCGTCGGTAAAAATTCGTCGCTAAATACCTTTACCGACGGAATATTCTGTCGGTAAAGGTCTTTCGCAACGGATTTTTATCGACGGACAAATCCGTCACTAAAACTAGGTCTTTAGCTACGGACTTTTATCGACGAAAAATCCGTCGGTAAAAGTGACTTTCAGCGACGGATTTTGTTCCGTCGTTAAAAGTCCATCGAAAAAAGCTATTTTTCTTGTAGTGTAGTAACTGCATGCTCAACATACACCATCACTACATCACTCACACCCATGAAAAGACTGAACATTGCTAACATATCCATATCACTGACAAACTTCCTAAGCTCCAAACTAACAGGAGATTTATAATAAAAGCTGCAAGATTAAGTATTTTCAACCCTAAACACACTGATGCGATCTTTCAAGTCAAGCATAGAGTACAGATCCTCATCTACATCTCTTATATAATCTACTGAACCCCCATTATAATTGCCATGTGCAAAATCAATCTTACCACCATGGCAGACATGTATGTCAAACAAATAGCTATTTGTAGCCATGTTACCGTTGGAGAAAAAAAAATTAAAACACAAAAAGCACCCAAACCGACAGATCTTTGTGGAGAGTCATAAAAAAGCGCAACTTTATAGGTAGATATGATCAATAATGTTTATTTAACTCACTCAGAGGGACCACAAACCTCTCTTTATATGCATAAAAAAACAAAACAGAGACCCAAACAAATGATTCCTCATGCATGCATAAAACAACAAAACCCTAACCTATATGAATCAAATCAAATGTCAGTTAATGAACCAAATCCTAACCTATATGAATCAAAGCAAATTATCAGGATTTTATAGGTTTAGGGGTACAAAATTGATTACATTGGAGAAGACAAACCTTTACACAGCAATGTCGATCGTTGCTCCCCGGTTGTCTCCCTTTTCTGATCGTCTTCTATCCCTTTTTCCGATCGTCTTTTATCTCCCCCTTTGAGTCTGGTTGGCCTAGGGTTTTGGATGAGAGAGGGATAAGGAAAATCAGGGGAAGTCAAGGAATAGAGAATTGTCTGTTGATTTTCCCCTTAACCCCACCCAAACAGTTGAGGGGTATTTTCAGGATTTCAAAAATAAATACCCTAGTCGACAATAGTCATTAGCTTATAAGGCTACAATAGTCCTTTTACAAACTTAATTTAGTCGGGTATAATTATTGATAGTTTAGGGGGTAAATTGCAAAAATTAATACCCGAGGGGGTCGACTCGCAAACCAGATATACTTGAGGGGGCTGTTTGTCATTTTCCCTTGCCCAAAATATTAGATATATTTATATGATAAATATATTCTTCACATGATTATTATCTTTGTATATTCCACTCTCATGGGTGATAGGATTAGCTGAAACCCAATTGATAAATACACCAATATACTTGAGCTCAAATGGATTAATAATTTTTTTCTGCTTGAAAGCTCTCAAGTTTTGTTACGCAAGGGGTTAAACAGCTAAACTTTTTTTTCCTTAAAATATGCTTTTAAAGTTAAAATGTTTTTACGGTGCTTTTTAAAAGGGTGAGGCAAAATTACAATATTTTTGGCTAAATTTAAATATTTTGTCCCTAAAGAGGTCAGATCTTCATTAATCCAGCTTATTAAGTATTTAATATTAAAAATTAATAATTAAATACTTTATAAGCTGGATTTAACAAATTGATATAAAATTTCTAAGTGTAATAACTTAGTCGACTGCATAAACTTAAAGATACAATAACACTGATCCACCTTTGTAATAATCGAACATTGGAAACACCTCATTTACAAACTTAAATCTCATAAGAGCAATGTTTATGTAATCATCAAGACTATGTTCTTACAAAAAAAATTTCACTCATTTATATATCTCAACATATCAGAAATTAAAGTTCAATGAATTTGGTAATCAATTACAACATCATTGATTAAATATAAACATTTTGCCACTAGGAGCTTACAAGTTCAGTAACGTATCTTTTACTAATAAAGAATATAAATTTAAAAAAAAGGTGTGAATCAGGCACAATGTTATTAAAGGCATCGGAGCACCAAAAGCGCAAAGGCCCCTAGACGCCTAGGCGTGTGCTTTTTCAAAGTGCACAATTAAAAATAAATATAAAGATATACCTTTTCCTTTCCACACAGCAAACCTTGGCTGGTTGCTTGAAATAGGAATTAAACTTTTAAAGAATTAATTAAAAATTGAAAAAATAGCATATTTAGGCTGTTTATTGTGAAAAAATTAGTTTTCACCAATTATTAATATCCCAATTAGAACTAAACTTCTTTTAAAAGTAGAATCACCTTATAACCAAAAATTCTTCTTCCTTTTTTGTTTTTCTCCTCTCCTTAGCAGCAAATTGTATCACAGGTGAATATAGCGATAGCAATAAGTTCCCCTCTGTTAAGCAGCAAACGATCACAGGTAAATATCACCCAAACCATGAGATTAGTTCTCCTTTGTTTTGATTACCTTTCACGAAGGTGGCAATAAACTTTTCATAACAGTGGCAATAAAGGAAAAGGCTAGAGATGGTTTCAGCTCAACGGCATTAAATGAACATTAAAAATGGAAATGTGAATAAAGGAAAACGATAGAGAAGGTGTCGGTAGGTAAAGTACTTCGAACTGTTACTAGACTAAACGGATGGTCCACGGAGGAATAGATATTCTTTTATGTGAGAGGGAGGGAGGGAGGGAGGGAGGGAGGGCGCTAGTGGTGGTGGAGCAATCGGCAACAGCTGCGGCGGAGTGGAACAGCAATGGCATTGACTAAAGCTGTGACGGCAAAAGGTAAAGCGGCAGGCAACAACGATGGGAGTAGTAGCAACACGGATGGAATAGTGTCAACATGTGCACAACGGGCCAGTGAGATTATGAGATGGATCCAGGTTCCAGGTCTGCAAGAAATTTGAAAAAAAAAAAAAGTGATAGTCCACATGGTGCCATAATGACATGAATCAACGGCTCAACTTCTTCGGCCTTTGTTGGCATCTCCGCTGCTGCTGTGTGCCTTGCACCTAGGCTCTTGGGTAGGCACCGTACGTGCCTCCTTGAAGGCACTATGCCTAGCCCTAGGCGAAGAGCACCACTTGTGCTGGCAGCGCCTTGCACCTAGGCGCACCTTTGATAACGATCAAACCTAACTGTATAAGTCTCTGCTCACACTTAAACAATTAAGTGTCAAAACTTAACCTTAAAACTTGCCTAGATCAAGATCGATAAAAAAAAAAAAAAAACCTTAATTTCTGCTACTTCTTAGAGAACCATTCCTAAGGTTACGTATTATTGTGTTCTTTTTTATCATTTATTTATGGTGGACCAACTGTTGCATTTACTGCCTTCTGTACGTGATTGCGAACTTAAATTTATTGAAATAGGACCATATTGGCTTTTTAGATATGAGAGTGGAGTATTATCATAAAAATGATACGTGCTAAAAGTCAGAATCTTGTGGCAAATATGTGCTGAATTACATGCATAAGCAAATTGATAGCCTAATATGTATTACTAAGCTTGATGATCATGCTAGGTTAAAACAAAAAAAGAATTTTACAGTACACTATCAAGATAGTTTTTTAAGTACACTATAAAGTATAAACCGTCTAACAGAAAAAGAGGAAAAAGAAAATAACTTACGGAAAAAAAATGTAGAGGCTATTTTGTCCCCCAAAGACTATTTCTACAAGAAATGGCTAAGGAAACAAGATGGATAATGCTTGATACTTAAAGTCCTAGAGGATGATATCTTGAACTTTAGTGGATACGCTTGCCAGAAAAAGGGACAAATTTAAAAGTGAACAAAAGAAAATTAGGGAAGATCCTTGAAAGGTAAGGCTGCTAAATTTTTTGCCTAAACAATTGAGTTTTATATGCCCTACTAAGTCACCTGAGTTCATTTGATTCTTGATTTCAAAGATATACTCCCTCCTCCCTTCAAAGACCAATCTATTCGACTTTGCACGTATATTAAGGATTTAAATTATATATTGTATATTTTTTTCATTTTACCCTTTAGAGAGAGGGGGAAAGAGTGGGCCATGAGAGAGAAAATTGATTGGTAGAGTGTTAAATATGGAGAGAGAAATAGAATAAAAAAGTATAAAGTGGTGGACCAGAGAGAGAAAATGAGTTGGTAGAGAGTTAAATGTGGTGAGAGAAATATAACAAAAAAAGTATAAAAGGGTAAATATATAAAAATACCTACGAAATCTTTCATAATTTAGAAGTGATCAATTTTTGTGGGATGGCTCAAAAAGAAAATATGATCAGTTTTTTAGGGACGAAAGGAGTAACATTTAAGCTCTTAAATCATTCCGTTCTACAGAGTTTGTTATGCATATATAAATCCTAAATTTCCTCACATTAGACACTTTATTGTTTACGCTCATTTCTAGGTTACAAGTTTTGAACTTTTGTTAGTACCACTAAGTTACTTCTTTTCATATATTAGCTTTTATCTCACACTTCCTATAGAATTACTATATTACAAGAGATTGAACAATCCTAATACATACACGTCACATATATATATATATATATATATATATATATATATATATATATATATATATTATGTGCGTCAAATTATCTATATAACCCTTTCTTCACATTTATTCTGCAATGCCAAACTTATAATGTTTGGTGAGGATTAAATATTTGTATAAGATGTTTCAAACTAATTACAATGTTAGTATACCTTCGATAACAAGATATAATATGGAATAATCAAAAATCTCTTTAGTGACAGCTTAATGTGATACAAGATATGTTGACAAATATGTTGGTAATTCGCATTAGCAATTCGCATTTGGACTTTTCATGCTTTGATCTGCAATGAACTTTTCATGCTTTGATTCTTTGATTAGCAGTTCACAATTGATTTATTTGAAATAATTTAATTAAAATAGCTATACTAATTAACTTTAATTGTATTTTCTTACTCAAGTCTGTAACATTATTACTCGAATCACAATTTCACGTGCAAGGCACGTGATCCTTACTCTGTATAAGAAAAACAAAATCCTTTAAACACTAGACTTTAAATTAGGGGTGGTGGTCAGGGATCAACGCAAGGCAGATTTGCAGTTGACTTGGTGGCGCTGGCTGTGGGCGATGGCATTGACCACGGTGATGTTGGCATCTGCAAAGATCTTCGTTGTGGTGTGATGGCTGGTGGTTTTGGTGGGGGTGGGTTGGTGATCAGTGCTAAAAAATGATGTGGTGATGGTTGGTGGGTAATGCTTGTGCGGAAACGGTCGGGGAGGTTGGATGTGATAGGCACGGTGGTAATATGTTATGGAAATGCTGGTTGTGGATAGGTGTCGCTAGTGATCAAAGGGCATGGCGGCTGTGGGTGGGGCGAATAGTGATGGTTGCGGGAGTGGCCACCAGTGGCGGTGCCAGCAATAAGGAAATGGATGGGTTAAGGGAGACAAGGGAGAGGGGAGGGGGGAGGAGAGAAGAGAAGAAAAACATTAGGATCCCCAGTCATCATCTAATTATGTAGCGAACGGGTACTGTTTCAGCTTAAGTTACGGGGGTTGAGGGGCATATTGGTTAAAAATGTCGTTGGCTACATTATATAGTGGACGGCGGGAAAGTTTAAAAAAAAGTCATATCCGATCATCTGTCCACGATGAATAGACGGTTAGATGGCGCTGGAAACTTAACTAACTATAAGTTGCCAGCAGGGCAAGGGGTGAGCACTATGAAAAGTGTATTGTCACGGTCAATATGTATTTGCATGATGATATAACTCCTAATAATTGGGGAATGCCTAGCAATCCCACTTAAACAGGAATATTGATGATTATCTTATCAGGATTCTAAAAAAGAGTCATGATAGATCGTAATGTGATCCTCTAGGATCCTAACGCAATCCTAACGCATCTGGCCTACGGTCCAGTCTTACTAGGAGTCTTCTCCTACAGCTATATAAAGGGGTCTACCCACCTCACTCCATCCCCCCCCCCCCCCCGCACGATATGGGACAATTACACAATTCATGCTTTTTCGGAGTTATTATTCTGTAGTTGCGCTATATCGGAGAGTTCTCTGTCGGGAACCCCACCCGGCGATCACTCATTTTCTGTCTTGCAAGTCAACGGTCCAGACTCGGGTTTCGCAATGTACGCGGAGCATATTTTTAGCAGTAACAGATTGACACCATCCGTGGGATGCGTCAGCCAAACCGATTGACCTCAAGACAACCGCGTCTTGTTGTCTTAATTTTTCTGATCACAAGTTGTCGGCAATCAGGCCACTGATAGCCCCATCGTATTAACCAATCCTAACGCTGGCAGACAGTCAAAAAAAATAGAGTTCAAAATTTTCAGAAATAGGCCACGTCGCGCCTTACAAGTTTCTACTACAGCCAGAGCAGCGATCGGCAGCACTGCCACAACCGGCCGGTAGCGACCAGGCAGCACCGCCACAACCAACAACAGTGCTGCCAGCACCATCAACAACGCCGCTCTTCCATCATGGGGAAAACCCCAAACAGCAGCGGTGGCACAGACTTCAACAGTACCTACGTGGGCAAGCCCACGCCTGCGTAACCATGACACTACCAGAGTCGTCATCTACGGGGTCGCGAGCACCCTGAACCGCCGACCATCGCCGCAAAGCTGCCAGAGCAGCCACAACAACCAAAACCAAAAATAAAAAGAAGACCAAAAGATAGGACACTAACATCGTCATCGCCGTTTACAGCGCCGCCACCCTAGCACTAATCGGTGCGACCATCGGAATCAAGCTGCCAAACCACCAGCGGCAAAGAAGCCGACGCCACTAAGCCCCCATGGTCAACACCATAAACAGTTACGGCACTGTCAGCAGTGCCTACACAGCAGGCCCATGTGACATACGGTGGCCCTTGATGGCACAAGGAAACCGTGTGTGGCACTCGACTTGCCTCTCGCAAGAAGAGTCCACCAACCAATCCCAACAATTTAAAGCAAGCAGTGCATCAACATCGCATAAAACAGTGCACAAAGAGTAAATTTCAACACGAGGGCAAAACGGTCACAAGTATCTTCATTACTTCAATAGCATCATTAGAACTTACAAAAGGCTTTGTTTGCATCCACAGTGTGCAATCTAGCTAGACAGGGAAGCTAAAACAAAGCAAGGGACTCTCGGGTATGGTTGTGCATGACTCCCATATAGTACCATTAGGAGGATTTTCCTAAGTGACAGTAGTAGACGTCACTATGTGCGAGGAGGCATAGTGCCCCTTTTAGGAGATATACAACTCGAAATGACTTGAAATTTTACAGGGAAACTTAAATATATACAAGGGTGATCTCCACCAAAATTGAGCAAAAACGCACGCCTGGATCTTCAGATCTTCACGGATGGCTTTTGGCGTGCGCGGGCACTGTGCTTGACCGGCGCATGGGCGCGAGACTTGAAGAACTTGTGAGGGTGCATGGGCACATGTTGGAAGGGCACTGGGGTGCTGGGCTGGATGGGCACTGGGGCGCTGTGCTGGATGGGCGTAGGGGCGCGGTGCTAGGCGGGTGCAAGGGGCAGCCCGTGACATTCTCCCCCATTAGAGCTGTTGACGCCCTCGTCAACTTCTGCATGTGGTAGGCTTCAATCTTTTCAGCATAGGCTGATAAGTCTGCTGCTCGTTCCCAAGTGTTCTCTTCATCCATATGTCCTTGCCACTTGACTAGGTACTCTTGATGGCGCTTGCGAGAAGCTGTAATCACTCGATCATTCAAAATAGCTTCGGCAACTTGCTTTCCTGCCGCTTTGGGTTTGAGTCCTTGTCTCCTGATTTGGCCCCGGGAGGGGTCGACTGTGTCTTCATAGAAAGGTTTTAACATGCTGACATGAAAGACAGGATGGAGCTGGCTGCTCCACCAATGAGGGGAATCAACTTTATAAGCCATCTTGCCTATCTTCTTCACTATAGTGAGGGGTCCCTCATATTTCTGCAAAAGACGAGAGTCTCTTCCCCTTAGAAATTTGCGATCCTGTGGCAGTAGCTTAACCATAACTTTATCGCCCACGTTAAACTCTTGAGATCTCATGTTCTTGTCAGCGTGTTTCTTCATTCTTCTGGCTACCTTCTCAAGGTAGGTGTGAGCTAGATCTATATTCTGCCTCCATTCTTCGCTAAAGCTTATGGCCCTTAGAGATTTTCCTGATTGGGGATGTTTACCGTGTGGGGTAGTAACGGTTGTTGTCCATTCACAATCTCAAAAACACTCTTCCCTGTCGAAGAGCTTTTGCGTGAGTTGAAAGACAGCTGGGCAACATCCAGTAGCTTGACCCAATTTTTCTGTGTTGCACTGACAAAATGGCAGAGGTACTCTTCTAACATGGAATTGAACTGCTCCGTCTGGCCGTTTGATTCTGGATGATAACTTGAACTCATCGAATGTTGGGATCCGAATAACTTAAAGAGTTCAGTCTAAAAGTTTCCAGTGAAGTGGGAGTCCCGATCGCTGACAATGTCTTGAGGCATGCCCCAATACTTCACCACATACTTAAAGAAAAGTTGCGCTGTGTCTTCGACTGAGCAATACTTGGGTGTTGCGATAAAGCTTGCATACTTGCTAAACCGATCAACGACAACAAGAATTGTGCCTAAGTCTTCAACCTTCGGTAGACCAGTGATGAAATCCAATGACACACTCTCCCACGGTTTCTTGGGGACCGGCAGCGGTTGTAGTAACCCTACTTTCTTCTTACGCTCCACCTTGTCCTGCTGACAAGTAAGGCATGTCTTCACATACTCTTGCACTTCATCCTCCATCTAGGGCCAGTAGTAACCTTGTTGAAGGAGAGCTAATGCTCTTTCTCCTCCGGCATGGCCTGCCCAAAGAGTGTCATGACATTCTCGAATCAATGTTCGTCTCAGATCATCGACTCGGGGAACGTATACCCGTCTTCCTTTGGTCATCAGCAAACCGTCTTCTTGCCAAAACTGTCGAGTTTTACCACTCTCGATCAGTTTCAACAGTTGTTGGGCAACCAGGTCCCTGGTAAGGGCCATCCTGATCTTATTTTCGATGTTGATGGCAACTCGGCTGTCTGCTCTAACAATAGCATTCATGGCCATCAATGCTACTTGATCTAGTTCGGCTTTCCTGCTGAGGGCGTCGGCTACGCTGTTGGTCGAGCCTGCCCTGTACTCGAGCATGAAGTTGAATTCTGCCAAAAGTTCCTGCCACCTGGCCTGTTTCGAGGAGAGCATGGATTGACTTAAGAAGTGGCTCACTGCAGTGTTGTCTGTCCGCACTACGAAGCTAGAACAAAGCAGCTAGTGCCTCCAAACTCTGAGATAGCGCACTACCGCGAGCAACTCTTTCTCATGAGTGGTGTAGCGACGTTCTGCTTCATTGAGCTTTCTGATCTCATATGCCACCGGGTGGCATTCCTGCATTCCTAGTGCAAAGTCAGAAGCATCTGTATGAACTTCAAAGGACTTTGACACATCGGGGAGAGCAAGTACCGGATCTTCAGACATAGCGCACTTCATCGTCGAGAAGGCCGATTGACACTCCTTGGACCATTCCCAAACTTTGTTCTTCTTCAGAAGTTCCGTTAGGGGATGGGCCATTCTCGAATAATCTCGGACAAACTTCCTGTAATAGTTGGTCAATCCAAGGAAAGATCTCAATTCTGAAACATTAGTTGGCGGTTGCCACTCCTGTATCACTTGAACTTTAGCTGAGTCCATCCTTATCTGACCATGTTCTATCACATGGCCCAAGAATTTAATCATGGTTTGGGCAAAAGTGCATTTCGACAGCTTCACGTATAGCTTCTGGAAGAGGACTGGTGCACCGTAAGGCGACTTCGCTGGAATGATTAAACCCGCGTCTAGCAACTCCGTCAATTGTTTTCTGAGTTCAGCAAGTTCTAGTTGTGACATCCGATACGGAGCTCGGGCGGGTGGCTTCGTGCCTGGCACGAGCTCGATCTCATGGTCAATTGCCCTTCTAGGTGGCAATTTCTTCGGCAATTCATCAGGCATCACATCTTCAAAGTTGTTTAATATCACTTTAACTTCTTTGGGTAATGGTCCCGATACTTCTTCGATCTCGTCCCACCGTAGCATGGCAAGATAGGTTGTTTCGTCCCGTTTTAATCCCTTTTTCAACAGAAGGGCTGAGATAGAACGCTCTCCCGCCCTAGGAGATATAGTGGGGATGACACACGGTTTACTCCCAAGCATGGCCAGATAGTTGGTGCATGGCATCACTGTAGTCTTCGTATCACGCAGAAACTCCAACCCAAGGATCAGCTTAAAGTCGTCCATGATGACTACTGAAAAGTTGGTCCTTCCTTCGTATGGGCCAATCTTGATCAAAACAGATCTCGCTATCCCCGCTACTGGTTGCGTGGAAGAGTTGATAGCCTTCACTCGTCCACACCCTTTTTCTAGAGTTAGACCCAGTCTTTCAACTTCGGTGCTAGAAATGTAATTATGGGTAGCTCATGTGTCCACCATGGCCCTAATGGCCTTCCCGTTAACCTTGATGTCGACATACATCAAGCCTTTCCCTAGTACATCGCCCTTTTTCTTTGGCGGAATGTCTTTAGGCTCTTCCCCAGTCAAGCTCTTTTCGGGGTTCCCAACCTACGTTTCACCACATTACACCACTGAGGAAAGGCCTCGACGACATCTTCGTCTTCATAATCTTGTGTGTCTGTTTGCTCATCTGTTGGTGGATGCCTTGGTCAAGAGCCAGATTGTTCCCCACGTTGCACCTGCCCAATGTTGTCAAAGAAGGCATTCATCATCTGTCGCTGCGGACAGTTAGCGATCACGTGCGGTCCTTGGCACAAGAAGCAACCCCTGAAAAGAGGTTTCTTCACTTCTCCGCTGGTGCTAGCGTCAGGCTTGGCTTTGAACCCAACTCCACTCTTCTGTTGGGTAGAAGAGTTTGACGCCCAACTGCTTTTACTGCCCCAACTTTGGTTTGGCACTGGACCCCCTGGCTTCTTGCCACCAATACCTCTGCTTGGATTTCCTCTCCGAGGGGGTCTCTGTGGCTCGGAGTTGTAATATGAAAGGCTCTCGGCAACAATGATGGCTTCATTAAGGTTGTTCACCCGACGTCTATTAAGTTCGGTGCGAGCCCATGGTTTTAACCCTTCCATGAAGAAGAAGAGTCTGTCGACTGCGGACATGTCACTGATGTCCAACATCAAGGCAGAAAATGCCTGGCAATACTCTCGGACCGATCCGGTGTGCTTGCATTCCAGCAACGCTTTCCTCGCGTTGAATGCGGTGTTTTCTGGGAAAAACTGACTCTTTAGCTCTCGTTTGAGTATCTCCCATGTGTTTATGACGCAAGACCCATCTTCGATCTCTGCATACTTCTTCCGCCACCATAACTTGGCATCTCCAACCAAGTACATGGCAGCCATCGACACTTTTGTCGCTTCCGAGTCTACTCTGATGGCTCGAAAGTATTGTTCTATATCGAAAAGGAAATTTTCTAATTCTTTGGCGTCACAGGCTCCCCCATAACTCTTGGGCTCTGGCACTCGGGGCCTCGACGAGTGCTCCACACCCCCAGCGGGTGTGTTAACCACTGCACGACTAAAAAGCTCCACTCAATCCTGGAGTTCTTGAAATTTAGACTCCCAGTCTATACATTCATTGTGCCGTGCATGGTGTTCCATTCGATCTTGAAGCTCCTGAAACTTGCCCTCCCATTCCATGCTCTCAGCATATCGAGTATTATCAGTGGCTTCAAGATTCACTTCCAACGCGTCAAGGTGAAGGGAGAATTGCTTCAGGATGCCTGCAGCATCCTGGTCACTCTTGAACATGTCATGTATCTATGCTTCCAAAGCATCGATTCTCTCTTTCGTGTTGGCCATAGTTTTTCTCAGCAAACTATCCCACAATATTTTCTTAGCTCAAGCCACGGTCCATTGGGCAACCGCGGCTCTGATACCCCCTGACACACGGTGGCCCTTGATGGCACAAGGAAACCGTGTGTTGCACTCGAGTTGCCGCTCGCAAGAAGAGTCCACCAACCAATCCCAACAATTTAAAGCAAGCAGTGCATCAACATCGCATAAAACAGTGCACAAAGAGTAAATTTCAACACGAGGGCAAAACGGTCACAAGTATCTTCATTACTTCAATAGCATCATTACAACTTACAAAATGCTTTGTTTGCATTCACAGTGTGCAATCTAGCTAGACAGGCAAGCTAAAACAAAGCAAGGGACTCTCGGGTATGGGTGTGCATGACTCCCATATAGTACCATTACGAGGATTTTCCTAAGTGATAGTAGTAGACGTCACTATGTGCGAGGAGGCATAATGCCTCTTTTTAGAGAAATACAACTCGAAATGACTTGAAATTTTATAGAGAAACTTAAATATATACAAGGGTGATCTCCACCAAAATTGAGCAAAAACGCACGCCTGGATCTTCAGATCTTCACGGATGGCTTTTGGCGTGCGCGGGCACTGTGCTTGACCGGCGCATGGGCGCAAGACTTGAAGAACTTGTGAGGGTGCATGGGCACATGTTGGAAGGGCGCTGGGGCGCTGGGCTGGATGGGCGCTGGGGCGCTGTGCTGATGTACGCAGGGGCACGGTGCTAGGCGGGTGCAAGGGGCAGCCCGTGACACCATGCCTGAACAACCACAAACAAGGTCCAGACGTCACCATCTCCGACCGCCACAAGGTTCTAACCCATACGCGCCACCGCGTATGCCTCTAAACCACCAAGTCCTCCGCCGCAAAAGGGCTGCCGTAAACGGCGCCTTTCGCCGGTCACACTGTCACAAAGACACTCACCACCGACTGTCGCCGTCGGTGGGTCCTTTCTCCATCAACACATAACAACAGCCCAAGTAAATAATACAAAGGAGGAGAAGAACGCCGTAAAACAGCCGCTTCCACCGCTGCCTACGGCACGGAGCCACCCACTGCGCCACCGAACAATTGCTACCTTCAGTCGAAAATTACAAAAATCACGTCGGTGGCAAAGTCAGCGCCTTCACAGCCGTCCCGAAGAGATGGGCACCACCGTTGGCAACCAGGCAGCGCCACTGCCTCCATCACAACCGGAAACAAGCAAAAAACGTCTCAACGAAAAAAAAAAGAGGAAGCAGCTCCACAGCCACCAGCGTCGGCGCTAGGCGGCGCCACACAACCGCCGTTCGCAACAGATTAGGAATGCCATCGCCACCCTCCAGTCCAGATCCGCGCCACCGCGGCAATCCTTGCTCCAGATCTACAACAACTCGCCTCGCAGTGGCACCGAGCGGCGCCTTAGCCGGCACACCGTCAGGCACCAGCCGCGCCAGATCTGCTCCAGATCCACCCCACCGTGATTGGCCGCAGCGCCATGGCCACCATCGCCGATGTCGCATCGCCGTCTCACCGCCATGAAGAGCAGTTACATAACAATAAGAAAAATAAGCGGAAAGAAGATGCAGATCAGCGCCGCTGTCTACCATCCTTGATGGCCACCACGATGAAATTTTAGCGCAACCAAAAGAGACGGAACCACCGTCAACATCACGCCAGCCGTGGTCACGGCAAGCAGCGCCGCCGCGTCTTCAGGTCATGTTGTTCCCGTCGATGAGAAAAGGGAGCAGACTACACAAAAAAAAAAAAGGTCTATTCTTTCTTTTTTTAAAATTCGACATTAACCCCCATAAAGCTACATTTTTTTCATTTAGACCCACAGGATCTTACGAATTCAACGTATGCCACACTGCTTAAAAACCACTAAGCTTTTTACCTGCGAGAAGTGCGAATTTATTCTTAAGACCCAAAAGCTCTTATTTATTCCCCCTTAGGCCACGTGCTTCTTAAAGCATTAAGCTTTTAATCCGGAAAAAGGGCAATTTAAATTTGAGTCTCCCAGGGTCTCATTTATTTAAACATGTGCATTAAATTTTTTTTAAAAATATGTGCACATTTTATATGCACGTTGCGTCAACAAAATGACTTTTAGGCGCTAACAAGCCTTCCAAAGGCTGCTTCTTGTGTGCTTCTATTACCTAGACCTATTTAATTTTTGGTTTAGCGTTATGTAATTGCTTCAATTGGAACAAGCACGTGACATGTAGGGGCTTCCGACTGCAATAAATTTTTAAGCTCAACTGGGACACGCTATGCAGCACACCCCTGTCGGCTAACCGACAAAGCCCTAATGAGGCCATAGTGTCTGAATACCGTTCTTACTTATTTTTATATTAAAAACATAGTTGCACTTTCATATGCTGTTTTGTTTCAAATGCTGTTTTTGTCGGTCACGTACCTTTTCTTGTTGCAAGAGTTTAAAATGTGCCTGCGAGCATCAATAATAGTGTATAAACCACTTCATAAGTAAGGAACAAATTTACAACGCCCTGCGACTTGAAGTCACGTCTAGGATTTCTGTTGCACCATCCTGCCGACTCAGTAGTACCTATTATCTCGTGATATTCAGTCAAACAGTGACCTCGATCAATGAATCAGAGCACTTCGCCAGTAGCATCGCTAATATGTCTGGTACAACTGCAAGCTCAAGCTCATGCAACCAGCAAGCTGAATCTAATTACTTTTCAGCATATCGACATTCAAACACTTAGCACATGCAATAACTTGCATGCATGCATGCATAGCTTTGTGTCCTCTCCCGAGAGAGGCTACCATGGGGCACAGCCTCAAAAGGATCTCGAGATCCCATGATTCGTCTTCCCAAAGATGATTTCAAATAGCCTACTCAAGCGACATTTTAGACTTAGCTCTCGAGAGCTAGGGTTCTAGCACACTACTTGGGCAAAGTTCCAAGGCTTAAGCTCCCAAGAGCTTAGGTCGGAGCACATGGAGGAGAGAAATATTGTTACCCTGGCTTGCAAGTGGATGGAGAACCCCTTACAAATTTGACACGTGTCTCAAGACACTAGGTATAAACTTCCTCAGCCAAACATTTTGGCTAAAGATTGGGGGGGGGGGGGGACTTATGATATAACTCTCAATAATTGGAGAATACCCAACAATCCCAATCAAACTAGGATTGATGATTATCTTATCAGGATTCTAAAAAGAGTCCTGATAGATCATAACGTGATTCTCGAGGATCCTAACGTGATCCTAACACATCTGGCACATGGCCCAGTCCTACTAAGAGTCTTCTCATACAGTTATATGAAGGGGTCTACTCCTCCCCTCCAGGTATGGGACAATTACACAATTCATGTTTTTTCAGAGTTATTATTCTATAACTGCGCTCTGACTTAAGTATTGGAGAGTTCTCCGCCAATATTCCCACCAAAGGTCATCATATTCTGTCTTACAGTTCATCAGTCCAGGCTCAGGTTTTGCAACGTACACGGAGCATATTTTTAGTAGCAACACATGATAACATTACATATGTGCAAGGTAATTTTTATTGACTGCGTCTCTACTTATCCAAAATCTTGGATGACATTTTTATGAAAGGGAGGGGCTAAAATGTAAGTCGGTTGCTGTTTCTGAGACAAGGATTCTGTGACAAACCATCAGAATCATGTGAAAAATCGGAATTGATGTTAATTGTTCAAAAAGTGAATTTAATTCAAATGAATAGCAAAGCATTCGCAAATTCTTCCGTGTAATCATAATTCTAGGGTTCATTACCCATTGGAAGGGGAGTATTTGTTGCATATTCCCCTCTATAGTAACTTATTCCAGTAAAATCATAGGAACCTTTTACCACACATTGATCTCCTCAGTTGAACATCATGGAAGTAAGTCGTGGACTCGTTCAGTCGTCGTCTGTGGAAATCCACCATTTACAAGTGGACCCATAAACTTGAGACGAACTGTTGATATTATTATCAGGTGGTATTCATTGATAACTTTCCAACTTCATATAAAAGTCGGTAAAGATTTGCAACATTCGCACTTGTAACGCTTCTATGACTTTTAAACCACTGTTGCTCCCCAAAGTACCAACATTCCCCATAAAATGAGTGGGATTAAAAACATCGGAACAATATTTGCTCGTGCTTTTCTCTATGTCCTATTGATATGACAACGTTTATCCAAATTGGCGATTGAAGCAAAGGAAAAAAAAAAGGGGAAAGGAAAAACACAGTAAAGGTAAACTCTTAGCATGTAATTATAGAGGACAAGTTGGGTAATTTATACAGGGATACATCAAATCAATGCTAGTACTCTTAACAGAAGTATAGATTAATTGTAATAAATCTAGGGATGAACCACAAATCACTGATGGGGCACTAATCTCAAAAACGTTCTAGAATATGTTAAATTTTTCTTTTTTCTTTTTTAGATCAATATTTTTGGACTTAAACATATGAATTTTACTAAAGAAAATCGAGTATTTAACTTCCAAATCGTGGGTATAAAATACAAATTTGCCCAGTTCAGCTTTTGTATGTCGACGACATGCTTATGATTACCGTAAACGAGACTAAGAAGTATCTTTCTTCTACGTTTATAACGACGAAAGACTTAGGAGAAGTTGATACAATCTTCGGTATTGAAGTAACATAACATGGTGAGGGTTTTGCTCTTTGTCAATCACTTTATGTTAAGAAAATTATATTTAAATTTCAACATCTTGGTTTCAAAGATTCTAGTACTCCTTATGATTCCAGTTAAGTTGACAAAAACATGTAATACAACTAGAGAATGCTAGTGTTATTGGTTATTTAGTGTCTTTAATGCATTGCACGTAACTTGATAAGCATTTGCATTTTCTAAGTTGAGTAGATTTACAAGTAATCTTCGTGTAGAGTACTAATTTAGTAGAATTTTTAATATTCTGAAGAGATATATAAAACTTGCTTTGTTTTATAGTGGGATCCGAGTACACTTGAGGGGTACATCAGTGCTAGTTGTGTTACAAGTATAGGGATAGCAAGCATAAGTCTAGATGGGTATTTACCTTTAGAGTTGGAGCTATTTCATGGGCTTTTAAGAAACAAACTAGAATTGTCACTTTCCTGAATCCGAATTTATTGCACTAGCCGCTAGAGACAAGGGGACCAAATAAATAAGGAATCTATTGTTGGATATGGATTCGTGGCCTAATCCTATGCCGCCATTCACTATATATTGTGATAGCAAAGCCATTTCTAAAGGGCCTATGATAGTATTTATAATGGTAAGTCCAGACATATTAGTATGAGGCATGAGTTTTTAAGACAGCTAATTAAAGATGGTGCCATTACTATCATCCATGTGAAGTCAAATAAAAATTTGGCAGACCCTCTCTAACCAATAGTCTACCTTGAGAGTTAGAGGATTTGATAAAATATGGGTAGTGGTGGATCGCCTCAGAGCTAGTCGCTGGGTTTTAATGGGTAAGAACAAGTTACAGAGTATGGCTGCTAGCATAATTTTGTTTCCTCTAGGGTAGGGAATTACTGTTGTCACTTATGCTAAGAGGTTGAGCGTTTGAGCACAACTCTTAATGAACTTCTTTTAACGCGTTCTTCGTAACGGAGACGTAAAAGAACTTTTATGTGTGTACTAGAAGTGGTGCCACTTCTTATGAGACTTTCTAGGATTTACTCTTAGGAGTGTTCATGCATCAAGGATTGAGCATATGATTATAAGTGTGTCAAGCGAGTTGAGATTATTCTTATCGAAAGAGGATACTATAATGCGTATGGTAATTTTGGAATTAACTATAAAGTACTTGGATTAAGGTCTGACCACCAAAGGCTTTGGTAAAACAAGACTTTGAGTTACTTACACTTATGGATGTTTTTGAAAACATAATAAGATCGAGTAGTAGACTTTGGAGAGACTTTGAATTATATAAACAAAGTGGGCGATCGTTGAGATTTACTTATAAAACCTCATGGCTATTTGATTATTTAATCTAAGTAATGGAGCTTAATTAACTTTTAATCTTCATTTTCACAAAACAGTTGGCATGTTGGCTTATAAATCTGAATTCATGTCAAACGAAGCTGTGGTGTTTTGTCTAAATTGGCACAATTTCAAATTGAAATGGTGGTATGCAATACCCTTTTCAAAACGGTTATGGTTGGAATACATGGAGTGTATATTACTATTGTGAATATTGGAGAGGTGCCATGCCTTTTCACTTTATTCTTCAGAATGTTGCATATAGTTTCACACACACGCACACAAACACACCCATGTACCCATGTTCGAGCACATACACATATACAAAAACTTTTTCAGAAATTTTCATATTGCTCTCTTAATCTCCCAAAGTTTATCTAATATTGTTTTACTAAGAATTCCCGAAGAACTTAAAAATTGCTAATCGCAGTTCTTCTCAGGCTATTTTGTATTCTAAGAATAAATTTGCCTGCAACTATGCCGTGAAGCCCATCGCATCAAGCCACTGGTTCCGAGAGGTAGGAAATAACTTTTTAAGACAAACCTTTAGCTTGATTCTATAGCTTGGTGAGATTATTCTTATTCATTTTGTACAATTATTCATATTGTGTTGTAATATCTATTGTTTTTGTATAAGAAAGTGTGATTTTGTTCCAAAAATTATTGTAAAATGATTTATTTTCAACATTCTAAAAGGCTGTTCAAAATGGAATTGCAGCTTCTCGCATAAACAAAAGCAATGCAAGCCGAATTTAACGTTTTGATGAAAGTAATTTTAAAAGATGGAAAGACATGATTTCAGATGTTTTGAATTTTTCTAAAATATGGTTTGTTCAAACTAAGCATGTCAGGTGACAATACCAAAAGTTTTGCTCATGTATGAGAAATATGGAATAATGCCAATAGATTTTCTTAGTACTACTCGTAATGCTTTATTTAATTATCTATATTGTATTTATAATCACTTTATACTTGCTAAAGCCTAATGGGATGAATTGGTTAGTAAGTATGAATTGAGGATGAAAATACTAAAAAGTTTTACACCGTTAATTTTTTACACAATCAAATGGCTGAAGATACCAACATTTTGAAACTCAAATAAATAATTTTTTAAATATTATAAATGGTTTAGCTAAAGAGGGTGACATATATTTTACCTAAAGATTTGAGGCTCAAAATAGAAATTTACAAATGACTTATAAGGCTAAAGAATGATCTCTAAAGCTATTGCACGCACTTGTAACAGAGTACATGAATAAGCATCTTGACTTTCATCTTCCAAGACTCACATAGTACCAAAATATCTAAGTGTATAACATAGTTTTGACTAACATCATAGAAGCTGTGTGCGCTTCGGGTGTGTAAGCAATGTGTATTGGTGTGTGTGTGTGTGCGTGTGTGAGCTAATGTTTTGCTATGTGTTATTCTGTTGGCCGAAACCACAAATATGTATGGCGGAGATGGGTGGCAAAGACTTGGAGGCAAAAGCAAAATAACGGGGCAAAGGTGGCAGCCTTTCCACACACGTCTTTCGACCAGCCTTTTTTTTTGGTACAACAGAAGTTTAAATTATAGAAAAATAATTTTAGACCCTAACATGGGCAACACTAACTTTATCAGCTGCTAACAAAGAGAGCACCGCATCAGGTGGTTGTATGAGATACACAAAAGATTCTCTTTGTAACACACCAATCTTGTATAGTTGATTCGCGCATTTGTTTCCCTCTATGTACACATGTTACCCTCTCTTTCCACCAGCCAAACAAGGGGAACAACAGCAGGCCATGCCTGCTTGAGCCCCGCATTTGACAAAGAAAAAAAAATGGTTGTGGGCACCATCCCATGGGGTTTTGAAACACCCAATAATAGAATGCAACAATCCCCTAAATGTTCCGAAATACATACTCGACAAAGGAAGATAATACGAGTAATTATGCGTCAGCAAGGTATCTCGTGGATTGTATCTTTCTTCAGATAAATGAGCAGGAATTCACTAAAATACGATGGTTGAGCAGATACACTTTTAACCAGATTTCATTAATATGAATTGCGCATACTTACCACCCACATAATATCTCCTACCAGGGTTGTTCTCCGAGGTTGACACTAAATGGCCATGCATCGTGCTTGGATATTCTTGTGGGCTCTAGCGGCATACCCAAGTCCCATAGAGGCGGCTCAACCTCACACACATATAGGTGATATTCATATGGGAATATGCTACAACTGAACACCTCATCCCAATAATTAGGGACAATGGACCCATTAAGAGCTACGTGCTTACCCTCACACATTGCAGTTGTCACTGTCATGCACCATTGAGATAGACTCTTCTCCAAGGACTCCCGCCTTTGATGGTATATACAAAGCGACAATGCCCACTAGATTCCATGACTTCGTTATTTTCTAAGAACCTCATTCACGGGATCACCGATCAAGATAAGTTAATTATCCATCAATTCATCTCTAAATTTGGGTACAATCCCATCACCACGATGCTTCCATCATTATGCTTCCCATTAGTGGCTTAGTCAGAGGATCGGCCGAGTTCCTCTCTAACCTCACAAAATTCATAGATACGGTATTGTTATCAATTAGCTGCCTTATAGTATCACGTCACATCCGGATGTGACTATTCTTCACATTATATATTTTGCCTGTAACTCAAGCAATGACAACTAGGCAATCACTATGCATTACCAGGTGGACTACGTTTACCCCACAAGGGTATATCAACCATAAAACTTCTGAGCCAGTCTACTTCAGAGCATGCTTCTTTAGACAATCAACTATGATTCCATGGTGGATTTAGAGACAAATGTATGTTTAGATGACTTCCACGAGATCACTTCTCTAACTAGGAGGAAGACATATCCATTAGTGGGCTTTAAACAGCTAGCACATTGGCTTATACATCTAAATTCATGTCGAATAAAGTTGTGGTGTTTTGTCTGAACTGGCACAAAATCAAATTGAAACGATGGTATGCGATACCCTTTTCTTGGCATCATTTTGGTTTGAAAGAAAATGGTTATGGTTGGAATACATTGAGAGTGAATTACTATTGTGAATCCCTTAAAGTGGTGCCATGCCTTTTCAGGTGATTCTTCATAATGGTGCATATAGTTTCACAAACAAACACACACACGCACACACACATACATATATATATTCCCATTGTTAATTATGTTCAGACTCATACACATATCTGGAAAACTTTTTCAGAATGTTTCAGATTGCTCTTTTAATCTCCCAAAGTTTAGCTACTACTGTTTCACAAAGAATTCACAGAGTCCTTCAATATTGCAAATCATAGTTCTTCTCAAGGTATTTTGTATCCTGGAAATAAATTTGCCTGCAAACATTAGAAAACTCTGTCTTGAATTGGGACAAATAACTTTTAAAAGAAAGGGTCTTTAAATACATCTCAAAGCCTTTTTTTCATTTCCTTTTTCTGACTACTTTCCCAATAGTTTCAATTTCTTAGCTCCAAGTTAGGGTTTCCATCTTCATGCTGCAATTTTTATTTTTTTTTGGGTGGGATGGGGGGTGGGAGGGTGGAATAGTATTAGATGACCTTTTACATGGCTACGAAGACACTAGCCCACCAACTTTACTTGTTCATTAAGAACGTTTGCTCGTCAACATACTTGGCCATCAAGTTATTCGTTTTTTCATAATTTGATTTATCGTTAGCTCCACAGAACTTGTCCACAAATAGGCTTGTATACGAAAGCAACTAATTTATTCGATAAGATATTTGACACATTACATTGACAATAACAAAATAAAGGTGCCTTATCCATCACGTTAACTTATTCAACTTAAAGTATGAAATACATAAACATCAAGGATAATAAAATGACAGCGAAAAGTGTGCACACCATATCTTTCCTCCATAAGGAAAATTATTAAGGCGATAGATTCTCATTTGAACTTTGGAGCAGGAGTTTCGCCTTTGAGAAACTTCTTCAACCATATGGCCGAACTTTTTGGGTATCGTTTTAACCCGTTTTTGAAATTAACATGCACCAAGCCAAAACGGACAGTATAACCTAGAGACCATTCAAGATTGTCCAACAGCGACCATGCAAAGTACCCCTTTACAATGACCTTATCTTCGCTGCAAAGATGTTTGGGCATGTTGTTATACATTAGTGATAGAGAATTTACTTAGATTGAGAAACAATTAATTTCCAACTACGTGTTTAGTCATTCAAAAGTACTTCCTCAGGGGACTAATTATACCATACTACTGGACAATTTTATTGCTTGTCATCAACTTTAGATGCTTCGAACTACCAAATAAGACCTTTTTCGTGGTTATTTTTTCAAAGATATTCACAGTTTTTTTTAAATAGTGAATATGCATTTAACAGAATAAATTAAAAGTTGTGGTGAAATGTCAATAATCAATGCCCTTTGTGCATATAGCTAATTCTAATTTGGTTATCGAGGAACAAAAAATTAAAAGTTTATCTAGTACACATAAAAAAGAAAAAAGTGGACTATACTGATAAATGTATGCAAATAATATATTAAGATCGCGTTTGTTATTGCCTAAGAGGTTTTATTGTGCTTGTATAAGTATCTTTTGAAAATAATACATTTGAATGGCATACCCATAAAAAATTCTCGTCTATGCTTTTTGTGTACCATTTAGTTTGTAAAATAAAAAAAAACCATAACGACTAGTTAAATAATGAGGAGGTGCCGCCTTTACGCACATATAGAATTCACCAATATGATTACATAGAGCAAAGTTGTAAGATAAATACGCTATCGCATGAGGCAATCATACAGGGTTTAAAATTTTTAACTAACATGACCTAATAGGATAGTTCAAAACATCGGAGTAAGCAAATTGTTGATCAATATTTAATCAAAATTTAACATTTTTTTATTAAGCATGCTTACTAACTTAGATTTGTCTACAAATGTAATAAGGTTTTCAATTTAAGTTGGATACTAACTAAATTTCAATGTAACTTGTATTTTTTTAGATTTTTTTTTAAGTTATCTAGTTTTTTGTCTTGATATAAGAGAGTGTCCTTAAGCGTATAAAATAGAGTCATAATATGTTGGTATATTACTGAGGTAGAATTTAGAATATCTAAGAGTTTAAGTACTCGCAACATAAGAACTCAATAGAATAAGATTTGTTACAAACTTTCTAACATAAAATTAGTTGAATTTAACTCATGCTTTATCTACTATATTATATAAGTACCTTTGCTTGTGTGAGATATATGGGAGCGTCTATTTTTACCCCTTACATGCTTGTTCACACCTTATTTTGTAGCTAAAGATAATGTAATAAAATATGGTGTAAGAACAAACTTTCTCTACATTTGTTTTCAAATATCAAAAGCTATTATCAATCACGTTGAAATTGGTTCAACACAACTTAACGAAATTACATTTGTTGTATAAGTAATTTTATCTTTTAACACCAGTATATATATATATATATATATATATATATATGTGTGTGTGTGTGTGTGTGTGCGCGCGCGCGCGCGTGCATGCGTGTGTGTTTGTGGCGCGCGTGCATGCGTGTGTGTTTGTGTAGTGCTTCCTTTTCATACTATACAGTATTTCTACAAATATGATAATCAAAATAAAGTTCTAATATGTTGGTTGCTAATGTAGAACTTTAAAATGTTTATAATTGAATTAATAGTAAAATACTGATACCATAATAAAAGATCAGTTCATATTTATTCTGCATAAAGTTTATTTTATTTAAGCTCATGTTTTATCTACTAAAATTGTACTGGAATCTTAATGGAATGATAATGTAAGATTTGGGAGCATCTATCGAGCACTACATCGACATGTGCTTGACTATGCTACACAACCTTATTTCTTGGCTAAAAGGTAAACAAATTTTCGCTATTGCACTTTTTGACAACAAAGCATGATGCCTAAAAAAAGAATTTTCCTAGATTTGCTTTCAATCGTTATAAGGTTTTGACTCTACGTGCTATTTTAGTAAAAATTATAGAATTTATTCTTCTATTGAAAATCTCACTCGTGCTTTTTGTAATTTAAATATATAGTGCTTTTTTTCATGTTATCTAGGTTAGTATATTGTACTGAGCCTTACTAATTTACTTATTTACTTTTCTTTCAGATTTAATTAATTATAAAATTAAGGACCCCAGCAACCAAAATAATGTTTGGAGATCTTTAGCTATACTAGTATGTTTAGTATATAGTTGTTATTAATTATATATTACATTGATAATGTGTTACGTGAAGAAGGTACCATTGTGTTTCTCGCTTCCATTCTTCTATATTATGGCTAAGGAGCCTGAGTCAAACTCGTGAGTTAATAAAATATACTCCAAAAGTGTAATAATCCAATACCACATAACATGAAACAAAAAATAGATTGGTATCTTAGAAAATGTATACCTACTTTTGCTAAAACTACAATCCTTGCTAAGAGTGGTTTTGCCTATAGGATGCTTGTTTTGATCTATAAGGAATAAGATGAGTGCTAAATTTAATCACGAGTATCTTCAATAAAATATCAAAAATTTGGTTACAATATCTCATTTGTAACAACTTCAAGTAATTTTGTAAGGCTATAGTACTATTGTCTATGAAGCCTTCCAAAACTAAGTCTCTTAGTTAGATTAAGAGTTCTTTATGTTTGGAATCATAAAGATCATACTCCCTTCTTATCTTTGTTACAAATCATTGTTTCAAGGAATCACAAACTTATAACGATACGAACATGATATACAGAAGAACATTTATCATCTCATAAACTAGTAAATTGAAGGCTTGATTGACTGCCATTCAATTCTAATGCAATATTTGTGTACGTATGTTTGCTTTAATTCCTTTGAACTGTAAGTTTATGAACAATGAATTAATTGTCCTTGGACATTTGCCTTCTTCATACTTTTGTATTACATCTTCAAGTAGCATTCAAATGAATATTTTCTTAGCCTTAAAATAACTGAATAGTCTTGCCGGTAACATGTAACTCTAAATAGCAAATACAATTATATTCGTGATTAGAAAGAGTGGCGCTTCTCACTTATCAGTTTTAGATACTTTTACGTTTATAAGGTTTTGAAGGTGGTAATAAGCATATATGAATCCTCATAGGTTATTATAGTGGTTAATTGAAAATTTAGCAGGATTAGATTTGCAGATAGCTTACTTGATCGCCTTAGAAATGTACAGGAGATGGTCACGGTGACAGTCTATCCTGCTCTGGTCAAAACGGGATTTTGAAACCTGTAATCCGGTATTAACCTCATCGAAGCCTGCAATACTCTCATTATATCAAAAGAAAGTAAACAATGTACAATGTGAAAGATGTAAATCTTGGATGACATTTTACACTAAAGGGAACGGGCTAGAATATAAGATAATTACCGTTTTCTATGACATAGAGAACAGGACTGCCAAACCCTGTCTTTATGTACTTCAAAAGCTTTTGAATCCCAACAGTGTAGGACCAGAACATAGGACCCTACAGTGCAAACATCATGAAGTCGTTACGAGTTTCCGAGGCCTCTTATGTATAGATTTTGAAACACATGAATGCGTACCTCTGGACCAATGTCTTTCCCGTTCCTCTGGTCTATAAGATAAAATTAAGAGTAGAAAACCACAAAATCATGAGGAAGTTTGAATTCATGTTAGATGTTGAAATGATGAATTTGATTCAAAAATGAATTAGCCAAGTGCCTGCAAATACTTACGTGTAGTCATAACCTCTGCGTCGGTCGTGTAACTTATTTTTCTTTCCTCCAATCGGAATAGGTGCATCAGTTGCATATTCTCCTGTGTAGTAATTGATTCCAATAAAATCAAAGGAACCTTTCAACACGTTGATATCTGTGGTTGCAAATCGAGGAAGTCGGTTCCCAACTCGCGTAGTCATCGACGATGGATATTCACCATTCGTCAATGGACCAATAAACCTAGGATGAAACGTTGTTCTTATTATGGGGTTGTATTCTTTTATAACCTCCAAACTACTTATTTGAGTTGGTAAAATGTATACGTGCTTTGGGGAGCAACTATTGCTCCCCAGCACTAAAGTAATATGATGCTAACATTCTCCAGAGTGGGATGAAAAAGTTAGCGCAATACTATTTGCTTTTACTTTTCTCTATTTCCAATCAATGCTACAACATTTATCAAATTGCCGACTGAAGTAGTTTACAGCATACGCAGTCCTTGTTGGGATGATTCACGAGTCTATGATGGTGCATTTATCTCAACAATATTCTTGAATATGTTAGGAATTTTTTTTCAGCCAATGATTTAGGACTTAAACATGTAAATATGAACAAAAAAAATAATAATAATTTAGGACTCCACAATGCTCGACTCACATGCTTTTAACAAGTAAAAGCACTTTCATAGTTGCACGAAAGAAACCCAAAAAAAAAAGAGAAATAATAAAAACTTCCATACTGGGAATTACGGGCCCTTTTTAGATATTGACGGAGTGGAACTGAAGATCGCTACAATCATCTATATATATACATCTATACAATGTACAAAGGGAATACTCTTTTTGTTGTTACACTACTTTTGGTATTACATAACTATCCACTTACAATGTTGACACTTGGCATCATAAGATTTTTTTTAGTAACACAAAATATAATGTTTAAATATTAAATAACTATACATGTTGGTTTTTAAAATTTGAAAATTATTCTAAGAAAATATAGTCAAAACATATCTAAAAAACCATGCTTGATATTATAAAAATCATTTCATTTTCGCACACGAAACACGCTTGTGCCGTGATAGATGGAACAAAACAAATGCTTAGACAGTAAATAAGTACTTACAATGATATGTTCAGTTTTCATAATTTTAAATTTATTTTATCGAACGCGATAACTAAACACTAATACGTGATGCTTGATTTTTTCTTAACAAAATTCATACTATTAACTTGATTTTTGTACACGCACCACAGTGACGTGGGGATAATGCATGCATCTATATGCTTCAGATGGACTAGAAGAATGGGATTTATACCTGGCTCCTAACTATTCACCCGCATAATTTCTGCTTCGTGGCTAAAGAAAGAACTAGTGGCACTAATGCACATAAAAGCGTAATTAAAGATAAAAGTGGAAGGCAACTATGATTTCTCCGAGAAGAACTACATATATAAGCGTGTGTAGACGCGCGCATGCAATATTTGTGAAGTCTATAAAAAAAAAGTGCTTAAAATACAGTGCTTTACTCACCATCCAAGGGTGAAATCGAGGGCCCGCTGTCTAGCGTTTATGTCCTTCGGGTTTCCTTCTTCTAGAGGTTCCACCCGTGCGGACGTAAGGACAATGCCAATCTTGCCTTGTTGACTTTCATGAATAAACCAATAATATTCATGTGTTTAGAGAGAGAGAGAGAGAGAGAGTAATAATACATTAAGACGATACAAATGTTCAAGTGAGAACCTGGAAATTTTCCTTATATAATTTCACAGCAAAAGCATGAGCTAAAAGTTGGTTGTGTGACACCTTATACGGCTCTACTCCGGGGTCACCAATTTCAGTCGCCTCACTATTATGGAATTGCCGAAGTGATTCGTGCCAAACTGAACACTGGTGGTGACGCAATGGACCCTTTATGTGTTCTGGTGAAGTACCACCTCGACCAGGTGCGTTCCTTAGGATAGACGGTTCATTGAACGTGAGCCAATGCTTCACCCGATCACCAAATTTCCAAAAGCAAAGCTCGGCATAGTCACGAAAGTGAGCTCTAAAACATACAACCAGACGTGAAGGTAAATGCAGGAAACAAGTTAGTAATTGATGCTTCACCGACCATAAACCAGTTAGTCAGTGTTTGTTTAAACTATTTCATAAATCTGGCAGTTGATTGTTCCATCCTACGTACTCCTCCTCCCTTAGACCTTCCAAAAGAAATTCTAACCATGCTAGTTCAACATCAAATTTATATCTAGCAGATCCTAGAGCGAAAAGATTGACCAGGATATTTCGGTAAATGATACGGGGTTTCATATTTGCTTATTTACACGCCAATACTTCTCACCAAAGTTTTTGAAGGTGTCTCTAATTAGTTTGTGTGTGTGTGTGTGTTGGGGGTGGGGGGGAGTGTGGGAGTGTATGGTTTTCCAACTTTGAGCAATTCATCTCCAAATTCAGATCAATAATCTGAGATAACTAGTGCGTAATATGTCTCGTACATGATATTAGGACTCAAAAAACCTCCATATTTGTCTTCCAGGGCTTGAGGAACATCCCAATGGAAAAGAGTCACAAAGGGCTCTATACCTTTTAGAAATACCTCCTTGGTTGATAAAAAGGAAGCTTAATTGATCAGAGTAACAAACATATTGATATTTCTGCCATTACCATTGGCATGGAGCTCATCTATGAGGTCATTATATAGTATTTGACTCCTTCCTCGTTCACGCCTCCATCCAGCTTTCCATCTGAATACTTAGAATTACCATAGATCATATACAACATGCTTATAATTAGGATAAGTTTCATGACATACGCGTACCCTTGTTTTAAGAGCACATACAGTGGGTCATTTCGCTTGGCATGAAAATGTGCAGACCGTCACATCTTGTTATATATGTGTAGTGTGAATATAAACGTAGATTAACTCTCGTCATAGTCAATTTGTGTTTTTGTGTGGCACGCGGAAAAAATACACTTACTTGGCAACACTCGGGACCATGAAATTGAGAACCTAAATGCTTTTAGGCCAATTTTCTTCAGGATCTGCACATCCTCCTACATTATAGCGAACAATAGTGTAGAATATGTTAGATCATTGGTGCTATCAGTCCCAAAGGCGTCTTGTACAGTGCCTTGTTCATTAATTGTCATGCACCCTTAACAAGTCTATGCTCCTTTGGGAACTACATTGAATGGTCGCTGAACGTGTAGTTCCTATGGATAGTAAAGAGATTCCGCGTCCATCTTTACTGCATGATTGATCAAGATGAGATGTGCAGAATAAATGGCAAAGTTGTCAGCATCGAATCAGACTGGCCGGTCGGACCGATTCAACCGTAAACTCGGTCCAGTTTGGACAACTATGTAAATAGGTGAATTTAATAAACTTTTTCAGTCTTGGGCTTGAGTACCTTATATCGATGATAAAAATCCACAGCCACAGAGCCGTTGTCATCATTCTTCACCTTACCTGACGTTTTGTAAGCAAACGTAATAAGTGGGGTTGCTTGATAAAACTAAAATTTAAGTCCTGAAAAAGTTAAGCGCTGAATTCGTAAAACTGAAATTTTTAAGCGACTGAATTTTTACTGAAAAATAAGTTAACCTGTTGGTAAACCAAAAGCAGATGTCTGAAAATTATTTATTTACAAATTTATCCATTTTATCAAAATTATGCATTTTATAACTTTTTTGGGGAGAGATAAAATCGTGTTGGTGGTGGTGGCAGTGACGATGGAGTGGTGGTGGTGGTGCTAGCGGCAAAAAGGTGTCAATGACGGCGGTAATGGTGTCTGAAAATGTGGTGTTGATAATTGTGATGATAGCGATAGGCGGCGACATGACAGTCATGACCATTGTTATTAAAGGAGCATGCGCACCTACGGCGCAAAAAGGTCCCTGGAGTCTAGGCGCAGGCGCGCGCCTTTTCGAAGTGAGGTGCAATATTAAAAATAAATAAAATATAGTGCATTAAAATAATAAAATTACTTTAAAAAATTCAAAATATGACAATTAACAATCTTCCAAACACTAGAAAAAGTTTCATATTCCATAACATCATAATCTAACAAGCTTTTAACATGAGAAAAGTCTTAAATCCACTTAAAAACAGCAAATCACATAATTTGATCATGTGCGTATTAGACGTATTGTGCAACTAAGGCACTGAGACATCTACAAGCAAGATAAACCCGCTCTAAGAAGAATGTTAGGTAACCAATGTATATATATGGTGAGTAAACATATTTACAACCCTAATCTATTCGTTCTTTAGAAGCAAACAACATCCCAAAAGTACAGATTAAAATTTGAAGCTTCCTCTTTTTCCCCCTGTAAATAAACAATTCCTCAAAATTATTTCTTAATTTTGTACAATACAAGATTCAGTCCCATTCACATATTCCCATTTAAGATCTTTGAAAGCCCTCCAAAAAAAAGCAGAGCAGCAGCGCAATTGAGCAATTGAGCAATGAGCAGCTGTTTCAATAGAGCAGCGGAGCAACAGCGCAAACAGGAGCAGCAATGGTTGCGGCTGAAGCAGAGACCGGAGCAGCAGACGACTGGCAGAGACTGGAGATGCAATGACGACGACCGGCAGAGACTGGAGATGCAACGGCAACGACCAGAAAAAAAGGATGGAAGAGTGGCGAGGTGTGACCATGCGAGACTGAAAGCTGTGGTCGAGAGTTGAGCTTAACTTATTTGGGGATTTTTGTAGCTAGGTTTTTTCTTTTGGTCTTTCAAATGTTTGTTTTGACTTGATAAAGAAAAAAAGGAAAAAAAATACTAAAAGAGAAATCAACAGCCCACGTGAAGACACGAAGTCAAATCGAACGGTTATAATTCATGCTCCTAGCTTTGCGCCTCCCGCCCCGCTACACGCCTTGCGCCTTTGCACCTAGGCTCTCTAGGCGCGAGCCTTATTGAAGGCGCTGCGCCTAGGCCTAGGCGAGGCACGATGTGTGAGCCTAGTTGCGCCTTGTGCCTAGGCGCGCGCTTTATAACACTGGTCATGACAGTGATTGTAGTGTGGTGGATCTTTAGATGATTTTGGCATAAATTGACGTGGTGACAACAACGACAGTATGGTAGAGGTAGTGGTGTCCTTGTGGTGGTGTTGGTGGGGGTGGTGGTGATAGTGGCTAGGTTGTGATAATTGTGGTGGTGGTAGCAGAAGGAAATAATGATTGTAGTGATGGTTATATTGTGGCGGAGGCGGTATTGCTAGAAAATTAATTAAGGCGGCATCTTGACGGTAATTATTTTTATGTAAAAATATGTTATATAATTTTTCACCATCTCAATTAGAATTAAGTGATCAGCATTAAGTAAGTCCACCCTGACTTAAAATTTTTGTCTATTTTGGGTAAGAATTAATTTTTTTAAGGGCTTAATTTTACGCTACACCCCGTACTTAGGGGTCAGTTGCACCCAGCATCTTATGGTTCTAATTTTGGCACCCAGCACCAAAATTTTAAAAATCTTGGCACCCAGCATCAGATGACTGTCAAAAGGCACTTTGACCACACGTCTGTTAGTTTTTCAGAGGCAAAATAGTCTTATTGCCCCTTAAAGCATACATGTCATTCAATCAGCTACACATGGCCCAATTGGGCTCTCCACATCATTTCTCTCTAACAGCTAAAGAAGAAATGAAGCAGAAGAGAAAGAACTAGGGCAATGGAGGTTCATCCGAAGATGGCCCAGTTGGTTCATCTAGAGGTTCGTTTTCAGGGAGGATCATGGTGTGAATCAACCCAAAGTTGCATTGACCGTAAGAAACAAGCATTGGGTTCGGAGACACGATATCCGACACCGACAACTTGATACGTGAGAGCACCGGTGGAGCTCGTACTGCGTTTGCTAGCCCTCCCTACGGTGAAACCTTCTTCAAGAATGCCACTGACCGGTGCTCGAATGGGATGCTAATGATCGACTACATCGGTATGTAATCGCTACACCCTTCAGATTCTTTTGCAAGAGATTGGAACTTTATTGAATCACTACACCTTTTAGCAAACTTCTTTCGGAGATTGTTGTTCGGGATTCTCAACCGTCGTCAAGAGTTGAATCCAAGTAACGGTACTGCGTTAGGCTCTGTCGGCTCCGGCAGATCTGGTGGTTGGATTGGTGCCTGCTCCGGCGGCACAGTGGCAGATCTGGTGGTTGCAAAATCTGGCGTCGGCGTCAATAGAACAGTGGCACGGCAGCACGACACCGTCCTTGGTGGTCGATTGGCTGTTGGTGCCCCTTGCGGTGGCTATATGAACCTTCATTGCCCCATTTCTTTTCTCTTTTGCTTCATTTCTTCTTTAGCTGTTAGAGAGAAATGACGTGGAGAGCCCAATTGGGCCATGTGTAGCTGACTAGATGACATGTATGCTTTAAGGGGCAATAAGACTATTTTGCCCCTGAAAAATTAACAGACGTGTGGTCAAAGTGCATCTTGACCATCATCTGGTGCTGGGTGCCAAGATTTTTAAAATTTTGGTGCTGGGTGCCAAAATTAGAACCATAAGGTGCTGGGTGCAACTGACCTCTAAGTACGGGATGTAGCGTAAAATTAATCCTTTTTTAAGTGATACAAAGTTTAGCGTTATCAAACGCACTTAATTGAAAATCATTGAAAACTTTAAGTCTTAAGTGCTTAATTATGTTTTCAAACACACCCTAATTAAGTCTACCCTGACTCAAAACTTTAGTCTATTTTTGACAAGAATTAAGGTTTTAAATGATAGAACGTTAAGCGTTATCAAACGCACTTAATTGAAAAGCATTGAAAACTTTAAGCTCTAAGTACTTAATTGCGTTATCAAACACATCCATAGTTTACTTAAGTGGCATTTTGTTTGTTGCCAGATCTAGGGTATATACGTGCTTTTAGCGACGACTTCGTAGAGGGACTTATAAGTAGCAAAAAAGAGTTTTAGATGCAGTAACCTAAAAACAATAACACTAGTAGCGACAAATTGCCGATGATAAGTGAGGTTAGTGACCTTTTCCCACGCACTTTCAGGAACAAATTGATAGCACTAGCAAGCATCATTGTATTTTTCCACTCACAATATGAAAAAAATTGTCTCCAACCCTACAGATAGCCACAAATATGGTTGTTGAATCTGGCAAGTGACGATCTTGTGACCAGAAATAGTTGCTATTTGAGAGATCAACTCTTATTACAACTTTATATGGTGCAGCTAAAGTTTGATCTTTCTCTTGTTTCGTAAGTATCTATATTTGCTTGCTTACCAGGAGTTTCTTGTGTGAACTTGTCCCATATGCTTGGTCCTCTACCACCTTCGGTGGTTGCACATTCATACTGAAGTTAGTTGTTATGCATCCTAGTATAACTCAAATATAACTCCCAATAATTGGGGAATACTAGGCAATCTCAGTCAATCTGGAAGATCAATGATTATCTTATTAGGGATTGTGACGTGATCCTCGAGCATCTTAACGCGATCCTAACACATCTGGTCTACGGCCAAGTCCTACTAGGAGTCTTCTCCTACATCTATATAAAGGTGTCTACCCCTCCAGGTATGGGACAATTACACAATTCATGCTTTTTTAGAGTTATTATTCTGTAGCTGCGTTCTGAATTAAGCATCAGAGAGTTCTCCTCCGGGAACCCCACCCGGCGGTCACTCGTTTTCTGTCTTGCATGTCATCAGTCCAGGCTCGGGTTCCGCAATGTACGCAGAGCATGTTTTTAGCAGCAACAGATTGGCGCCATCTGTGAGACCCGCCAGCCTAACCAGTCGACCTCAAGAAAACTCAAGCACTAGTTCCACAAGCGGTCGGCGGCAAAGCGTCGAACCACCAACACAAGTGCTAACGCCACCATCAAGCTGGAGTGGCGATCAGCCGCACCGCCACAGCGATCAGCTGCGCCGCCACAGTAGGGCTGTTGTGTTAACAAAGAAGAAAAAAATTAGAACAAGCTGCCGCAGGCAGCCAAGCCACCAACAGCCCTACGTTCGTCAAACATTCCTGCTATCATCACTGCAAAACAGAGGAAATATTCAAGGCTGTTTGAAGCCCGCCAAAGACCGTCGCGTAGCAGCTTCGACTGTCGCGATCAAGCTGACATCAACAAGCGGCCGGACTGTGGGGTGCCTTGCACTCAACCACCGAAGAACTCATCACCGTCACAAATCTCCAGTCCAATCACAAACAAAAATCAACACAGATTCTTCCATCGGAGTCACCCCATCATCTCGCAACTACCGGCGCTACCACCCGATCTCCGGCGTCACAAACCGCCGGTGTGAAGTTGCCAGAGCAGTTACAAACAACATCTCAAAAAAAGAATAGAAAGAATCAAAGATGAAGAAGTCGCGGTAGCGTCGCCGCCCATGGGTCAGAACCCTAGCGCCGCCACCGTGGCATGTCCTCGAGCAAGCTGTCAACACTACGCATCATCAAGCCATCGAGACCTCCTCCGTCATGGCCAACACCTCCATCATGGCCACGTTTAGATAGTGAACGGCGTCGCTCTGCCGCCCTTCTCTAGTTCTGCTCCACAGCAACCAAAAGGGACAGCGACATCTCATCGTCCACCTCCTAGTAGTTGCGCCGCGAAGTTGCGCGGGTCACGGCGATAGTGGTTGTTAGTTGCAGTAATAACACCGAATAGAGATCATGGCTGTGGTTAAGCAGCTACTAGCAATCAAAGAAAGAAAGAAAAAAAAAGACGGAAAGAAGAGCAGATCACCACCGCCATTAACCGTCATTGGTGGCAACCAAGATGAAATCTTCGTGCAACCGCTAGAACCCGTTGTCGACATCAATCCCACGACCTTCCCCGACGGCGCGCCGTCAACGGAGAGCAAATAGGCGACGGTGCCGCTTTGCCACTAGCTCCCTGACATCGCGCGCTGCTAGCCAAGCCCCGATGTCACCGCCGGTCAGAGCTGCCCGATCTGCCGTCGCCGCCTTCCTGCGGGGGTCGGATCTGTCTTCGGCCAATGGCCGCACTGCTGTCGATGGAAAGAAGGGGTAAATCCCATCCAAATCAGGTGAAATCCTCTTTTTTTAAAAAATAAATTCTACATTTACCCCCCATAAAAAAGCATAGTTATATTTTAGACTCACAGTGTCTTCTTTATTCGACTTATGCCACACTGTTTTAAGTATTAAGGTTTTAACCTATCAAAAAATGCATAATTATTTAACATATGCCACACACTTTTAAAAAAATGGCGTATGCTTCCTCACATATCTGTCATTAAAAATAAAACGGCTACACTTAAAGGTGCTAGCAAGCCTCCCTAAAGGTTGCTTCCTATGTGCTTCTTTAACCTAGACCTATGTAATTTATGGTATGGTATTATGCAATTGCGTCAATTAGCACGAGCACGTCACAAGTTGGGGCATCCTACTGCTGTGACATATTAAGCTCACCTGCGACATGCAGGGCAGCACACCCCTGTCGGCTAACCGACAAGACCCTATTAGGGCCACGGTGTTTGAACACCGCTCTTAAATTCTGTGTTAAAAACATAATTATATTTTTATATGCTTTATTACTGCAGAGGCTATGTTAAAACAGAAAGGGAACACAGTGAGATCGATAAGCTAAGCTACCTAAGAGAATTAATTAATAAAACAGGAAAGAAATATGCATGTGTGTACCTGATAAGCGGATGATGACACTCCAAAAATAAACTCCTTTGAAGAATCAGAACGGCGAGGGAGAGCCATTTATGATTACTTAACTGTGAAAGGTTTAAGTGGTACGTACTTAATCATGAAAAGTTTTAAGTGACATGGTAGTCTATTTATATAGGTCCTGCTTCAATGTTTTGCTAACAGCAACTACGCGTCTACGTGGGTACATATGACTTCTTCATTCCAGCAAATTTAAATTTGTTCTTTCGGAAGCACCTTTAGTTAAGAAGCCTACGTGGGTATATTTTACTTGTTTTTTTTTTTATTGTTTTTTGGTTGACTAGTAAAATCCTTGGTTGTTATGATTAAAATATGGTAAAATGCAGTGCCCCTTTTTTTTTTTTTTTTTGTGTGGCTAACTTGTCAAGTCCTTGGTTGTTAAAATTTAAATATGGCCAGATGAAGGACTTCTAATTTCGTGGTCGACATGGTTAAGTGACTTTAGTCATTGGTTGTTATGATTATAATAACGAGTTGTGCGTGCGACTCATTTATTATTGCGCTCCTAACATAACTTCATACGCAACATTTCATATAAGTCAAAAGAATAGACATAATAATAGATTTTCGATGCCAAAACAAAGTATTCACTTCAGGCTTTACTATGCTGTGGATCACGACCAATAAGGCATTTCCTAGAAGTTTGATGCCAAAGCAGAGTATGCACTTCAGGCTTTACTGTGCTTTAGATCACGGCCAAAAACTGTTTTACTTCTTTAAGAAGCGATTTTTTCAAGTATAAATAAGGATATAATATTCAGCTGGGTGGCTGTTGAACCCATTGTTAAGCATGATCCGCATTTTAATGCATCTCAGACAACTTTAAAAAATATGGTAAGTTAACAATTTTTGCTCGAGCATAAATAGAAAAAGGCAAAACAAATACGCTTCTAAGATTACCAAAGAATCTCTAAATTGCTAATTAATTATGTAATCACTTATATTAGCATAAAGGAGTAGGGGGACACATTTAGAATACGCGCTCCAAATCTATCAAATGATAGTATAGAAATGTATGTCTTCAGGCTCATGCAACAGATCAGCATCACCCTTCTTTCTTTTATACCATTCATAGGATGAGCATTAATTGGGATAGACACCAAAACATCTTGTATATCTAAAAATGGTGAATACTGGCATTGTTTCAAACGAAAGAGCATGCGTAGCTTAAGAAAAATTGAAAATGTATGCCTTTCATCTTTTTGATTACTCAACAAAACTCGGATCACCAGGGGATTTGTAGTCCCAGCAAGTATCAAAAGAATAAACAAAAGATCATTCTTCAAAGATATTATCAAGTAGAACATCATATGGGTCCACTTCTGATAAAGAAATAGGATGACATTACAATCAGCTCCAGAGTACAACAGATGCATCCCTCACATCTCCCAGCTCTTCTTGTGATTCCTTTGTTTGCTCCTCAAAATATACCAAATAAACCTCTAGGTTTCTTCCTACCAAGGGCAGCAAGAGAATGACACCAAAGCAAAATCTGGGTAACGAAATTGAAGAAACCAACTTCAAAATCAATGAATACCTTGAAGGCTCCGTATCAGTCAATTTCAATTTAATACAATCAAAACTCGTGTCCTAATGATAGCAAGAAAAGAAAGAGGGACTAACACAGAACCACTACGCTACCGCCATTCCTTCGCTCAACGTCGCCAGATCCCTGCCGTCGAGTCACTGGATCGCAATGACCACTCTTCTCCGAACGCCACAGACCATCCCCGCCGTCGTCAATCGATCGCAACCACTCCCCTCTTCTCTGAACGCCAGAATAGCCACTTGTTCGATCACAGCTGTGTCGTCGTGCTAAGACTGCCACCACCAGATCCACGGCTAGTCGTGGATCACCGGCCAGTCCCATGCCAATTGACATGAAATGACGACCATCGACCAACCGCCATCACTACAACGACCACTGGTCCACCCCGCCACCATGGAACAACCACCAACGGCCCGCAGCAACACCAACGCCGCAACACAACCGCCGGCCACCAATACCGGCCGAACAACTAACAGCCATAACACCGTCGCCGACAGCCACCATACCCACACCACAAACCCCTGCCGATTGGTGGCCGGCAAAATCACACCTTTTGGAAGACCAAAGTTGAAAATGAACAGGCTTGCGAGGAGGAAGAGCATGAAAAAGTCTAGAAAGAAAATCTTTGTAGCCAAAGATTAAGTGAAAAAAAATACCTTCAATTCTGGATGGAAGTTGGCAGTTGGGCGTATGGTTTCTTCAGAGGAAATGGAGATTGGTTTTCTGCAAAGAGGCGAAATGAGAAGGGGAATGGCGAAAAATAAAGAAATGCATGAAGTAGAAAAGAAATGCACATATTATTGCCAAATACAGCTTACCCCTGAAATGAAAAAGAAATGTTGATAGAAAAAATAAAATTTTCAGACCTGTAATGCAGTTTCTGACTTCTCAATGGAGATGGAGATAGAGAATTGCAGTTACGTAATTTGAGGGAGTGGAAGAGTTTTTAGGTACCTGAAGATGTGGTGAGTGAAAAATGAATAATTTACTTTTTTATCCTCAAAATGGACACTTGTCAGCACCTGAGTCACTCTCAGTGTAACACCAAAAGGGTAGGATACCAAAAAATATCTTCTCATTATAAGTAGTATATATAATAAATAGAGCATAGAGTTAAGTGCAGTGCTTTTGTTTCTGTTTTTTTGCTTGACATGGTTAAGTCGTTGGTGGTTACGACAGTAATTGGTTTGAAGATTTATGAATCACCATAGACCGCCTTCCTCTATTATGATTTCGAGTAAGCTAGCTAGAATCCTATAGATGGAATCGTATAAGTTTGTAATTGCATATGAATATTAGTATTAATTCCATGCGTAATGCACAGGACCAATAACGGCTAATTAAAAGTTCATACTTATATGTCAAAGAATAATAACAAATAATGTTATTTTCACCTTTTTATGAGTTTTCTACTATCTTTAGTAACAATATTAACAACCCATGTATTGAGATTTTTATTAATAATATAACTCGCCTAAAATAGTATAAAAGTTTTGCAACATAAAAAAAAATACAATATGAGAGATAATTATATGTATATACAGACATATATATATATTTACACATACATATATGTTTTGTATGACTTATAATAAAGTAAAAAGGAGGGAGATTAATTTTGTTCAATTATAAAAACATATTAGACTTGTGTAAGATATAGGAAAGTTTTAAATTTTGAATGAGATGCAGATTAGAATAAGATATAAATTTAAAATTGAGAGAGAGAGAGAGAGAGAGACAGAAACAGAGAGAGATTTGTTTTTAAATGGGACATGATGGCGTGGGAGATAGAGAAAAGTGAAACTTATGTGATTGGTTGAATGTCAAATCACATAAAAAGAGGCACGCCAAGTAAGAAAGAAAAATGTTACTTTCTCTCAGTTTTGGCTTTTATACATATGTAATGTAATTAGACTTGTGACTATGTTATCGGGTGAGTTAAACTCTGTCCTTCCCCAAGTTTATTGTCTAAAACGCTTTCAAGGCTTGAGCTTCGCTTTGTATTTCAAGTTATTCATTAAATGTCAGGTCAACTGGCCGGGTTGGGACATGTAAACCGAAATCTCAAGCTTGTTAAACTAACTGAAGATGACTATTTTAGAAAAAAAATTGATGGAAATGCTATGGAGAAAGAGAGAGAGAGAATTATTTTCATTTCATATGTTTTGGTGTACCTCGCCTTGTTTATAGAGAGGTGATTACATTTGAAAATATCCTATTCAAATAATTGGATAAAGTATTTGTGCCTACTAAAATCATAATGATATTATTTGAATTTGAAACTTGAATATCTTCATCTTTTGGTTGGAGAGTCTTGGCTTTGGTGCTCTAATAGCCCCCCACAAGCTCGACATACCAAGGACGTTGAGCCTGGAACAGAGAAGATGAAAGCGCAGCATGGACAAGGGCTTGGTGAAAACATCACAGGTTGATCAACACTTAAGATGACCCGAACATTGAAAGCAGGTTTGGCGACTCGTTCATATATAAAATGGTAGTCGATCTTGATGTGTTTGGTGCACGCATGAAAGACTGAATTTAAAGCAAGACATAAATGTCCAATGTTGTCACACGAGAGAGTGGATAGCTAAGATGAACGAAAGCCAATTCAGATAACACGGACCTTAAGCACTTCATTTCAGAGGTGGTCGTGGTGAGTGTGATACCCTGAAAATACCGAAAATTAATCTAACCGTGAGTTTGATTAATTAAGGGGTGTTATTTTTATTAAGTAGCAATATGTTGATGATGATTAAGTGATAGGTAGCTAAATAAGGGTTAGTGTAGCCTTGGGGGTTAAAAATGTAATATTGGAAAGTTAAGGGGCAAAAAATGTAATTTTGGAAAAGATGATAAACGGGATGCATATTTTCATTAAGTAGCATCATTTTGATGATAATGAGGTGTTAGGGGGCTAAAGGAGGGGTTAGGGTGATTTTGGGGTCAAATTGAAATTTTCTAAAGTCGAGGGGTCAAAATGCAATTTTAAAAACTTGAGGGGCTAAAGTGCAAATTTTGAAAGTTGCAAAAGGTGTCACAAATTGGGGAGGAGTCAGCCGAATGGTGGCCATCTCCTAGTTAAACTAAGCTGACTAAGTTCATTATATAATAAAATAAAAGGGGGATAAGATTGATGAGATTATAATATAAAAAGGAAAGTTTGGGGTAGAAAATGGAAATAATGGAAACTGAAGAACAACCGATGAACAGTAGCAGCGAGAAGAAAAGAAAGAGAAGGAAAAAGAGGAGAAAAAGAAGGGAAGAAGGAGAAGAAGAGAAAGGGAAAACCTAAACCCATCAGGGTAATTCCTCGATCTTGAACCCTAATTGCAAAAAAATTTAAGAATTTGATTGAATAATGGTTTAATTTCAGTTGAATATATACATGGTGTATATATATGTGCTCTTCGGGTTGCTAGTGGGTATCATTGTGTGTGTAGTTGAATATATTAGATGTATAAAAGTGTGGTGAGGACATTGTAATGTGTTTAGACAATCTAAGACGGAATTAATAAGGAAATCCATGCGTGAGTGTGAGTATGCACCTAGGTATGCAGCTGGTTGAAAGAGGAAGATGATGTGTGAGCGCGTGAAGGCGAACTAGTGTGTGTTGATGGGAATAGTGACTGTTTTTGTCACTGAAGGTGGAAATTAAGTAAACAGTTTAAAATTCAATTTTTTAAAAATAGTTAGGGTCCGTTTTAGCCAAAGTGCAAAAAATAGATCCCAGTTATTTTAGGAGACCGACATCATGGAAAAATTTCAGATTTTTCTGAAGTCGGGAAGAGGGTGAACGGACGCGGGAAGTTTGGAACTTTACGGAAAAATTTAAAATATCAAACGAATGCGGTTTTGTGCAAAAATTTTATGAGGACCCTAGGATATTGAGAAGTTCTATTTCTCAAGATTTTGGGTCATTCTAAAGTCGTTAGTTATTTTTGGCTGAACGGGCTTTTAAGCGCTCGGTCCGGACACCGGTTCGAGATTTTTGGGCAAAAATTTTATAAAATACTTTTTAGCTCAAGAATGAATTCAAGAGGCTTAAAATATCATTTTAAAGCACTTTTGAGATTTTCTGAGGTCAGGAACCCTCAGGGGCATTTTGGTAAATTGTCACCGAAGAGGGGTATTTTGGTAATTTTTTCGATAAAGTTTTCCAAAGGACTTTTAGTCTGAAAAGGGTTGTAAAACACCTAAAAGGTTGTTTTGAAGCTGATTCAAGGCGTTGCGGTGATAGTGAACCCCCGGGGGCATTTCGGTAATTTGCCGCCCAAAGGGGGTATTTTGATAATTTTTTCTATAAAATGCTTTGAAGGACTGTTGGTTTGAGAAGGGGTGTAAGACACCCAAAAAGTTATTTTGAAGGGATTTTGAGATGTTTGTTGGGGCGATGGCCGTCAAGGGGTATTTTGGTATTTACATAAGCTGGGGGTTATTTTGGTAATTTTTCCCTTTAAAGTTTATTAAGGGACTGTTTGGGCTGTAAATGATGTAGTACATCCAAAAAGTAGTCTTAATGTGATTTTGGGGTGTCGGTGGTGTAGCGGCCATCAGGGGGTATTTTGGTAATTTGTCATGTTGATGCTAAATTTTTAGAACGCACATAATTTCGAGGGGTGGGAAGCGAGGAATAGTGGTGGTATGTCTAAAATGAGGGTTGTTATCGATAATAAGTCGACAAGGCTAGATTAAGGATCCGATTATCGGATCGAATTAACTAGATGTCGTAAGATGCTATGAACGGTTAAGTGGGAATGGGTAGAATAAGGAGTGCGTATATGTTGAATGATAACTAATGAGCAGGATATGATTTGACTAGGTGGCTCGTTACGATCAGAGATTGCGAGTTGCTTCGGCTATAAGCCAATCAGGTAAGGACAATGCGGTTCGATATGCTAATTCATTGTTCGATTAGCATGCCATGTGTGATGACATGTTGTTGCATTCTTGCCGTTATGATTGGGCACCGGTAGTCATTGTGACCGGTATATGCATATTTGAATTGTGCTGTTGAGGACTTAGGGTAGAATAATTCCCTTAGTCCGCCTTGTTGATAGAATTTAATAAGGATGATATGTGTCCTTGTATGCTATGGTTCGATTTGATTAGCATACCTAAAGTTGATGATGACGTTGCATAGGGGTTATCGTGTGACTGTTGTGAGATGTCGGCGGTTATTGATAGCCAATATCTCTTCTTTTGAGAACACCATTGAGGACTTGTGGCAAACTTCTCCCGAGTCCACCATGTCGTTGATAATGATGCTGTTGAGGTCATTGCGCGTTGTTGTGAAATGTCGACACTTATTGGTAATCGACATTTCTCTTATGTAAGAATGCTGTTGAGGGCTTGCGGTAATCTTTTCCCAAGTATGCCCTGTTGATGATGTCACGTTGAATTCATGTTGTTGGGTCTGAACACCGGTTGATCTTCTGATTCGGTATTCCTTGTTGAGCTGTGTTGTTGAGGACATAAGGTGGAATAAATTTCCCCTTAGTCTGCCCCGTTGATGATGTCTTGTTGCTTGGTTGTAACGTGGTTAGGGAAAGCACTTTAAATGAGTTCCCTGCTTGTTGACAGTGTCTCTTCTATTTACTTGAGACTGAGATGAACATCCCATAAGATGGGACATCAATATGAGGAGGATGGCATGTGAAACATGATCACTGGCAAAGAGAATGTAGGGAATGCGAGTCGAGTTTATCATGTCTGGTCGAGTCTAGTTTGTCGTGTCTGAGTTGCATTGCATTTGATTTTCTTTTGATGTTAATGACTTGTATTTCGTTGATGTTTATCTTTCAATTTCCTGTTTTAGTATTCACTTGCATAGTCAGTCAGTCTGTCGGTCAGTCAGTCCAGTCCATGAGGAGGTGGCAGTAATGCTGTTCTATTGGGCCTTAAAGTCGCTCAGTCTAACGAAAGAAAAATTATCGTTTGACAAGTTATATTGATGCTGAAATTTATTGACTACTCTTGATTCATTGCTATCGTTGAGATGATTATTATTCCTTCGAGTCTTTTGAATCATTTGTACACGATATTCCTCGTGTTGTCTTTACTGGGCGATTTGCGCTCATTCCTTATGTTGTATTGTGCAGGTTGTAAGGTTGATCAAAGAGAACCCTCTAGAGAAAGGAAGAGAAACAAGTTAGAAAAGTTGAGCAAGAGGATACGTTGTGTGAGGTAAAGATTGAGCAGTGAGATCGATTGCTAAGAATCCTATGACTACAGTCGTATATTAGGTTGTAAATGTTTGTGTTGTTTAGAGACTAGAAAGTCTTCCACTGAAATATGATGTACATTTGTAAGGAAAATTTTTGTAAGGACGCATTTTGAAGCGTCTATTAATGATATATGAGTATGAGGATGTAGTTGCTCTGTATTCAACACAGAATTTTGAATGTGATTATGATCGATAACTCAGCCCGGTGATGTCACCAGGGTTAAGGGTGTCGCAGTGAGAGCTTTGTTATAAGCTTCGGTGCTTGAACCAACAATAGTTAGTTGTTTTTGTGAGCTCCATGAAATTAAATTGGGCCTAAGAAATACACAATATGTAAGGATGGAACGCCGATCATCAGATCATAAAGCCCAATCTACAAAAGAAAATGCAAGGAGAGAGATAAAATGGATGACTTTGTTTGTAATATTCTATGGTTGACTGGTTCATTAAGATGGCCAAAATCTTCTTAACAGCGGTCAAATATTCAGATGTTCTGACATGCATGAATTAAGTAACTCTATTCACTGAGAAGGAAATGTCCGGGCGTGTGAATGATAAATACTAGAGAAATCCAATGATACTCTGATATTCAGAGTGGGAGGAAAGGATATCCCCCCCCCCCCCTAATGGCGAGAGAGCCGTGTAGGGGTGGACATGGGCGTGTGGACTGGTTTGGCATCAGAAAAATTTGTGCACTATTGTAAGTTCGTGATAGATTTCCCTTACAGCAATAAAAGGCTGGTACGAAAGTGAATAAACGTCAAAGCCCAAAAAAAATATAAGGGACTCCAAATCCTTAACAAAAAAACTCACAATTTAAGTCACCAACAAGCCTACTAATGTAGCACCGGATTTGCCCGTTAGAATAATATCATCCACATAAATTAAAATGTTGAAAAAAAATATTCAGTCCACGAAATAAGAAAATAGAAGTGCCTGATTGACATTCAATGAAGCCCAACTGTAGCAAATGATATGGGATAAGAGAGCATACTATGCTCCTGGAGCCTCCTTAAGGCCATAAAGAGCTTTACATAATTTGCAGACATGCGGGGGGAATTGTGGATGTTGAAAATCAGGTGGTTGAAGCATGAAGACATCTTCAACCAAATAGCTAATCAAGATGTGTTATTAACATTAAATGACGAAGCGGCCAACCTTGAGACATAGTAAGTGAGAGAACTGCGCGAACAGTAGTGGGCCTGACATTAGGCCTGAAGGTCTCGCCTAGTCAATGCCTTCATGTCGTTTGTAACCTTTAGTAACCAAGTGAGCCTTGTGTTGTTCAATAGACCTATCAGCATGTTGCTTAATACGAAAGAGCCATTCTACACCTGTTCAAACGATTTAATGCGCTATCACGTAACACGTAATGGGTTCGGAAACATACCCTACGAACTTTCCAAAAATTCCGATGTAGGATCCTTGTTGTTACGAGCCTCCAACACGTTTGATCTTTTTCACAGGTACGAAAATGGCTACTAGAGTCGAGTTCTTCGTTCACGAACCAAATCTTAGAACTTGGTGATTGCTCTAGAAAGAGTGCTATAGAGAGAGGATTATTGCTATAACTTCTGACTTATTGGGATATCTCTAGCCTTTATTTAGAGATACAATTAGAGACTGACTTTACCTCAAACTCTTAGGAGATAAAGATTGTATTTATCTCAAACACTTAAGAAATAAATATTCTCTAAATAACTGTATTTATCCAAACTAACAAATACACATTATCTGTTAGTGGGCGGATAATGGGTCCATTGACCCAATTTATTAACAGCTCCCACTCGCCCACACACAGGGCAAATAAATCGTACAGTCCCTCTTTATCTCTCGTCCACTCATCTCCTCATACAGGAAATGGAACGTGCGACCTACGAGAAAGGATGTCCAGTTGAGGAGTATTGTATTAAGTTATCACCAAACTAACACAATACATCACTCCCAAAAAATCTCGTATGTACCCCAGATAGTTCAACTACACCAGATTAAACACTCTCAAATCCCTCATAGTGAGCAGTGTTAAACCTCTTATATGTTATGTATTCATGACTCATATCGAAACAAAAATCGACAAAGTCGCCCGGGCTATGAATCACACAACATGGTGTAATATTGAACTTTCTTCCCAAAGCCCTCATGTCATTCCAATTAGACCCAACCGCTTTCCTAGACATGCCCCGCGAGACCGCATCATCCATGATCCAAGGGTACATGCTAAAGTAGCGACATTGAGTATCCTCTTCATGACATAGTCTAAGGTGAAAAGGGTACTACATAGGATCAAAAATATTTCGATCCAAGTGGCTCACACAGTGACGAAGTAGGGATTCATTCATCACTCCCACTGTCGGTCTGCATTTAGCACATGCAGTATGATTTGCATGCTATGGCGTAACCCGCAAGGGCGTGTCACATAAATGTATAATAAAATACGCCATACGAATCTAAGTCTAGTCGCTGTACAAGCGCCTAACCTGAGTTTTTCAGCCCAGTCACTCTCATAGTGCCTGCCTGAAATCTCACATTCGGCTGTAAGGCTACATAGAGTTGTGGAGATACTCTATGATCGACCTACATTTTTTAGGTCTCATCTTAGCTCCAACTAAGGCGACATGTTTGCTTTATAAGCTGTATCATCTTATTCGCCCACTTGGCGCTTAAGACAATTATGTCTCATCTTGCTCGCTATCTTAGCGCCAAGGTGAATTACCCGTGTGAGTGGGTCAATTCGAGCCTGGTGACACTCTCAATAAGGATGTATATGTAATCACAAAGATTATCCATTCATTCCAAAATAAACTCAAATCAAGGAACAAAAATTTAATGTAATAAATAATGTCAAGTACATAAGATGCCATAAACATATCAAAACCTACGTAGTCCCATACTCCTAATGTGAGAAAGGAAAACATCTCTAGCAATAGGCTTGGTCAAAGGATCAGCCACCATTCTGCCAGTAGGTATATGCTTCATGGTCACCTCTCCTTGCGCAACTAAAGTTCTAATGAAGTGATAACGAAGGCCTATGTGTTTTGCCTTCCCATGATATTTGGGGTCCTTTACAAAATCTAGGGCAGCTGTATTGTCACAGTGAACAGTGACAGCCTCATCTGCATGAGCTGTAACCCCTAGAGCCTGTAAGAATGACCTCAACCAAACAGTTTCCTGGACTGCTGCTGAACAAGCAACATACTCCGACTCCATCGTGGATAGGGCGATGCAAGACTTTTTCTTGCTGTACCAAGAGATAGCTCCACCTGAAGTGGATATGCGCTCATCTCTATCAGCGCCCCAATCAGCATCGTTGTATCCTCTCAATCTCAAGTCTCCACCATGATAACACAGGACGAGATCAGCGGTTCCACGTATATCGAAGAATCCTCTTCACCGCATTCCAATGAGCGGGTCCAGGATTACTCTGATAACGACTCACCATTCCAACGGCAAAGCAGATGTCTGGACGCGTACACAACATAGCGTACATCAGACTCCCAACTGCAGCCGCGTAAGGCACTTTGGACATCCGATTCTTTTCCTCATCATTCTTTGGGCATTGGTCTGTACTTAAAGTACACGCCTTGTCCATTGGAGTGTCTATGGGTTTTGAGTTATGCATACGAAATCGTTCAATGACCTTCTTGATATATGTCTCTTGAGACAAACCGAGAAGTCTCTTTGGACGATCACGTATGATTTTAATCTCGAGCACATAATTAGCTTCTCTCATGTCCTTCATCTCAAAAGTTGAGGACAACCACTGCTTAGTGGCGACAATGGAACTCATGTCATTCCCAGCTAAAAGAATGTCATCCACATACAAAGAAATGATTAGAATATTTTTCTTGGATCGTTTTACGTAAACGCAATGGTCTTGTTCAATCATTTCAAAACCTATAGAGGTAATGGCATGATGAAACCTAAAGTACCACTGCCTAGACGATTGTTTGAGACCATATATAGAACGTTTGAGATAGCAAACTTTGCGCTCATGTCCTTTGACTTCAAAACCCTCGGGTTGAGCCATATAAATCTCTTTGTCTAGTTCTCCATTGAGAAACGCATTCTTAACATCCATATGAAAAAGTTCTAAATCCTGCTGGGCGACAATAGCTAGGATCAGGCGAATTGAAGCAAATCTCACCACTGGGGAGAAAATGTCTTCATAGTCCACACCCCGCAGTTGGGTATAGCCTTTCGCCACAAGACGTGCCTTATACTTGTCAATTGACCCATCTGCCTTGCGCTTGACTTTTAAAACCCACTTGTTTCTAACAATCTTGCGCCCTGGCGGAAGGTCAATCAACTCCCAGACCTGATTCTTTTCCATTGAGCTCAACTTATCCTTCATTGCAGCCATCCACTCATTACTAGCAGACGAAGATAAGGCTTCTTCCACAGAAGTAGCCTCGTCTTCATCATTTGGAGTGCACATAAGAATTTCTCTGTCAATCTCAAAACGACGACGTGGAACTCTTCCTCGTGCACCTTTACGCAGTTGAGAATCTTGTTGACCTAATGGTCCTTGTGGTTTGCTCCCACTTTCTGGAATACTCCCACTATGTTGAAGGTCACTTACACTATCTTCAGCGACAACCGGATGATGAACTAATTCCCCACCTTCGCTTGGAGATGGTAAAGTGGTTTCAACCTCCTCTGACTCATAGAGGTCAAGATTCTTACTCGCGTCTCCAATGCTAGAAAATCATTCTCCATGAAATCAACATCACGAGACTCTATTTCAGTCCTTCCACCATTTGGATGTTCACCATACATCACATAGCCTTTAGAGTTTTCAGAATACCTTAGAAAGATACTCTTCTTTGCTCTAGGCCCTAGTTTTCTATACTTATGAGAAGTACTGTGAACATAACCTCTGTGCCCCATGGGCGCAAGTTATCCAAATTTGGCTTTTGGTTATTCCAAAGCTCATAAGGGGTGGATTTGACTGACTGTGAAGGCACACGATTAAGTATATAGGCTGTAGTCAAAAAGGCATCCCCCAAAAAGATATTGGAAGGTTTGCTTGCGCCATCATAGACCTAACCATGTCTAACAATGTTCTATTCCTTCTTTCCGCAACACCATTTTGTTATGGAGTATTAGGAATAGTAAGTTGCCTGGGTATCCCTTTTTCCTCACAAAACTTCTTGAAGTGATCTGACAAATATCCACGTCCCCGATCAGTGCAAAGAGTTTTTAAATTCTTCTTTTTCTGATTCTCAACCTCAGCTACAAAGCGTTTGAAACAGTCCAAAGCTTTATAGCGGTGAGATATCAGATACACATAACCATATCGCGTATAATCGTCTATCAGTGTAAGGAAATAAGAGGCGCCATGGCGTGCCTTTAAACTCATAGGTCCGCATATGTCAGAGTGAACTAGCTCAAGTGGTTGAGTTGCTCTCACAGCCTTTCCAAAAGGCTTCCTGCATGCTTTACTGGCCAAACAAGCCTCACAAGTTTGTAGATTGACTTTTGCGAGTGGGCCTAAAAGGCCTTCTTTAGCCAAACGAGTCATTCTATCTTGGCCTATGTGGCCCAGTCTTGCATGCCAGGTGGTAGAATCATTCACAATATTATCATTCACAACATAAGAATAAGAGGACTGAGAATCATTTAAATTCAATTGAAAAAGACTATCCATGCGAAAACCATGTCCGAACAAAACATCATCCAAAAAGATGTCCAACTTATTACCCCTAAAAATAAAGGAAAAACCATTGTCTAATAAAGCAGTAACTGAAAGTAGATTAAGCCGAACAGTTGGAATGTGCGCCCAGTGCGCAACTTGAGCTGGTAAGAACCAACCCCTAGCACCTCTTCGGAGCTATTGTTTCCCATGAAGATATGTTTGCTTCCCATTGGAATTCGGTGATAATCTACGAACCCCTCTCGATCACGTGCTACATGTTTTGTTGCACCTGTATCCACAAACCACACAGGTTGGGAATGAGCAACCATCACATGTGAGGAAACATATAACTGAGAGATAGATTCAGAAAGTACCTTCTTCGGCTCAGTGCAATCACGAGCGAAGTGTCCTTTCTGTTGACAGTTGAAGCATTTGACTTTAGACAAATCCTTTTTCCCACCATATTTTTCTCTCTTGCGTTTCTTCATTTTTCTTTCCTTTGGCGCAGAAGTGCTAGCCTCGCCTTTCTTACATTTCTTACTTTGTCTTTCTCGCTTGCCATTTGCATTGCGCGATCCCCCTTGGGCGACATAAGTAAGGGTCTTGTCAGCATCTCGAGTCTTGTCCTCAAGGATGACATGCTGTGAAACATCAGAAAAGTTCTTGATATTTTCACTGTGAGTCAATATATGTTTCATATTGGCCCATGAGGCATGAAAGGACCTTATGACAGCTCTGACTTGCTGCTCATCTGTGAGCGCATGACCAGCATCCCTTAGCTTACCAATCATATTGGACATCACCCTTAGATGTTCACTCATGGTATGCTTAGGGTCTTTTGTGTACTCCTCAAACTTAATCACAAGGCTACAAAGCCGCGTAGTTGAGGTTCCACCAAAAGAGAACTTGAGCTGCTCCCATAAAGCTTTGCAAGTTGGAAGTTCATCATACTGTCCAATTAGATCATTTTGCAAGCTGCTCAACAAGGTGTAGCGCGCACTACGATCTTTCTGATTTCATTTCTGGTAGGCAGTGTGGTCTCTTAGGGGTTGCGCCTTAGTTGGCACGACCATCTCCTTGGTCAAGTGCTCCTTGAGCTCTTGTTCGTTCAGCATGAATTTCATCTTTTTGTGCCAAACGTCATAATTATCTTCGTTAAGTTTCTCACCCTTAACGAGATCAGCTATGACATTCTTGGTGGCCATTATATTTACTACATTAGATTGCGCAAGGAAAAGACATTAATTATACATTCTTCTATTTATTTCAAAAAATTCAAATGAAAAACATAATCCTTTCTCACATCATGAAATCGAAAATTTGCTAAGCTCGTAATCATCTCCCATGTATGTGAGTTGGGAAAGATATTTTTCAAGTAATTTTTCGCAATAAATTTCATCATTATATAAGCCACAATATAATAAATCATCCACATGATAATTTAGAACAGTATAAAATTTCACCACGCAATTAAGTGTGCAAGGACTCCATTAAGCCCTATTGGCATTCTAATAACTTATGCTAAGAAAATTCCGTCTTGAATAATGTGCGTGCGAAATTACATCCCCGTACAAGGCTTTCTGAAAATATACAGGGAAATAGCAAAATACAACATCTTTGAGAATCCTACTACAAACTACTCCTATAAAACAAATGGAGATGCTGCACAACACATTATTCTCAAAAGAATTTTCTTAAAACAAGAGTAAACACATAAACATAAGTTTCTTTAGAATGCCAATCTAGTATCCATCCATTTAACCTAAAACTAGCATATTCAAATAACAAGTTAAAGGGTAATTTAAATGGATGAATAGGCCACATTCTCCTTCCAAGAAAAATGGGCGTAAATGCCTTGAAATTGAGTTTAAAGAGGTGTGGGCTTGCCAAAAGCCCAACAAATATATCTCAACAAAAGCATATTTAAACCATAACTCTAATCAAGACAAATAATAAAACATAATTCATCTATATCATATAGCTCTCCAAAAATATTTATTTTTGCCCACGAAGTGCAAAAATTAATATTTACACATTATTCGTATTTTTGGGACCACATAAATATCACAAAAAATATTTTCGAATGGCCAAAAATTGAGAGATAAATTCTTAAAATTGGCAAACACTACATTTATCCCTAATATACCCTCTGCAATTAAAGAAAAAATTCTGTGTGTATAAAACAAAATTTTAAAGCTAATTTCAATAGAAAAAGTCGTTTAAAAATTAAACAGAATACACACAAAGGGTATAAAGGTAAGTTTTAACACCATAGAAAATATCAGTGGGTCAAGATGGAGCTCCACTCGCCGGCGGAGACAAACATCGGATAGAAAACAACCGTCACGCCTACATGCGCAACCGTGTGCTTGGGGAAGCTTCTGGATTTTCTTTGGCAGGCGCGTGGTAAGCACGCACGCGTGCGGCGCGTAGACTCGGCTGCGCATGGGACGCGTGGGACAGCAGCTTTGGCTGGTGCTTGACGGCGCGTGCCATGCGTGATAACTCGTGACGGCACGGCTTGGCGTGCGTGGTCGGTTGACTTGGTGCGTGATTCACTTGTGCGGCGTGTCTTGGTGCGTGGAGTGCATCTGCTGCTCGGCTTGGGCGCGTGGAGCGAGTGAAGAGACTGTTCATCTTCTTCTTTAAAAACCCTAATTCTCTAGCCGCCGCCATGCCACGATGCCAACTTCCGAAGGCCATATCTCTCTCGTTTTTAAGCCAAATAATGCGTGCCATATATCGTTGGAAAGCTTATGTGACATAGATTAATTATTTACCAACCAATAATGATAAAAATTTAATATCATGCTCCGAATTTGAGTCCCAAAACTCGAAAAAATCACAGTTTTCTTGAAAAATAAAATCGTGATTTCTCACAAACTATGCATCCAAAAATCACGAAATTTTACGGAGTTCATCCTCAACCATAGGAGAACAAAACCATATAATTATTTTTCAGAAAAAACATGCTCAAAAAATTTTGAATTTTAATAATGGGTCTCATTCATGTATCCGGAAAAAATCGCAACATGCACATAATTTTACTCTAGCATGTTAAAGGCGAATCAACAAGTAATCATGCTCTGATACCAATGTTGAAATGATTTAATGCGCTACCACGTAACACGTAACGGGTTCGGAAACATACCGTATGAAGTCTCCGAAAATTCCGACATAGGATCCTTGTGTTACGAGCCTCCAATACGCTTGATCTTTTTCGCAGGTACGAAAACGGCTACTAGAGTCGAGTTCTTCGTCCACGAACCAAATCCTAGAACTTGGTGATTGCTCTAGAGAGTGTGCTATAGAGATAGGGTTATTGCTATAACTTCTGACTTATTGGGATATCTATAGCCTTTATATAGAGATACAATTAGAGATCGGCTTTACCTCAAACGCTTAGGAGATAAATATTGTATTTATCTCAAACACTCAAGAGATAAATATTCTCTAAATAACTGTATTTATCCAAACTAACAAATTCATATTATCTGTTAGTGGGCAGATAATGGGTCCATTGACCCAATTTATTAACAACACCCAATGATATTGGCATGAGAAAGAGACGGAGCCAACGCCCACGCGTCATTGCAAATAAGTCTTGCATAACGGCATGCCAATGAGGCTCTTTAGATGCTTAGGAGTAACAAATGGGTTCAAGTTTGCATCGGAATGTAGATAGGGGATATTGGAGGCTCTGGGACGTTTGGGTTTATGTATCTAGACTTTGGACCACTGTGATCATGGGGTGCATAGGAGGGTGAGGGATGGCCATAGATAAAGGTGATGAACATGAGGGTTGGTGAGTAGAGGTAGATAAGAGGATAATATCATAGGGAGGCGTGGGTTTGGATATGTATGGAGGAGGAAAAGAAATTTGAAGGGTATTACGTAGAGGTGTCACGTGGCAAGGAACTGGAAAATGAGATGAGGGATGGGTGGAAAGTTGTTGGGATAGGGTTCAGAGGTGTAATATAGACATGCCATGTAACTGGTGTTCATGCATATGTAGCCTTTATGAAGGGGACTATAGCCAAGAAATAAGCAGGCTTTGGACCAATTTTCCAATTTATGGGGATTATAGGGCTAAAGGTGCAGATAGCATAGGAAACTAAAAACTTTTAGACGGTGAAAGTCCAGAGGGACACGAAATAGTTTTTTAAAAGGATTCAAAATTTTAAGCAGATGGAGGGTAGTCGATTAATAATAAACAGTAACGTGGTGAAAGCATCGTACCAGAACCACTAAGGGACATGGGCAAGAAGGGATAGACCAGTTCAATTGTGTTGTGCCACGCCATTTTGATCATTAATTTGCGGGCACGATAGGCGATGAAAAATGCCATTTTGCTGGCAGAAGTTTTGAATGGGGCAATATTCACTGCGCCAATCAATATGAAGGGTACAAATTTTGTGGTTGGTTAAACTCTTCACTAATTTTTTTAAATAAAGAAACACATGCATGACCTCATATATATTTGAGCTTGAAAGGGAAAATCCAAACATATCTACTGAAATCATTAATGAAATTAGTATAATAGTGAAAACCTTAGTGAAGACAACAAGACAAGGCCCCAGAGATCACTATATGTTAATTCCAAAGGCAATGATCTCAATACGTGAGAAGACTGAAATGGAAGACGGTGGCTTTTGCCAGAATGGCAAGCTCCACAGGTGAAACTATTTTTATTCTTTTAATCTTAACTGGAATAGAAAAAATAGAAACTATTTGAGATATAACACTGGCAAACAAGTTATCCATTCAATTTTTTTAGAGCTGAAACAGCGCACGAACACCAACCAGAGCAGCAGGGGGGAAACAATGATGCAGAGACAGTGGAGGTGAGGGTGGAGGCAACTCAAGTAAGTCGGCTGTGAAGAAGGACTATCCCCGAAGTGATCCTTGAAAAACCAAAATGAGGCAATTCAAAGAGAACATTATTGTCATAAGTGAATTGACGCACATATAAAAGATTTTTAAAACATTATTGTCATAAGTGAATTGATGCACAAACAAAAGATTTTTAGAAGGGACGAAACATGTAGCATATTACTCGATTCAAAGTTAGTAGATGATGAATTTAACAGGGAAGTGACAACACGAAGAACTTTCACACCTGCACCACCACAACCTCTCGACTCATTAAGATTCCTTCTGTGCAAAAGAGAAGACATACTGAGGCTTTACTTATGATGCATATCTTCTATCACTGTTAGGGTGAACTAGCACCGAGTACTAAAAAATATTGCAATAATGTATGACATTCATTTTGCGCATCAATAATATCATGCCGTTGAGCTCCAACACCGAAGTAAGGGTTGGACAAGAATAACAAAAGATAGGACACAAAACATCAACATTTCATAATGAAGGCATGTCTGCCTAACAATTCTAGAACAAAATCTTTGGATTTTGACTTTTTGAATACTCTAACTTTCGAATGTAAGTATTTTCTTGCCCCGTGTCTGCTACAACACTTTTGATCTGATTCTAACCAATTTGCGTCTTTACTTTTCAAATTCCTCTTCCACATGTAAGTTTTACCTCGCTACATGTCAACTACAATATCTTTGATGTTGTCCTTAAACCATCTATCTATGTAGTTTTATTTATCTATCTATAAAGTTTTATTTTATATATATAAATATACAAGACCCCTTGTTTGATATAAATTCTCTTAACTATATTATAAAAAGGAAAAATAAACAAAATCGCCCGCAGCCATCGTCACCTCGCCTACCTTCAAAGCCCTTTGAAGGAAAAATAAACAAAATCGCACATAAAGACCCAGTCGAGGAGCCACCGTGAATACCGGTCGAGACCAGCAACAACGCCCAGCCACTGTCGCCGTCAACCTCCAATCGAACCAACTGGGTAAGCTCACTTCCATATTTGCTCTCTGATTTCCCAAAATCAGTCAGCCCTTGGTTCTCATATGTGTGTCGATACACGCACATAGACACTCACACTCACGCGAAATCACACACATGTAAAGCAATCAAAAACCCTATGGTCTTGTGAAATCATGCAAATTGGTATGTCCATTACTGATTGCAGGCATTAATTGGTGATGGCGAAGGGAGAGTTAAATGGACAAGTGGTCGTGGAACATGGAGGAGCGTCTGATGGCAGCTATGAAGCTGGAACAGTAGCTAGTGTTGAAGAGAAAGTTGATGGGCTGCTTTTAGAGGAACCCCAAGGTAAAAGTTGAATGAGAAAATTCTGTGTATTGTGTGTATATAAATAGTACATGGGAAGCCCTTTATATAAATCTAGAGGCATTAGGGTTGTCCTAACAATAAATCAATGAGTAAATTAGGGATTGGCACAAAACAAAATTGATAAGACAATGAGTAAATTAAGGATATTCTTTAATTTACATGGTTGACTCTAATACCCCTCAAACTCAAAGTGGTCAACCAGAGACAAGGTTGAGTTAAACGAAGCGCAAGAAGTTCTTTGCTAAGAAAGAATTCTTGAAGACATCTGTTAATTAATGGGAGGAAGAGAAGAAAATAGCCGGTGTACCACGAGGAGATGGGTACAAGTGACGTCACAATCAATCTCAATGTGTTTTGTCCTATCATGAAAAAACATCATTGTGAGTGATCTGGATAGCACTGAGTGTCACAATGAATAGGTGTAATAGAGTCAAAAGGGACACCTCTCCTAACCATCACAACCAAACTAACTCAGAGGTAGTGGACTGTTTCCTAGGAAGCACTGACACCTTTCCTAGGTGGAGGTATGGTGTCCTAAACGGATGGACACCTCGACACCCTCCGGACACCGGCCGACACGTGTTGGACACCCCTAATCGGTGTCCCTTTTTTATTTTTTTTTAATTTTCAACACCGTGTCGGACACTTCATCGAGGAGTGTCTGACCGTTTGGGGCCAATTTGAGATTTTTTGAACTAATCTGAGCCATTACCGTCTTCTTCTCTTTCACCTCACGACTTTCTTCTTCTCTCTCACCTTACGGCTGCTGTCTGCCGACCACATCAAGCGTCGCTGACTCGCCGGTATTGCTGGAGCTTTCGCCAATGTTGTCGAAGCTCAGTCGCCGAAGATACCGAAGCCGAAGCCGACAGATCTGACGGCCGTCTGTCACCGAATATACCGAAGCCAGCAGCCGCAGTCGTCGCCAGAGATCTCGCCATCATTGCCGGAGGTCCTCTGCCGCCTCGCTGACCCACAGGTCTCCTTCTCTTTGTATCCTCATCTGGTCTCCTTTTTTCTTCTAGTCATTGAAAGTCGCTCACTCCCTATCGTTTCTTTCCTTTTCTTGTTTCTTTTCTCCCTTTGTCCTTTTGTTTCTTTTCTTCTCTTTTTTCTTTTCTCCCTTTGTTATGCATTTCCAGTACACTGACTAAATAAATATTGACCAAATAAATGTTGCTTGTATATTTATTATTACTTAATGTTTAAGTATGACTTGTATTTGAATTCTTTATTTTGGTAATTTTTCATCATTGTTTGTTATTTTAGATTGTGGAATGTATTTGATATTTATTAAATATTTATATAATAAAAATATATTAAAAAAATAGCGTGTCCTGTGGTGTCCAAAATCTGATTTTTTGAAAATTGCGGTGTCTGGTGTCTGCTTTGGTGTTGGACACCGACATCATGTCCGTGCTACCTAGACTGTTTCTTGTTGTGCCAAGAGATGATAGAATTACTCGAAAAATATAGAAACCTATAGCAGAGCGACGATCGGAAAGGTCTCGTCCTTAGTCTGCATCAGAGAAGGTAGTGAGCTGTAGAGAGGACGCAAACGGATAATGCAAGTCATGAAATATAGTACCCCGCACATATTGCAAAATCCGAAGAATGACAGCCAAGTGAACAATGGAGGGAACGACCATGATCCGGCTAACCTGATGAACCGCAGAAGCAATGCCTGGTCGATCAACAGTGAGATAAAGCAGGCTATCGATTAGTTGTCTATAATTGGTGGGACCCGAAGGGGTTAATCGGTCAATGTACTATGCTCCCAGTTTTCCTCCAAAGGAAGCATAACAGTTTATTGGAAGAGACACCAGACTTTGAGACCAAATCATAAGCATGTTGGTTTGAGAATGAAAGTATCCAATATGATGAGAGGTGACATCAAGACCAAGAAAGTATCGAAGACCTCAAAGATCCTTCATCTCAAATTGTTGACTCTGAGAGAGTTTGAGAGGGTGAATGCCTGAAAGGTCGTTGCCCGTGGTGATCATGTCATCAACTTATAGTAGTACCAAGATCAATTCTGAATCAAACTATCATCGAAATAGAGCAGAATCATGGACATCGAAAGTGAAGCCAAGCTGGGTAAGGATAGAACTGAACTTGAAAACCAGGCTCGGACTGCTTGAAGGCACGTGGACGTGTGTTGCGCGTGAGGACGCGTGAGCGCATTGGGACGCGTGGGCGCGTGTTGACGTACGGTACGTGGGTGCTAGCGCTTGAAGGCTCGTGACGGTGCATTGGTACATTATGAGGCTACGGTGGCGCGTGTCGCGTGGTGTGGCTTTGAAAATGTGGCAAAGTACAGATTCAATTTTTTATTTTGAGCTTGTTTGTAGTGGTTATAGGACCTGGAATTGAGTAGAAGATGGGCAGAAGAGAAATAGGGACGACGTGGCCGTGGTGGCATGGCGGTGCATCCGATTATATATGATAGCAACGTTGGTGCTGTGGGGAAGAGGGTGGGGAAAAAAGGATGCCGAAAAGGGCTCTTGATATCTAGTTGAATCAAAAAAATTGTGTATATTTTGCTTTGTATAAATAGTACATAGGAGGCTTATATATGCATAGGCATTACAGTTGATCTAGCAATAAATACAATGAGTAAATTAAGGATTGAAAGGATACAAGATTGATGAGAGTGTGTAAATTAAGGAAGGAGGTTCCTCAATTTACATAGCTAACTCTAATAGTATAAATCAACATCTTTTCCTAAAGCATTCTTCATTTCTGGACTACTGTGTTACTGTGCCATAGGTGATGAGTCAAACTTGTCAATTCCGTTTATCTGTTATCTATATTAGAAGAGCGAAGTTTATGTCTTCAAAAGAGCTCAAACAACAAGAATATGGTATTATATTATAATATTATACGTATCTATGAGTTGCCAACATTGTGTTAAACAGTGATGTAAGTAGTGTATTTTGTTGTTCCTTTGAGAGCAGTGTATCTTGTTGTTCCTTTGAGAGTGGCCTGATCATACTTAATAACTACTGGGCTTGGGTATGTCTTTTGTTTCTTAGATTTCCATGTGTTGGCTTCGATTTTGGTGTTGGGTTGATTTATGTGTCAAAAGCCCATTATGGGATTGATTAAACCGTGTTTTTAAGCGGTGTCTTTAGTTGGAGATGTGGCCTTTCCGCTTCTTTGGTTTTTTTTCCTTCATGGCAAGTACTTCTTGTCTTGACTTTATGCTTTACCGAGCTAAAGGGAACACACTCCAATATCCATATTTGATCTTTCTATTCTTCTCTCTGTGCTTTCAATTTTTTTGACAAATATATGGCCATCTTTAGTAGTGTTATTATTTTTTGTTTTCCTCATGCTCTTGTAGATGATTATATACCCTGGTGGAGGAAATCTTAAAAAGGCCTCTGAACTAACAATTACTCCCTGTCCCACATAAATTGATCATATTTCCTTTATGCACCGTCCCACAAGAATTGCTTATTTTCCAAATTAAGAAAGATTTTGTAGGTATTTTTACATATCTCCCTTTTAATACTTTATTCTATTTTTGTCTCGATTAACTCTCCACCAATTCATTCTCTCTGGCCCACTTTCTTCCCCTCCTCTCTCTAAAGGGTAGAATGAGAACCATACAATATATGACCAATATCCTTAATCTACATGAAAAAAAAGCGATCGAATTATGTGGGACGAAGGGAGTAATAGTTGTTTAACTTGGCTGGAAGAGAAAATGCTAGCCATAAAACCCCTTCTCTTATTTTAGATGTATTCAAGCTCTCATTGATTACCTGATAAGTTCATTATCTTGTTACTTGGGTGACAATATGCTTTTTCATGCCTTTTTTTTTTCAATAAATATACTTGCATGCATTTGGATGTTTTGCAGAAGCGGCAAAGAAAAAGAAGAAGAAAAATAAAAGCAAGTGAGGCACCATTTACATCTTTATTGAGCCTTTTCTTATCCAACATTTCAAAATTAGGTTTAACTTTCTCTTTCCTCGGACACAGGAAGAAAAAAGAAGTGCCAGAGCAAACTGATCCGCCTACTATTCCTGTTACTGAACTTTTTCCATCTGGGGAGTTTCCGGAGGGTGAAATTCAACAATATAAGGATGAGTAAGTCTATTCAAACTTCAGTTTTGAATTCAATTCATTAAGACAAGTGCGTGGGAATGCCTGGTGGCCAAGGTCACGGGTTGAAAAATCCCCTCAAAGTGAGAAACCATTATATTGCTGTGTCTATGATGGGGAAGCCAATATTCACTGGAACTTTCTGAGGGATTTTTGGGTGAATTTTTGAGCAACTTCTCAGGTGGAGGATGCTCTTTGGTGGAAGCCTCTATGTGGCTTTGAGGGATTCCTAATTGGATCCTCAAATAGAGCTTAAGGTTGTCTTTTTGATTGTACACTGACACTAGCAAGGGAACCAGTTTATTGACGTTGTGAGGAGGTGTTAGGAGATTAACTATTATATGATACTTTGTGTTAAGGGGTTGTGGAGTCCACATTACACTTTGTTTAGTGGCTGAGATATCAAGACTTGAGTGGGGCTCGGAGCGGAAACAGGTTTTGCAATAAATGGAGGCATTTGTGCCCCATGTAGTTCACCTGGCAGGAGGAATAGGAAGACTTGAGTGAGACTAGGAGCGGAAACAGGTTTTGCAAAAAATGTAGGCATTTGTGCCCCATATCGTGCACTTGGCAGGAGGAATAGGACCTGGATGCATCGATTTTGCCTCTTCACTCTTTCTTTGTTCCCAGGCCTCGCTTTCTCTTTGCTTAAAGAGGACTATCTAGGCTTAACCGCGTCCTTTGTTAATTATTACTGACTAATTTTTCTCCTGGGAACATATTTTTATAGCTTTTATTGCATTGTGTTGCTTGTAGTCGTCTGGGCTTTTGTTTAGGTTTGTGAGATTTGGGTGGTGGTTTGGGTCTATTGTGTTGTTACTTATGAAGCACCGGTGCGGCACTTAGGGTGAAGCAACGACACGGGTACGCATCGGGTGCGGGTGCGACGTGGGTGCATGTCAGGTGCCTGTCCAACATTTTTTTTAAAATTTCTTAAATACCGGGTGCGGCTCGGATGCGTATCGGCTCTATGAAAGGCAGATCTGTGACCACCGAAAACTCCGGCGACCACTAGCAAGGAATCTGAGAGCAGAGACTGGAGAGAAGAAGTAGAAGCAGCAGAAGAAGGATAAGGATAAGGAGGAGGAGGAGAAGAAGGAGAAGGGGACATACCAGTGACCTAGTGTGTCGTGCGCTTGCTTCCAGAGGAGGAGTCGATCTGTCTGTCCATGTTCTCTAAGTTCTGACTTTTGACTTTTTGACAACTAGTTTTTGTTTTATTATTTAAGGACCCAATTGTTAAGTTATTACATAAACCAACCCTAGTACTTTAAAGAAATAAGTGATACCACATAAAAAATTTATTATGTTCAGCTATACAATTTTAATATTTATAAAATAACCCATTAAACTTAACAAATTCTTACTAATTTGTTTGAAAGCTTTAAAATTTACAAAAGAACCCATTAAACTTAAAAACTTATTACTTTGGTTGGAATGTTAATATCTTTTTACATATATCCTAGGTAGCACAGACACGGTGTCGGTGTCGGACACCGGACACTGCAATTTTCAAAAAATCAGATTTTAGACACCGCAGGACACCGCTATTTTTTAAATATATTTTATATTATATATATATTTTTAATAAATATCAAATATATTTCACAATCTAAAATAACAAATAATAATGAAAAACTATAAGTTATAATTTATTTGATCAATATTTGTTTAGTTAATATACTGAAAATGCAACAACAAAGGGAGAAAAGAAAAAAAAAAGAAAAGAAAGAAATGGGAGGACAAAGGAAGAAAAGGAAAAGGACAGAAACAAGAGGACAAAAGAGAGAAAAGAAAAAAGAGAGAGGACAGAAACGGAGGACGAAAGGAAGAAAAAAAAGAGAAGGACAGAAACGGGAGAAGAAAAGGGAGAAAAGAAAAAAAGAGAAGGACGGGAGGGATGACGGAAAGAAGCTCCAGCACCGCCGCAACCTGTGGGTCAGCGACGGCGGCGGAGGTCTGGATCTATCCAGCGAGTCAGCTGCTTCGGTCTTCGCGACGGCGACTGGATAGTCTGGATCTATCGGCGACGGCGTCGGAATGTTTGGCGACTAGCTCCGACAGCTTCGACGACGGCTACTAGTCTATAATGCTCCGAAGGCTTCCGTAACGTGAGTGTTCCCTTCTCAGATAGGCGACGGCCGTAAGGTGAGTGAAGATCAGATTAGGGCACAATTTCTTGACCCCTGAAATTAGTTCAAAAAATTTCACAGTAGCTCCAAACGGTCCGACACTGTAGATGCCGTGTCCAACACTCCTCGACGAAGTGTCCGACACGGTGTCGGAAAATTAAAAAAAAAAAATTCCGACACCGATTGGCGGTGTCCGGAGGGTGTCGGGTTGTCCGTCCGTTTAGGACACCAAACCTCCACCTAGGAGAGGTGTCCGTGCTTCAGAGCATATATCAAACACATATATTATGATTATTAAGATTTAGATTGTTTAGAAATTCAATACTAAGTATGCATTGTTAAAAAATAGGATAAATTACACACGGCATCCCTGAGGTTTGCCCTAGACTACAGACGGCTCCGCCTAAGTATTTTTATTATACTAAACTACACATTTTTATTTTTCTGTTAATAGAGTTAATAAAATTAATGAAAAGACGGTCATATCCGTGATAAAAAAGTCAACTGACCCCTTAACTTCACTTTAACACACCCTCCACATTGCTCGGCGTCAAACGAGGTTGTTTTACCCAAAGTCACCTGCATCTGCCAAGTCCGTGTCCGCCGGTCCAGCAAGAAAAGCGGCCGGTCCAGCGCTCCGTCCAAACGCCGCCGCTGTTGGTGGGTCAGAAAAACCCTATTCTGCACCCAATCGCTTAAGCCCAGATCATTACCCACGTTTTGGCCTATTCTGCGCAAATGGGTCTTGTTTTTCAGATTCAGGTATTGCAGGAAGGTCAGCATTAGCGACGATTCGTCCAAATTAGCGACCCATCAGAGAGGGAACTATGAAGGTAGTGAAACAGCAGAGGAAGAGCTATGTTACATGGACTCTTCGATTTGCGTGAAGTACCCGTGTCGGACACTCGACACTTAGACATGGGTATGGGATATGTGTCCGATACATCTCATAGGATATGTCATTATGATACTATCTTATAGTCTTTTGTTTAATTAGTTATTACTTTGAGACGAGACAAGTTGTCAATTAAAACTAAATGCATCGCATAAAACACCTTTTTGCCTTCGAAATAACTAAAAAGCAATAACAAATATAAACATTTTGCCGTGTCCCCGTGTCTTGCGTTTTCAAAATTAGACGAGTTCGACACTTGGACACGTATCCTATCCGGACATTCGTACCGAGTCCATGTAACATAGAGGAAGAATATGAGGATCTTGAGGTTGATGAAGAAGAAGAGAGTTTAGATAAAGAAGTTTCGGGTGTTTTCGTTTCTACTAAACCTCCTAAAAACGCGTTTTTGTTAACGAGATGCAGATCTGCTCCTTATAGATCTTCATCTCTAGCCAGTCGTTTTTGGGGGTCGCCTTTGGGGAGTCAAGAAATAGGGGAAGATGCGGATTTTGAAGAGAAGGGTGTTGAAAACCAGCAAGAAGAGAGAGAAACGGAGAACCTAGTTCAGAAAATGAACCCAATTGCAGGAACTCCATGGAGAAACCAGGAACAGATCAAGACAACGAAGGGAATCTGGGAATTCTGAATCAATTTGAAGGTCCAGTACGAGAGAATCTCGATGCCAAATGCGGGGGAGATGTTTTTCTATTGCTTTTTGTGGCTTTGGTTGGTGTAATGTAATGATAAAAGCTTTATGAGTCGTACATTGAAAGATGGAACTTGGAAGACAATGAAAATATTTGATGCAGACTGTCAGTTCTCCCCCATGGGCAGTGCGGGTTTGGTGTAAGATGGTGTTTGGATAGGCGGTAGTTGCCAGTAGTGGCCGTCGGTGTGTATGCATATGAGAAATTAGGAGAATCAGCCTTTGGCGGCAGTGGTGAAGAGTTGGTGGCAATGGTTAAGCATTGGGTTGTAAGGAAGAAAAGGAAGAGGACATTTTGGGAATATCATAATAATTGAAAAGTGCCCTAACTTTTCTTGACGGCTCCTTAACGGAAGTGGGCTTTATGTAAGACAGTGACAAACCAAAGGGAGCGGAGAGTAATAAAAATACTTAGGCGGAGCCGTGTGTAGTTTAGGGTAAACTTCAGGGGTGCCGTGTGTAATTTACCCTAAAAAATATTTATAAGATATGCCGTATCCCTGCCGCACCTATATCATAAAATTTTCAAAATTGCCGTATCTGCATATCCGCACCCGTGTCCGTGCTTTATAGGTTGATACGTACTGAATATTTTCTTGATTTTCAAAGATATCGACATAAGTGTGTTACTGCTTACTTTTAGGTGCTTGATTGATAGTTAGAATGCTTGTTTTTTGGTTTTGCTTTTCAAATATTGCCGGTTGGTAGAAAATTTAAGGCGTTTCCATGGGAGATTACGTCAGTTGTCCTTCCTATGTTTTGTGAAAAAAGATTTGATTAGGCCGGTATAAGAAGGTTTTAAGCTCTAGATATACCAGGAGGCCATTAGAGTTGAAGATCCTTTTATTTAACTGGACAGTAATGCTTACTTTCCCCTGAAGAGGATGGGGTCGAATATGTTGGTCAGTTGTTGCTGCATGTGTTGGTTGTACAAGAAAAGAAAATCTTCAGTCCCTTTCTCTTACCCACCCTAAGACCTGAGATGCTACCTCCTATACAGTCTATTAGCAAGAGAGAGAAACCGCCCCAAGCTGTTAGATGCTACCCTGGACCACTAGGATTTAATATCTGATTTTAATCCTCCTATTCTTCTAACTTTTTTTTTGCTTAAGGGGTGCTGGTTATTTAAATTCCATCGTACTGGAAGCTTAGGTAGTACTCGCTTGTTTAATTTTGTTGAGGTAATTATGTATTACTGGAGGTATAGTGTTATTAGACACTGGTTTACTGTTCCTTCGCTTTTTCTCTCTTTGCGTTAACAGGTTCTGCACCTGTTATTTTATTACTAGATATCACTGGAATGCGTCCTTCCTATACTTCAATTTCCTGTCTGTTTTTTTAATTCTACTTGGTGTTGTTGATTCTAGCAATTTCTTTTGCGACCATTTCTTTTTGTAATAGTAACTTATGGAGGACTACGTCCGAGGAAAAGAGGGATTTGGAGCGCCTTGAGAAACCCATTTATAATTCCGTTCGGCAAGCGGCAGAAGTCCATCGCCAGGTTTCCATTTGGTTTGGCAACATCCGTGTTTATATACGTGCTTGCTTTCTACGAGTGTAAAAGAAATTTGTTGAGGATTGTCGTCTCTGTTTGTTAATACTTTACTTTTGGCTTTGTTTTATATCTTTTCAGGTACGAAAATATATGAAGGATATTTTGAAGCCTGGAATGTTGATGACTGACCTGTGTGAGACCTTGGAGAACACTGTTCGTAAGTTGATATCTGAGAATGGTTTACAAGCAGGCATTGCATTCCCTACAGGATGCTCATTGAACTGGTAATCATTTAGTATTTCCTACTGGAAAATCTGTATCCTTTCCCTTATTTTCTTTTCTTTTCTTTTTCTCTAATTTGAGGTCAAATGCATCACTGGCCCTTATGCTATTGCCAGAATTTTTCTATGGCCCCTGCACTATCAACTGGACAGACTTAACCCTTGGATTTTACGGCCTGGAAATGGATATTTGAAAATTTTCCTTGCGGATTTGTATACATTTGGAGCGGATATGTTGAATTATATATATGATCTGTCAGTATCCGTATTTGTATTTAAATATCCGCCACTAAGCGGATACAGATGTGATGAAGCGTATATTCGATATGTTTATTACATGTTAATATTTCTTCGTGTAAAAGGTGTAGGCGTATATCGCTAGAATTCTCTACTATGTACAAATGAAAGACTTGGAGAAATAGAGAACATTCTAGACAGTCCCAGTATGCTGCATGTTATGTCTCTGTAAGCATCCCGTAAGAGTCAGCATGGCATAGCCTTTAAATTTCGCCTCCTCTCTTGCGGTGCAGGACTAATTTCTACTTTAATTTTCTGCTAGTTTATATATTCCTTGTATGGTGGATGAGTACCACAGGTCCTACTTTCTGACCTTAAATGAACACTTAGTACAATCAATACAAATGTCCTTGCATGCGAAGTCAAATCTTGTCATTCATAAAGAAAAAACTGCAGATAGACCACACACACTCACAGACACATTCAACTAAGATGCATTTCTGAATTTTCGTTTTGATAACGATAAATTTCCAGAATCAGGCTCACATTGATAATGGTCAAATCCTTAATCAGTGAATTTAAATTACTGATACGAAGTATCTGAGTCGGATCACTATCCGAGCAGATACGGAGATGGATAGGGATACGAATATGCATTTTGGTATCCTGGCATTTGCAGATCTAAATTCAGTCCTGGTGGCAAAAGAGCACGGATACTTTATATTCGTTAACCATCCGAACATCATCTATTTACAGCCCTGCCTAACGTGACTGAATGTATTTCTTCTGTTATAATCTGTTAACAAACTAGCTGTTTGGTTACCATGTGCTTGGCACATTGTATTTGAGAGGCAGTTGCATTTTGATTTAAAGTACTATATAAAGTCTAAGCCCCACCCTTTACCCTCTCTCTTCATGTCTACCTTCCTACATCTCTCAACTCACCAGTCCCCGCCCATACTTATCAGACTTGCTGTCACCACACACCAACCCTCACGGCTCACGCCTACATCCTACATAAAACCACAACCCTAAGTATTATAGCCCAGCAAGAAATCGGCCCTGAGTTCTCGCCTCTGAATTAATCCACAACATTATAATTGCACGTGCTCTGTGAAAGATCTTTGCCTTTGTCACGATTCTCATTCTCTTTATTACATCGCATTGATCTTGATCTTCTACCTATTCTGCTTTTGTTATCCTCATTGTGCTTGTATCTAAGATCTATAGCAATATGCTGGATCGGGCAAAAGCAAGTCATGTTTTTGTTTGATAGGAAGATTTAATATTGGCTCTCGTGTTGTGACGGTTCCAAGTCGAGGATCGGTCTGTTTAAATTTTAGACCTTATTGCAGATTAGTGGAGGCCAACTGGCTAAGTATTTAGAATATAGGAAGTGCAATGACAAGAGACAAGAAGACTTCAAATGCTTCGTGGTTGGAGGGAAGGGTTGATTCATGATTGAACTCTGGCACATAGGCATTTTTTCAAGTCTGTTGGTGGTTGCTTTTTGGGCTGCCCTGACCTTTGGATCTTAGGCTCAATAAGCAAACCATCTGTGCATTTAACAGAAAATCAATTAGTTAAAGCCTCACTTGATGGTTTGAGGGGCTTTAATGAAATTTGGGTGATAGTGTAAGGACCACTGACATTCTTGACTCTTTTTGCGACTTTACTAAGTGTTTTACTTGCTATCAGGGTCGCGGCACACTGGACCCCTAATTCCGGAGATAAAACTGTGCTTCAGTATGATGATGTGATGAAATTGGATTTCGGAACTCATATCAATGGTAGTTTCACAAGTAGTCCATTTTCTTTGTTATTGGTAACTTTCATTGCATTACGTTGATTTCAATTTTGCTGTAGTGTGCCACTGTTGTCTGGTTGTTCTTACGTGCAGGACATATTGTTGACTGTGCATTTACGGTGGCATTCAATCCTGTGTTTAATCCGTTACTTGAGGCCTCACGTGAAGCCACAAATACGGGTATCAAGGTTGTTATCTTTGAATCCTAGTATGGAGCAAGATTTTTTCTATTTCTTTTTTTTTTCCCTCTTTTGTCATTTCATGAAACTTTAGGGGTCATTTGCCTGGTGCAATAGTGAAACCCGTGTTTCGTAAAATACTGGATGGGAAATAGACGGTATGTTTGTCGTACGAGTATTATTCAGATGAGTGATGTAAAGGTTACGGCAAATACTGGCAATGAAAAAGGGGTCGGGTATAAAATATGCATTGGATATCGACATGATGATGCGAATGCTATTGATATTGGTGCATTGATGTACAAAATTAGGTGACTTAAAATCTCCTGTTAATTTAACATTTGTAATGTACTGCCTAACAATAACTCCTCTTACGAATAGAGATATTTTGATACAATGAAATGGGCATTATAGGAATATGATCCAATCCACTACATATCCGTCGAGCCACTAATAAGTTTTTCTTTTGTAACTAAGCTATAAGTACATTACCCACTAAAGGACAAAGGCAGCTGTCTTCCCTGCGTGTGCTGACGGCAGGACAAAATTGTAAAAAATAAAAACTCAAGGGTGAAGACAGCAGTTTGATGCCCAAAAGGCTCAGGCTATCCCGGACATAGCATTTAATGCTCACTTTACTTTTTTTGTCTTCCATACTTTTGGTTGCAAATAATCCATAGTGTAAGAAACATGAAAGTAGCGCCCGTACAAAAAAAAAAAAAAAGAGTTTATCTTTGGGAAAATGGCGTTGTATGCGAGTTCTTCTTCTCAAGTATTCGGCTGTACGAATATGATATGTGTACCATATGGTATTAAATAACTAAGGTGAAAGCTGAGGCTGACAACCATGAGGTTTCAGGTAGGGCCAGCCGCTAACCTTTCTTAATGGGTACCAAACTGGGTAGCCCCTATTTATTCCTGTATTTAACCCTACAGAACCCGTGTGTGTGTAAACATGCTATTGATAACTCCTTGTACGTTATATAGGAATCAGGAATTGATGTACGTCTTTGTGATATTGGTGCTGCAATCCAAGAGGTCATGGAGTCATATGAGGTAGAAATAAATGGAAAGGTGTTCCAAGGTATAATATTTGCCCAATAATTTAGTCAAGTACATCTTTTATGAAGTTCGTATCATTGTTATATTCTTAATGTTTCGCTGAACATTTCTATGTATGGATAATTTTGTCATAATGTTCTGATTTTTGTACTTCTTCTCATTTGCCTATCAGCTTTTTCATAATGTTCTGATTTTTGTGCTTCTTCTCATTTGCCGATCAGCTTCTTTATACTATTATGAATAGCACCTTCCAAACCTTAAGACTTAGACAGTCAGATCTTGGACTCGTAATTGCCTTTGAAAAATTAAGTGAGTATTGTCGGGGCCGAGTAATTTGACAATTTGGTCTTTTAAGAGGATTAATGAATGTCGCGCCCCTTATAATTCAAAACACTATGCTATGAACCAAAATTGAATATTTCTCACCTCCTCGACTCGTTGTATTATCAGTTTGAGTTGCTATTAGGCAATTTATTTTGTCAGGGAAGGAGGTCGAGTTTGTGAGCTGTCAATCGCATTACTCTGCACTTATTTATGGCTTCAGAACGAAGTCTGGAATGTAGGTTTCGCTGCAAAGGTTAACTGCTAGAAAGGAATAGTAGATCTGATTTAAATTTGAATGGTTAGTTTTTCCATCCGATTTAGGTTGGCTAATTAACCTAAATCAGACCAGACCATCCTAAAATGCTAGTAATTACTTACCGAAGCAACATGATAGAAGGTAGCTTCAAAAGTCAAATATGATACTTTGAGTCTAGTTTGCATGTAAATGATCCGAAAACAACACTTTTAATTATTCGAGGGGCAATTTGAGTGTTTTTCCTCCCTTATGTGCCTTGTCTTGCTTGCATGTAAATTATCCGGAAGGGATTTGGTTGTTTTTGCAGTTAAAAGCATCCGAAACTTGAATGGACATAGCATTGGGCCTTACCAGATTCATGCTGGAAAGTCGGTTCCAATAGTGAAAGGAGGAGAGCAAACAAAGATGGAAGAGGGGGAATTTTATGCCATTGAAACATTTGGGTCGACAGGTAATATAACAAGATCTGGTGGAAGAAAGATAGTCTTACCTGATAAATTTTACAGTGGTTGCACCTAGTGACATATTGCCATTTTTTTTGTATGCAGGGAAGGGGTATGTCAGGGAAGATTTGGAATGCAGCCATTACATGAAGAACTTTGATGTTGGCCATACTCCATTGCGGTTACCCCGAGCAAAGCAGCTACTTGCAACAATCAATAAGAACTTCTCCACGTTGGCATTCTGCAGACGATACTTAGACCGACTTGGGGAGACTAAGTACTTAATGGCGCTAAAGAATTTATGTGATGCTGGAATAGTTCAGGTATGTTTATAGCTTTGGATATTACTTCTCTTTTCCTCTTGTTCAAGATTTGATGGAGACGAGTCACAGTTAGTGGTTTCCTGTGTTCAATTAATTTGCTCTGTATATGGAGTCTCTTTTTCTTGTCCACTTGTTGTATAGCGGAGAAAACATTTCTGCATGAGTCCCAGTAATTGATTCCAAATTTTGGATAATATGAGAGTAGTTTGGTACACTGCTGGAACAAGGAGAAGAGAGTAGGTTATCCTGACTGATGTCCATGTTATATAAGGTTTGGCTGGGGTATAGTTGGCCCATTTCTGCTCTGTTTAATGCGGTGGTAGCTTTGCCCGCTGTGACCCTAGGTGACTGTCAGCATTAATTCGCTTTGTCATTAGAAAGAATAGGAATGTGAATGTTTTTTAGTCCTGTCCTTGGGAGTGAAAAATCAAGAAGGGATGAGGAAATAAGGTGATTTAGGCATCATGTAGTCATAGACGAGATCAGCTAGATACGTATGTTGAGCGTCTCTAGCTTAAAGAAGGTGGTGCAATAGAGCAAACCACGTAAGACCGGTAGGGTTTTCTATGGAGCTACCACATGGGGCCGCTCTACCTTTGCAAGGAGGAATTTAGCCGGGATAAAAATGTTTTAAAAAGGGAATTCGTCTACAATCTGTCTTGTTATGGATTCTTCAAGAGATTGGACTGGTTAGTTTGCTGACTTTTGGTTTCTCCGCGGATGTGTGGTGAAGGAGAACTGATGATGAACGTCTCTGACGACAATCATAGCCACGGTCTTCTGATTGGGGTTCTGAAGTTGGGAGAACGATGTATATTATAAGTAGCTTCCGGCCTTGGTTGCTTGGTAAATCCTTATGGCATGTGCATAAGCTGTTCTCAAAAGGCTTTGCTGTTCAGCTAAGCAGGGTCGTGGATTTGTGGTGTAAGGCAAATCCTTTATGCAACTCTACTGCCAAATGGGTGCTTTCAGGGGCTTGAATAAGAATATTTATGAGGCACACAATCAAGTGATTTGGAGTTCTTTTGGTCATTCTTTTTGGATCTTGTGTTACCAGGGCGTATGGTGAGGGGGGTGGTTGACCCTAGTAGAGGAGGTAGGTTAAGAGTATATCTCTCCTGTCAAATTCCATTCTTGTCAATGGGATCTTCTAGGAGCTCCAAACACTCCAAACAGAGGGACCTCCTCTTTGGTTTCCAGGTTGCCGGGATGGTGGATTTCTAGAGGGGTTGAATATGAGGTTCTCCCTTCCTGTTTACTTAAGTCATTGGTTGTTTTGCGGATCCATTTAGGTATTTAGGTGCACTTTGGTTTGCTTACGTAGTGGTTGTCACCTTAAGCCAATGTGCTGAAAGGTGGCCATTCTTGTGGGACAAGTAGGGAAGACGGGTTCTGACGGCTGATTTGGGATGCGGTATTTGCTCTTCTGAGTCAAGCTCAGTGTTCCGCTTTGTAAATTAGAGCTCCAAAAGGGTGGAAGACTGCAAAGTAATGCCTTTTTGGAAGGCTTATGGTTAGTATGAGGTTAGGATGGTTTATCTTTTGGATGAATTAGGCTTGCTGTTTATATTTGATGTTGGTGTATTAAGTACGTATGAGGAGTGAATGTGTCGCTTCGCATTGAAATGTTGTACATCCTGCATTATATGCTGCATGTTTGGAAAATTACAGGACCACAATAATACAATGTTTATCTTTATACAAAGGGATGGTTAGGTTTGCATCTTCAGAGAATCTACCCAGGACTTTATTATGGCCCTTAACCAACATATTAGATCTGAGCTAGCTTTGTGCGCTTTCTGTATCCTTTCTTTTCTATTATATAGTGCATGTAGAACATCAAACAAGTCTTCTGCTGTTACTTCGTATGACTCCACCACCGAGGTGTTTTCTGAATTCCTGGGGAAACTTCAGCTAAAATGATATTCAGCAACAATCTGTCAACTCTCCAACTAGGATGGATGTCTATTTACGAGACGTTTTATCAAGTTAACAAGATAGTATCTGTAACTAACGAGAAGATTTCCTTGTCTATTTGTGGCAGCCTTATCCTCCCCTTTGTGACATCAAAGGTAGCTACGTATCTCAGTTTGAGCATACCATATTACTACGCCCAACTTGCAAGGAGGTGGTATCAAGAGGTGATGACTATTGATCAGTCACGGACTGAAGAACGCCTGGATTTCTTGCTTTACAACACCCCCCCCCCCCCCCCCACCCCCCCAACACCAAAACACCTCTTCCAAAAAAGGTACTGAAGTTTGATAGGCCCAATTTACAAATAATCACCATCTTTAATGTTATTTTACTACGCATATCTGCGCTCTCCTCTCTGTACCACGGTGAGAGTCTAGTCGTGTGGTCTTAGATTTATTTTGGGTCAAGGAAGGTGGACGGCTACCACATCGTATAGCACAAGCCCTAGTGGCCTCCAATGGATCACCAGAAGAACAAAAGGGGTGTTGATGCTGGAATATGTTGATAGTACTGAGGGATCGTGTAATTCAATGCATAATTGAGTATCATCTTTAATTGGTGTATAAGTTGGAGTATGTGCCTCTGCATCGTCTTAACATGCCTACCTTACTAGTTTGTAAAACTTCCAAACTTGTAACAAAATTAAACAAATGCAGTTATAAGGTCCGAAGCCGAGGGGGTTAGCAATTAAGACGAGAGGCTCATCTATTCATTTGGCTGTTTAGATTTCTCGTTCAAAGGTTCGGTCGATTGATCTAAAGGCACACACTACACTTCTTTTCTCTTTTTTTTGGGCTCTGGGCGAATACTAAACCAATTGTAGCATAAATAGGCATGTAATTTAAGGTATAGTACACTTAGAATGAACAGTACATGATATCTTATTGTGTAAAGCCAACCTTCCTTGGAAGTATGAGGGCCGCAAAAGATAAATAGCTACAAAGTTAATTAATTACGGGCATAAAAGATTTGTGCACCCTTATCAGAACATTAACTAAAGACGAGAACAATCAACCGGTCCCAGGAGTGCTTTCCTTAGCTATGAAGAAAGAGTTTGCTTGCCCCACAAAGTGACCATGTTACGAAAAAACAAGATGGCAACAACGAAGAGACCATTTGTCAACACAACACCAAGATAAACATACACCTGTCAACGCTAATGCCACTTGCCTTGAGACTAACACCACATCGCCCATATGCACGCGTCACCACCAATTACTGTAAAGTCGGAGGCCATTGCCACCATTTGTCCACCACACTGCCATCGACCAGCTCAGGACACCTAACAAACAGAATTACCTTTAACCCTTGGGATGATCTTGACAAACCCGAAGCTGCTACCCCCCCCCCCCCCCCCCCCAAAATATCCCAAAATTACCCCCACTTAAACCTGCGGCTCCGTCAAAACCACCCACCACGAAACCACCAATTCCAACCAGTGCACCCGACAACCAAATCTTAACCAACACATCAGCCAAAAAAAAACTGATAAGAGGGAGGACGGGGACTAAACTAGCGAGGAGAAGAAAGAGGAAACTCTGGTAAGAGACAACCTTAAACCAGACCATTTGTTTAAGACCACTGCAGAATCCCGCGCCATCTCACTGTTAACCACCCTCACACAGACCACACCACACGCTCCAAATCATCAGAAGGGGTGATGGCAGCCGAACTTTGAACATAAATCGACATAGAAGACTAGCATCCAAGAGAGATAGACCCACCAGTAACCAACCACCTACGTTGGTTTCCTACTCAAATCACAACAAGACGGAGGCCGGAAAGAAACCCTAACCCAAGCACATCGTCTGACCGTAGCCAACTAAGATCCCAAAGGCACCAAAAATCCCAAATGAACCCTCGATCTAACCCACCACACGAAAACACACTCAAAGACAAAAGCACAAACCCACCGCACACGGGGGAAGCCGGCGGTGATGGCTACAAAATGTTTCAGTTTCGAGGTAGAGTAGATTTTTTCCCCAAGATCTCTAGGGCATATATCCTCACGCCATCTCGATCCACGTGCATCCCCGCTGGTGCCGGTAACACCACCTTCTCTGGCCATCCCACCGCTGTTCAGGCCAGAAGACACCATCAAAACAGGTCACCAGAAACCCCATCAGAATCACCTAAACGGAGCACCAACAGAAACCCCGCACCACAAAAACACCGTCGGACTTCATCCCCATCATACCAACAACGGCCGGACAAAGACCACCATCAATCATCGATTGAAATCAGCTCAGCCTATCTCTGCCAAACCAAACTACAAATGGTCAAAATTGGCCTTTTCTATTAACACTTTCAGTTTTAAAATTAAAATTATATATTATGGTCGTCGTGTTTTGCGAAAGAAATTTGAGCGGCACTATAGTGGTAGGATATCTGATGGTTCTGCAAACACCGTGAGCAAGATAATTGGGCCAAATTTGTCGTTGGTAATTTAAGAGTCGTTCCATACCGAGTACATTTTAGTCTTTTAGTAGTGCAAATGTCACCGCCTCGTTCAAAATTACATTTAGTTACTAATTGTTAGATCGATATCTAATTTCCAATTTTAAGTTCCTCAAGATTTTGTTACTAAAAGTGGGTGGTTATATTGCATTTAGCAATTAATTGGGGGTGACGGTGATGGTTGAGGCGGCAAAAATTTAGGATATCAGGACAAATATTGCTGAAGCATTCTCCATCGCTTAGGGATATCAAGTGCGAGATCATCCAATTGATCACCCAATTGGATCCTAACCAAATCTCCAGACAAATTAATTAGACAAAAATTTTAAAGTGACGGTGCCAGTGATGACGCGCTTCATCCTTCGACTAGCATTTTTTGTTGCAGGAAAGACTTTTATTTTATGACTTATTATTATTTTTTTTGAGATATCTTTAACCTTTATATAGAGACAGTATCAGAGACTGACTTTCTTAAACACTTAAGATAAAAGACTGTATTCATCTCAAATACTTAGAAGATAAATATCATCTAATTAACAGTAATAAGTATGATTAATAAATAAACATAATCTGTTAGTAGACGGATAATGGATCTACCGACCTAATTCATTAATAGCTCTCACTCGTCCACACAGGCCAAATAAAACTTGTAGTCTGTCTTTATCTCTTGTTCACTCATCTCCTCATACAGGAAATATAACGTACGACCTAAGAGAAGGATGTCCAAGTTGAGAATTATTGTATTAAGTTATCACCAAACTGGCATAATACATCTCTCTAAAAATCTTGTATGTACTTTAGATAGTTCAATTACAACAGATTAAACATTCTCAAATCTCTCATAGTAAGTAGTGTTGAACCTCTCATATGTTATGTATTCAAGACTTATATCGAAACAAAAATAAAAAAAAGTTACCTGGGATATGAATCACACAACATGGTGTAATATTGAAGTTTCTTCCCAGAGCCCTCATGTCAGTCCAATTAGACTCAACTGCTTTTCTAGACATGCCTCGCAAGACCGCATCATCCATGCATGATCTAAGGGTAACCCCTAGAGTCTATATGAATGACCTCAACCAAATAGTTCCTGGACTGTTGCTGAACAAACAATATACTCCGACTCTATCGTGCATAAGGGGATGTAAGTTTATTTGTTGTTGCACCAAGAGATAGCTCTACCTCCATGTATAAATACATAGCCTGAAGTGGATATTCACTGATCTCTATCATCACCCTAATTAGCATCGATGTATCCTTTCGGTCTCAAGTCTCCACCATAATAACATAGGACGAGATCAGCAGTTTCACGTAGGTATCAAAGAATCATTTTCACAACATCCCAATGAGCGGGTCCAAGATTACTCTAATAACGACTCACCATTCCAGTGGCATAGCAGATGTGTAGATGCGTACACATCATAGCGTACATCAAACTCCATATTGCAGCCACTTAAGGCACTTTGGACATCCGATTCTTTTCCTTATCATTCTTTGGCATTAGTATACGCTTAAAGTACACATCTTGTCCATTGGAGTGTCTATGAATTTTGAGTTTTGCATACGGAAACGTTCAATGACTTTTTTGATGTATGTCTCTTGAGACAAATTGGAGAAGTCTCTATGGATGATCGCATATGATTTTAACCCTGAGCATATAATTAGCTTCCCCCATGTCCTTCATCTCAAAAGTTAAGGACATCCACTGTTTAGTGGCGACAATGAAACTCATGTCATTTCCAGCTAAAAGAATGTCTTCCACATACAAAGAAAGAATCTGAATACTTTTCTTGGATCGTTCTACGTAAACGTCATGGTCTTATTCAATCATCTCAAAACCTATGGAGGTTATGGTATGATCAAATCTAAAGTACCACTGCCTATACGATTGTTTAAGATCATATATAGAACGTTTGAGTCGGCAAACTTTACGCTCATGTCCCTTGATTTCAAAATCCTTAGGTTGAGCCATATAAATCTCTTCATCTTAACATCCATCTGTTGTACAACGCATACCCGCTCTCTTAAAGACACGTTACACATTATTTAAGATTACCCTATTGACCAAAATCTATGGGCCTTCCTCTTTAAGTCATCGTACGGTGACAAACCTTCACTCTAATCCTTGCCTAATGGTTAAGAAAGACACCTAATTCCAACAACACGATCCATTGAAGCACCGTCTTCCAACTGGCTGCCATATCTGATGGTTAAGACGGTGCCTTCACACTTTCCAAAGCAAAAGTAAAACTCTCACGTCCTTAGGAAAAGAAATCATGTTCAAAGCACATGGCATCTGGGCATTTTGCGATGGAAATTCCATACCAAAAATTACCTCTACATCTCGGATATAAAGGGTGGCACCCCTCCCCCCTTCCCTTGCCCCTTTGAAGGATGGTACAAACTACTGAGGGTGCATCACGAGGCATCCCCATCTTATCAGGCTGGTGCCTCCTCAGAGATCACGAAGGCCAACTCATTATAGGCTTCTATAAAAAAAATTAGGATCCATCTCAAGTCTAGAAGGGTAATTATGGACTCTCATCGATGGTCTACTCATTACACAAAGGACAAAAAGGCCTAAGGAAACTTCACATGGGCATTGATGCCAAAATAGTTACATTCATCCTCAAGCCAATAACCACACCTAACTCGTATCACAGCTGGCCTACTTCAACGTAAAGGTGTCTAATGGAACAACTGGAGGACTTTGAACGACACATGCATACCGAGAAACTAAATGTAGAGACTCACTTGCATTACTGGCTTGTAATTACCCTGCTTTAGTACCTTGTCTCTTTTCATGAACCTATGTTAGTTACAAGCTAATGCCATTTGTAATATGTACCCATGCAAGACTTGGTGTAATATCTTTTAGAATGTGTTAGTAAGAAGTTACTATTTGGTACTCATGTAATTATATGACTAAATGTGGGAAATGCAATTGGGCGGGTTAGATGTGAATCTCATAAAATCTGTACCCGCCCTGGTAGCACTGAAACCTATCGAAACCCCGCCTCGCCCCACCCTGACTTGCCACCAGGTCATGTAAATGCAATACGATAACCGATCCTAAGTTAGTTTAATTAGAAAATCAGTCCCCATTCTGATCCGCCCCGCCCTACCCCTACAGCACTCAAAACCCATCCCAAACCGTTCCGTTTGGTTTGGCAGAGCTGTTTTTCACTTTGAACATGTACTACAAAACTTGCATAAAATTGTATCACAAAAAACAAAACAAACTGATATCAAATTAATGTCCAAAATTGCTAAAGGGGAGAATAATAGAATACATCAGAGTTCAAATAAATTACACCACAAATTGCACTATAGTAATTACAGAGCCACTACGACTCACGATTCATCACTGCACAAGCTTTGTGCATTGAAAACGTACAGCTAATTTACAATTCAATAACAAAACCTAAAATTAAAAAAAAATGAAATAGTGACTAAAAGGCTATAATTCAAACACAAAATCAAAACAAAAACAGTGACTAGAACGCCTCCAAACACTACAAGAAACTGTCCCTTTAGCGACCGCCACTGGGGGTTGCAAAAGGAGAAAATGCGGTCGCTAAACCGTTTTAGTAACCGCAAAAAGCAGTTGCTATAACGGTCGTTAAAGGGGAAAATGTGGTCGCTAAACCATTTTAGCGACCAATTGCTACCCAATCGCTAAACTTTAGCTTATCGCGTTTAGTTAGCTGTCACTAAAATTAGCGACCACGGTGACCACATTTAGCGACTGCAGCCGTGGTCGCTAAATGTTTATAAATTTTAAATTATTTTTTATTTTTGCAACCGTTTTTTTCTTCTAATTTAGCACCGATATTGGGGTTGCTAAGTTTTTTTATTTTAAATTTATTTTAGTTAGCGACTGCTTTGTATAATTTAGCGACCGCGATGAATTTTTTGTTTAGCAACCGCCATATCCAGCATCGCGGTCGCTAAACCTCGATCATGCTTTGAAAATTTTGATCTAATTTGACCTCCCGTCCAAAACCAATTCAACAACCCGTCCCAAAACCAATTCAACAAACTTGTCCAAAAACCGATTCAACAACCTGTCCAAAAATCTATTCAACAAATTCAACCTTTCAACGCATTCATTCAAAATCCAATTCATCCCCCTGCCTTGCATTCATTCAAATAACATATCCAAAACCTATCTACTCTGCACATCTAAAAACAAGTCACACATTCATTTTAATACGTCAATCCCAAACCAAGCACATCAAGCTTTACATCATCAAACTATAAACATAAGCCATTAAAATCACGTCAATTTGACAAAGAAAAATGTCAACTCTCACGTACATACACAGTCTTCAACCAAAATTAGAAAAAATGAGTCATTTATATGTTCATGAGCTACACAACTACAATCAATACATAAGACCCCAACAACATACTAGCCTACAGACCCACCAACCCCATCATCATCATCTTCTTCATCCCTTGTTGAAGGCACGTTCGATCCAACAATGTCCTCACCGCCCTGAGAATCACCGGCATTAGGCACAATACTGCTCTGCATGAAGCCATACAAATGATTCAACATAATATATACAAATCAAGATCACAAATTAAACGACCACAATACATAACTACTTAAGAAAATTGGTATTACCTAATGTCTGGCTGAGGGCATAATAAAACCTTGTTGGATCATCATTGCAATTTTTTCTTCAACAAGTTTGTCTAAGCGCTCTTTATCCGTCACTTTATCCTGAGAACTGCTACAACTGGTCGCGCCTGATGACTGTTGTTTGCCTAGCAACGAACATGAGGATTGACGAGGGTGGCCCAGGATACAGTCCTTCTTAGGATCCCCTGTAGCTTCTGATCACAAAAAGAACTCGTCCACTGCTTGGCTACCGTTTACCTAGGAGTTAGCCTGAACTTTTCCTTATATGCATTATGTATAAGAAAGTAATAAATGTTTTATAGGAATGCAACTGGCCACAATCAATAAGGATACAATAGGAATGTAAAAGTGAAGAAAAGTTGATTGCTCACAGCAATCAGCTCTACGCTCTCAATAATCCACTTTCCATCTTTATTTTTGTGTGTGACTTTAAGGCCATGGAGCACCGTAGGGGGCCTTTTTCCAGGGTCGTCTTCTCTCAGCTTCAGATTGTGCACAACATATGGACATAATCCAGCATTATGCATAATTTCTTCTCGCTACTCGCCATATCTTTGCCTTGCTCACTGAGCTTGGCTCATTCAGCTATACACTAATGGTCCACCAGCTGCCCCCACATGGCGTTTGAGAAGTACTCGGGGTTGTAGTCCCTGGTCATAAAAATATCTCTCGCACCCGCCCGAGCTAGCGCCTGTCTCCTTGCATTGAACATCCACTTTTTGTAATTTTCTGAACAATACCACTCCAGCTCTGCCTCCCAAGTTCTTAGTCTCTGTCGGACTCGAATTTAAAAGTCCTGAACATAATTCAACACAATTTCAAACAGTATTAGCAAGAAAAATTCAGCAATAATGGACTTCTAAAACTAAATAAAGCACTAAAAGAATAGACAATCCTTACCAAGAACGTCATCCAGACAAGTTCCTTGTCTAGTTCGGTCCACGCCTTCCACGTCGGATAAGGCCGTGGGAGGTGGGCCTTGATAATAGGACCGATTTTGAACCTAACATAATATTCAACAAAGCTAATTACGAGAAATCACAAGAGATGCGTCAATCCCAATATAACAAAGTATTAAGTTAAATATGTGCACTAAAAGATGTAGGAATTGAGCTTTAAAAATTGAAAACATACTAATTATTGAGGACATGAGAAGTAATGCTCAGTGCCGGGGTGGCTGGAAGAGGTATCCCATTGTGATACCTCTAGGTACAGATGTACTATAAGCCATAAATGATGAAAAGGAAAAGAATATATATTTTGCAACAAATATGTTTCAATTCGACACAAAACTAATAATGTCTCACCATGTACTGAAGCTACTGGCGACATCGGATGCTCATCAGTAGCTGCGTCATCAATCCTGGGAAAGGGGCCTGACTGTGCCAAAGCAGGTCTGCGGCAGCCACCTCTACGACCTCAGGGTGCACTGGATCTCAGCATATACATATAAAAAGCACTCAGGAGTAACATAAGAAAACTTCAACAACAAATATCATAACTAAAAGCAATTGATATGTTTACAGTTCCAAATATAGTTCGCTTGAATAATAAAAGACTTAAAGTGCAAAAGTTAATTGATAATAATGTGACACGACCGAGTGCAAAAGACAACTCAATTTAAATAGTCAACCACCATCAGTAACAAACAATTCAATTTAAATAATAAACACCACAAGTGCAAAAGTAGATTCATAAGAATGTTTTTTCTTTACACAATTAATCACTATCACTAATAGACAACAAAATGTTTCCTCGTCGTCGTCGTCGTCCCCTTCATCTTCATGTTCATCATCTTCTTCAACTTCTTCCTCGGACTCATTATCATCATCATCATCACAGAGGGCTTCAGTCTCACCCTCTTCTCTAGCATGGCCTAAATCACAAAGGGGCTCATCAACAAGATCGTTATCTTTCTGAAGCGACATCACTCTGGGATCATCATCCTCTTGGTATATCTCAACGAACACATCATCATCAACAAAACCTCTTTTGGTCTTGATAACAGTATGGCAATTTGAATCCTTGTCACACCCTTTGCATAGAAGACCTACGTTGCTTGAGCTGCAAATACAAATGGTTCGTATGATCCGAGCATTGACTTCATATTAACGTCTACAATCCCATGTCGACTAACTCGGATACCAGCTGTAAAGTTAAACCATCTGCACTTGAACATTACCAGTCAATTACCGTTGTCATAATAATCTAGTTCAACAACCTGCTCCAACTGCCCATAAAAATCACGCTCGCTATTATTATAATCGTCAACTTTGACTAAAACTCTACTGTTTTGAATTTGTTTACTAAGGTCAACTTCCGTCGTATTAAACCTAAATCCGTTGATAATGTATCCTTCATAAAACGAAACTAATCTACTAGGACCAGCAGCAAGCAATTTGAGATGAGCATCAATTCCATCCTTGGCAGTTTACAATAACAAACAATTTACGCAAAGTATTAAGTTATTAACTTGCATATATCATCTCAGTATATTATAAATGAGATGTGGTTTTAAGACTTGCGTGCTTTCGGAACTACTTAGGGAACGCGTTGTTTCACATTTTTTCAATTTATCCATCTGATATCCCAAAGTTTGCTAGTAACACTTCCACATTGTATTCACCATATGTTATATAACATCTTCGTTATATTATGTTCTTGCACTATGAGAAAGAAGATATATACATAACTACTTACAAAATAAATGGTGCATCTTCATTACAATTCATGAGAGCGTACAATGTAACGGCAATTTACTCTTCCTCAGATAAATATCGACCACTCCTTGCTCCAGATGCATGATCAAGATGCATGAATATGAAAAGATGCTCATCAAATTCTATGTCGACACTATTGTCATTGCGACCAAGCCGATTTATCTTTATATCAGCATCAGTCTCAAAGTAAAGGGAGCAGAAGTTGGTAAGCTCCTCAAGGATGTAAACCTCTGTAGTTGAAGCTTCAACACGCGCTTTGTTACGCACCTTTTTCTTAAAATCAAACATATAACTACGTAAGAAATAAGTCATTTTCAGTAAACAACGCATGTGTGCAAGAATGAAATACAATTTAAAGATGGATGAACGACATCACCTCTCAAATGGATACATCCACGGATACTATACAGCTCCGCCCACTCTAGCCTCATATGCTAAGTGAATGGTCAAATGCTCTATCGAATCAAACAATGGCGGAAGAAAGATTTTCTCTAGCTTGCACATTGTCTCAACAATGTTTTTCTCAAGAATATTAACATCACTCTCCCAGAGCACCTTAGAGCATAAATTGCGGAAGAAATGACTTAGTTCAATCAATGCTTCATTTACTGGCTTCAGCAAGAGGTCACGAAAGACAATTGAAATAAATCTTTTCATGAATACATGACAATCGTGACTCTTTAAACCATAAAACTTACAATCAACAAGATTACAACAATGTGATATATTAGACAGCCATCTAGCAACTTCAAGTGTTTAACTCACTCGCACACGTGTTATATCTGCTTTTTATCCAATGTATATATTACTTTGGGCAACACCATCTTACCATTAACCATTCGTGGATGCAATTCACATTGTAAACCCATCATCTACATTTCTCTGTGTGCTTTTAAGTGATCTTTTAATTTGTCCTTGACATTTATGACTGTATTAAACACATTTTTAAAAGTATTTTCTCAATGTGCATAACATCAAGATTGTTGGGGAGATGGAGGGTTGGCCAATAAGGCAACTCCCAAAAAATGCACATTTTCTTCCAGTTGTATTTTTCTAAAGTCATGAAGTTTTAGACTGACAGCACATTTTCTAAATGATACCGCATCCATGTCAAGGTCCTTTATGCACAAATACACTTCATCCCCAGACAATTTATTACATGTTTCAACGCGACACTCCACAGTTTTATCAAACATATCTTTTTGTTTTTGAAATGGATGATTAGACGGTAAGAATTATCTGCGACACCCCCAAAAGGATGCCTTCCGCAAGTGCTTTAAGTTACAATCCTTACTCATTTTCATATAATAAGGACATGCCAACCTACTATGTGTACTCCACCACACAACATACCATATGCAAGGAAGTCATTGATAGTCCACATGACTGCTACCCCTAAGCTGAAGTTCTGTTTAAGAGATACATCAAATGTTAGAGCTCCAACTTCCCACAGAATTCTTAACTCATTGATCAATGGCCACATGTACACGTCTATATTTCTACCTGAGCTCGTAGGTCCAAGAACGAGTAATCATAAAAAAAAATGAATTGCTTCTTCATGCACATATCTGGAGGAATGTTATACGGGATAACAATCACAGACCATGTAGAGTAAGGTGTGCTAGAGTGCCCAAAATGATTAAAATCATTAGTAGCGAGACCAAGCCGCATATTTCAAGCCTTTGTAGCAAAAGAAGGGTGTCTGCAATCAAATTTCTTCCATGCCTCTCCATCGACAGGGTGTCTAAATAAATCAAAAACTTTGCTGCAGACGTTGCTATGCCATCTCATGTATTCTGCTGTTTTAGAAGAGTAATACAACCTTTGAAACTTGGTGTCAGTGAAAAGTATAGCAATATCTTCCATGCTATCTTCTTTTTCTTCCCACTGGTTGGTTTATGCCTTGCGTGGCCACAAACTGGACACTCATTCGAGTTATTGTTTTCCTTTCAGAAGAAGACAATCATTATTTCATGCATCTAACAGCTGGCAATCATTGTACGGACATTTAATCTTGTGAGTCCAATTCATATATTTACTCATAAAACCTTTACGGAAGACATCATAAGTTACATCGTCAGGGGTTTTCCAACTTAACAACTGTCAATCATTGCACGGACATTTAAACGTGTCGTCATCCACAAAGTCCCATTGATTCAAAGTGAAGAGAATATACCTGTTCACTACCTGTCTAAATTCTTCCGATACCCCAATCCCAATTGGGCAATTCCCCGTTGCATCCAACTTCCATCCACTAACATGATATATATCTCTTACTACCAAGTGAACCTACACAGAATTGTAAAAACTTTCACCTACAGCGACGAAAGCAAAAATTTCATGCTTTATAGAGTTTTGCTATGATTGCTTATAATCTTGTTCCTGAATTTTTTTTCTCAAAAGAATGTAACTTGTTGTACTACAAGTTACATTCATTGCCACCTATCACTACTAGGAGTGCATGACAAGTCAAGAGATGTGGGTGTATGTTGCTAAGATGAGATGTGTGTATGTTACATAAGATACATCATTTTTCATGCATTATATCCTATTCTTACCCTTCTAGTATAACTTTCCATTCTGAAAAAAAAAAAAAAAAACACACACACACACACACTGGAATAAAATCTCAATATCTCAAGTTCTCAACACAGATTCACACAGTTAAATAACTGTACATTTCAAGCTCAAGATCAAATTCCTAATTTTGAAATTAAATCATATTCCAAGATCAACCTCCCGAGCTCAAGCTCCACCTCCATTCTCAACACAACATCAAATTCCAACAAAATATTACATTTTCAACCTCCCAATTTTAAAATTAAATAGCAAAACAAGCTCAAGCTCAACGCCACATTCCAACACAATTATAAATTATCTATGCACCAAATTTTGAATTAGAAAAGTAATTAGCCAATTAAGAATTAGCAAAATAAATTAACCAAATAATTAAGGTGTTCCAACTTCCACCAAATCACCAATAACTTCTGCAATATATATAATCAACACATACTTCACCAATAACATTTTGATCTCCTATTCTAGGCCACCAAAAAAAAGAGAGAACAAAAACTTTGATCATAGTGGGGGTTCAGCCATTTCATAGTAGTTTGTAGTAGCATAGGATGCAATTTGTGATTTTTGTAGACATCCCCATGTGTGGTCAGTCCCAAAGATGGGATCTGCTTGCCGTGGACAATTGAGTAACTTGTGCATTTTTCATCAGGAAATGATACTAAAACCCTAGAGTTTCATTAATTTCAAGAATTTTATTGTTTCGTGGACGAACATACTTGAAACTAACTTTGTAGAGGTCAATTCATATCACATTTATAGATCACCATGGAGCAGTTAGGTTGGCGGAAGGTCCAATTTGGATGTCTTGAGCCCTCTATGACATGTGTTCTTATTTTCCTTTGCACAAAGAAAGACAAAGACAAGGTAAAGAAGGAACGAAAGAGAGCCCTAGAGCCTTGCCTTAAGAAATTGGAGCCCACAAACCCCTTTTCCCACTGATATTTTTAAACACTTAAACCTGTCAATCCTGAAGATACACTCCATCACAAATGGCTTCATCCGCCAGAGCCAAACTAACAACAGATAGCATGAAGTTGATAGCAACATCGTGATAGAAAGCGAAGAGTAGACGACAAACAGTTCATATATATAGCAACTAGCATGAGGGGCTGCTGTATTTTGTTACCCGGCTATAGGACTTAACACTCTAAACTTGTAGAAGCACTGCATTACCTTTGGTCTCAGTACTAATTAGTTTCATATTCTGCTACATCATTGAACAGTAGCGCGCGTCACATGCATCAAATGCCTCTCCTCGAACTGTCAAACCCGAGCTATATATGTCACAACATGGTAGGAAGGTACTTCGACAAGCAATAACCAAAAGCAAAACCTCACTCCTTACTGAATCGATGCAGGCATCAGCCACACATTGTAGTAATACTCCGATGAACTAATGATTGCACATTTATGCACAATCATAGCACAAAACACAAGTGAATGTATTTCTGGATTATTCTAAAAAGATCACAATTTCAAAAGAAACAATCTCAACTACATGTACATTTTTACTACTTCTGAAAATAAAATGAAGATCAAAGCACAGTGGGATCCTTGTCCATTTTACCCTGGATTGTCCCAGCTAACAATAAGAATGAGGGGCTGATGAAGATTGGAAGCTAATGAACCAAAGACTAGGTTATATCTAAGGATCTAAAACTTGATAGAAATTAGTCAATTTCTTGACATTGGAAAAAGAAAAGTAGATTAAGCTGCTGTATGCTCTCTTAAACATTTGACCTAATTTCGTATGCAATTAACTATGAAATTCAGTCAGGTTACACATTGAGTCTCTAGGCTACAATACGTGTGGTGGTTTGCAATTTCAAACATGGGTGTTGACATAATATACATTGTCACAGTGAAGAGCATGAACAAGATTTCTTGGTAGAGATACAAAACATAAATCCTGTTTTAAGCAGAAGTTACAGAGATTTCTGAGCAATGTCAGAGATACGAAATAACTCAATGCAGTAAAAAGAACATAGGTTGGTTGATCCAGATATTGCGATTCTGTTTCTTCCATTAGACTAGAGCATGCTCAAGAACCCACATTTTAGCAGGGCTTCCTTTATCTTTAGCAAGAAAGTAGCAAGACAATTGCTTGAACAATGCTGTTAATGCACACCCTTTTTCCCACTCCCGCACTGAGTAATTGCCTATAACTCATCTTTGACCTCATCATTCGCAAATAATGGAATCTAAGTTCCATATTTACAGGATTCAATGAAGGAATCAACTATGGCAACAAACCAAAAAAATTAGTTATAGAAACATGTGCAGACGCCCACAAATGCTCAAACGATCTCAAATGCTCAATTAACAACCTCAAATCCTCGATCAATGCTCAATTGGGAAAGAAAATCAACAATTAATCTAAGAATACCTCAGGCAGTTGATCAATTGACCAGTCACGCGTCACCGGTCGTCGTTTATTCGCCACTGGTGGAGTCCTCTCTTTCTCGTCGCCGTTCACCGGTCAAATTTGAACAGAAGAAGAGCTCGCCATCACCGATCCATTAGCCCTGCTGTTATAAACCTAGATCGTGACCACTGTGGCTTGTGGCCTTCGCAGCATCGGCGTCGCAGACTATTGTGGCCTTCATCGCTTCGCATGTCCGTGATTTAGGAGTGGCCGAAGTGGGTGAGGCTGCGAGGGTGAGATTGTGAGTGCAGAGAAGAGAGAGAGAGAGAGAGATGGTCATTATCGGAGAGAAGAGAGAGAGAGTCGTGCCGAAATATGATTTTTATACCTTGAATTTAGGAACCGCTGTCGCGGACACTAAATGCTGTCGCTAAATCGACCAACCTGCGGTCGTTAAAATGGTATATATTAAATGGCGCCAAAAAATTTTTTGACCGCGCATAATAACCTTCACTAACGCGATCGCTAAATTATGACTTGCGACTACCAACCTTTGCGGTCACTAGATGCGGTTGTTAAAGACATTATTTCTTATAGTGCGTGAAACTATATACTCACAATTCAGTCATCTTATCTTCTATTTATGCTTTTTCATATCCCAAATGTTATTTGTTACTGTTTTAAACTTTGCGGTCGATGTTGATCATGTGGTACTTGAGAGCATCCCTAATATGGATGAATTAGCTGCATCGTTTAGTTTGATGCAACGATGCATTATGCATTTTCTGGTAAGGAAGGGAAGAACAAAGAAACAACCCTATGGACACTCAGCGTAAGGTTGAATTACCAAATTAACCTCATTGGCATTGTCCAAAGGCAATCTTTTTGCGATGTATATTCTCGGTGTGCTAGTGTCTCAAAGTCAAGGACCTAAAAAGTTAGTTACAAGCCTTTTGTAACGGAGTCAGGTATGCTCTCGGGTACATATGGTCATACACTCAGTAGTCATGCCATTCAAACTAAAATCAAACCAAATATCTGATCAAGTATAATGGTGGACGGTGGTCGCTAATTAACTCCAGAGGTGGACGCCGATGGTGGAGGGTGGTCGCCGTTGGTGGAGGTGGATGCCGATAGTACAGGGGAAAAGTGGATGTGGTCGCAGAGGTGGACACCGATGCTGTAGGGGAGAGGGAGAAAAGAAGGAGCCAAAGAGGTAGCGGCGGTAAGCTGGCACTCGACAGAGAGAAAAGCACTACAAGAAATAGGGGCTTTAGCGACCTCCCAAAAAAGCGGTCGCTAAACTATAGTTGAGCAATCGCACTTGCTACTGCTATTATTTGCAGCCGCTAAGAATACACATATTCTGGCAGGGTCAACAAATAAGTTGGCGTGACATTTAGCGACCGCAATTAGCGACCTCCACAGAAGTCTCTAACCTTAGTGACCGCAATTAGCGACTTCCACAGCAGTTGCTAAGTTTAGCGACTACATTTAGCAACCACTGGGGTAGTCACTAAATTTAGCGACCTCTTCGACGATCGCTAAACTAGCGACCGCTTTTGTGACATCTTTTGCAGTTGTTAGTTAGGCAACCGCAATTAGCGACCAGTTTTGGCAGTCGCTAAATTATAAATCATAATAACCTCCCTACCTTTTTTGACTTTGCCTTAATCTCTATTTTTTTTTCTCACTACCCGAACTCCCCCTTTCTCCTCTGTCGCCTCCCCTTTCTCCTCTGCTTCATCCCCCTCTATCTCAACCACCGTGCAGCCCCCAAGCCTACCTTTCGGAGAAGCCCAAGGAGCTGCTGCTGTTGGCCCTGCCACGGACACCAGGGGTGGTACCTCCCCCATGACCGGGGGGGGGGGGGGGGATGGCACCCCTCAAGATTTTTTGAAATTCTCTTTTAGTTTTTGTGATAATGAATAAATATATTTAAAATATTTCTAAAAATGTCACCATATTGTAGCATTAATTTATTAGAATTTCATTTTCTCTTGTTTTTTACTCTCTGTACCTTGTCATTGTCATTTTCTTGCTCTATTCTATATTCTGAATCTCCATATTACAAAAGGACAAGAATAAATTAAGGTTAGTTATTTCTATTATTTTAAATTCTTATAATTTGTTAACTTATACGTGATTAACATAGTTATACAATTGATAATCACATTAGTAATATATCTATAGAGTAAGAGTTAAGTTGTTTTACGCAAAAGTGGTAATTTATTATTGACCAACCTTAACAAGTTAAATAAATCACTATGCATAGCAAAGATATATTATTAGTGGTCAAATTGAACAATCTATTTTGTATTTAATAGTGACGCTTTTATAATGTACTTTTGATTATTCATATTGTATATGAACTTGAACCTTTTGAATTCTTTTATGTTAGTCACATTTTTTTATTCTTTTTTTGGCACCCCGATTAAACTTTCTGGATCTCCCCTGACGGGCACGCTGCCGCCAAGCCCACCTCTTCATAAAGCCCACGCCGTCACTACTGTCAGCCCTACCACACACTACTTCGCCAAACCTCTTTCCGGAGGTGCCAAGTCCGTTACATCAAGCCCGTTGTACTCTTATTTTCCCCAGATGTTCTTGATTTAGTTTTTTTTTTTAAAAGTATTCTAGAATTCGCTAGCAAAATATATTAGTGTTATGTGTAGATTGATTACACTAGCGAGCCAGTTGATCGCGAGAATGCCTCAATTTGAAATCGTGCAAATTAGATGGGCAGTTGTAGATTCGTTTTGTTCTATATCGTAGTTTTTCTCTGTTCTCGGTTTAAGTCTGTATCACTATAAGCACATGCATACTCTGCCTGTGCAGTCTATCTCCACTCTTCAGTGTCAATGCCTCATGTAAAGGATTTGTCTTTCTTAGATCAAATAGGAGCTTTCATGAGGTTTCGTTCTCTATTCCATTGCTGCGTCAAGATTTTGAACTAAAATTTTGGTGCTGATTTATAGTTGTCTGTTGAAGCGCTTGTGCTTTGGAGTGTCTGAGCGAATTTCTTATACTATGGATTTAGCTAGTGTACTGATTTTATTTGTTGTAAGCTCACGCCTGGTCATATGGATAGGAAACCAAAGCATGTTATAAACTTGTACTTGATTTTGGTTGTTTGTAATCTCAAAGAAGCATGCTTAAATATCGGTAATAAGTTTAATTTATCTGATTGTCACAAGAACTTTAGTAGCTTTGGATTTCAGTAGTTTGAGGTCACACATAAAACAAAAAATGGGAATTGGATTTCAGAGAAAGCATAGCAATTTGCGGTGAGCAAGGAACTAATCTTCACTTTTGTATTTCTAGGTATCATATTGGTTGCTATAACATTTATTCCTTTCTTATACACAATGCATATAAGGAAAAATTTAAGGCGAACTCCCAGGAAAATGGTAGCCAAGCAATGGACGGAAACACTTTGTGGTCAGAAGCTACATGGGGTCCTAAGAAGGACCGTGTCCGCAGTCGCCCTCGTCATTCGGCACGTTCATTGCTAGGCAGACAAAAGTCATCAGGTGGAAGCAGTTGTAGTGGTACTCGGTTTCAAGAGATGGATGAAGAACGCGTAGAAAGACTTGTTGAAGCAAAAATTGATGATCCAACAAGGTCAAATTATGGCCAGAGCCGGACAACAGGTAATACCAATTATTTTTGGGTTAATTACTCACGGCAACCCTGAGATTTACCCTAAATTACACACTGACCCCCTATCTTTTGAAAATTACACTCCGCTCCCTCAGGTTTGTACCCGTATTTCACGGAGCCCCACAAAATTGATGAGGACCCTAACTCCGTCTAAAGATTCTCTGACACCTTACTTTTTGAATTTTTCATCCCCAAACTGTCTCCCTTTCTTGAATAAATACCCCCTTGCCCTTTCAGATTTTTCTTTTTCTTCTTCTTCATTATCTTTCCTATTTGCAGACCCATTTGTGATTTTTGTGGTGCGAGGTTCGTTGCTGCGTTTGGGTGGCGTTTGTTGGACTGTGATAGTCCATGAGACGGCAGCAGGGATGAGATTAGCATCGACTGGCGTTTGTACGGTGTTGATTGCGGCATTTGGGTGGCTGTTTTCCAGCCGGTATTGGTGGATGCCGTAGCCGTCCTGTAGGTAATGGCCGAGCTCCTGCAGCGCATCGATGTGGCCGAGAAAAGAGGCACGCGCACAACGCCACACCGGCTCGCAAGTCCTTGTCTTTCTTAGAGCCGCCGCTGCCATTGAACTGAATCACGGTCAGGGAGTAGAGTGCCAGCGCTTGAGAGCTAATCACCACCTTGGCCATTAAAGAGGCTCCACTTCCTCGGTTTTGGAGACAGTAAAACCGAATCTGTATGTGAACAATCAATCTCATTAATGACCGTATAAAAAAACCATTAAAATGCATAAAATCTATATTTTTAGAATGATTTTGAGAGTTCAAATATTGTTCACTCACCATGCCGAGTGTGTAATAGGCTTCAACATTTCTGGCATCAGCGCATTGTTTCAGGAAACGATGAGTCGACTCGGTCCAGTTCTTAGCTTTAACGGCAAACGTTTTCGGTGAAGCTTTAGATAACACAATGGGCTGAAAGACAAAGATCGTTTAGTCTCTTACATCTGTTTCCAAGAACAAGGAAAACAATCAGGCACAAGTCCAAAAAATCTAAAGCAAACCTAATCGTTTACGGTGAATTCTCACGTCATCAAGACACTGGTGAGATTGACAGGACAGGTGGCGGTGGAGCTGAGCTTGCATAGGATACATAAGACGAGATCGTCAGGCAAAGCATCGAAGAAATCACAGTTTTCGGCGGTCTCTGGCGACGTTCTCTGACGTTTGCACTTGCTCATCTTTTCTCCAGCGACGTCCCCCCGCCGCTTCAAAACCCTTTTCTCGCAGCACATGTTTACCGTGGGATAACAAAGTCCCCTCCTTGTTCTCATCCCTCTCTCTATATATACACCGAAATGGGGTGTTGGTTGAGAAAGGTGTTGTGCAGATGTGCCCCTTTATTCGTCTTTCAAAATTCTTCTGCAAGAGCGAGGAGCTTTATCAGAGACACTGTGTAGGTTGAGATTGGTAGTAGCAAGGCATTCTTTGCGGGGTGGTGGTCGCGGAGGTGTGGCGCGATGGAGTTCAATGCAGGAATGACCGGAGATGTCGTCGGTGGCTGGGTGTAACCCAAGAGCCAGACTTCTTGATTTTCCTTCAAAACCCAAGAGACACTGTGTACTTATATACGAGGGCAGAAACGTCTTTTTATGACCAGCCGTTAACCCCGTCAAAGAAATCTAGATTTTTGGAGTGGAGTGTAATTTTCAAAGATAGGGGGCCGTGTGTAATTTAGGGTAAACCTCAGGGTGCCATGAGTAATTAACCCATTATTTTTTAGTTGTTTCCCTTAGCATACCTACTGTTTGTTAGATCTCTTCCATGATTGTACCACTAAACCATAGCAAAAGGAGAACACTTTAACAAGGTAGATAATTACATAATGAGAGTATGAGTATGGAAATATGGAGTGCTTGAAAACGATTTGCGGAGAAGGAATTGTGTATGCAGCAAAAACGGGAAAAGAAATTTGATTACGAGGTATTGTGAAAAACATTTTAAATTTAGTGATAGTGATGTCATAAATGGAGAGCAAGCAATCAGATATCGGCAGGTACTTTGTACTTACTTCAGCAACAACATTGTCCACGTCTATTAACAAGAAGCAGGGGCGGAGCACCCCCCCATGACCAAGGGGGCCACGGCACCCTCCAAAATTTTAGAAAATTCATTTCTAATTTTTGAATAATGAGTAATTATATTTAAAATATTTATGAAAATATCATTATATTGTAACACTAATGTATTAAGATTTTATTTTATTGTGCTTTTGAGTCTTTGTGCCATCTACCGTCATAATCTTTATATTTTCGTTTCGTTACTCCATGTTCATTCTTCCAATTTTCAAATTTCATATCTTCAGATTACAAAGAAATACGAATATATTAATGTCAGTTCTTTTCTTATTTTAAATTCTTATAGTATTTTTACTTATATTTTACTATTGTTCTCAATACAATTAGTAATTGTTGTTGACTTAATTTAGGAACTTAAATAAATCACTATGATTGTGAAATCAAATGATTAGTATTCATACTGAGCAATCTGTTTTGCATTTAACATTTAGTGACGCGAATTCTTTTATGTTATTCATCAATTTTTTAAAAAATTTTTTGGGACTTCTTCGATTGCACTTTCTGGATCCGTCCCGACAAGAAAAGTGACAGGACAAGGAAGACAAGGCTGCCATTACTAGCTATTTGTGACTGCCATGTCTAGTACTATTTCCCTTTAATTTCCTTTGTTGCCAACTCCTGGATTTCATCAGCCTTGCAAGAGAGATTCTAATCAACATCTCTCGTATATTGGTTGGTTAAATAGTGCTTTACTGCAGGCCCCTCTTCTCTCTGTTTCTCAACTTGTTGAGCTCCATATGTGGCCCTATCTGGGTCTGCTAGTGTAAGAGGGTGTTTGGGATTGGTTATAGGATGGTCAAAGGGTGTTTGGCAATAAAGATTAAGAGATTTAATTCATCTCCAAAAGTTAAAAATTGATTCAATCCATAATCTTCAAAAGTGGGGATTATAAAATAATCAGTTTATTCATAATCAGGTTTGACCTTCTAATTTATCATCATATCCTCATATTTTTTACAAAAGACATCTCATACCCCTTAATTAATTATCTTAGATAGTTTCTAGAGTTTATCTCTTCTCCTCTTGCTAAACTCTTCTCCTACAGCTAGATAATCTTTTTTTTTTTGCTTAAGATAAACTTACTTATAATTTGGGGATGTTATCGTACTATGAGCAATAACGTGAGATTGTTTGTATTTTTAATTTAAAATAAAACGTAACAACTTCTATTTGTGCGTAAAAATAGTTATTTTAATAATTTATTTGGGCATTATAGTTGTTTACGAGTAAAAGTTATGTTAACGTTGTTTGGATATTAGAAAAGTATTTATTGAGTGTCCTCTATGGTCATGTTGTCATAGTGAAACTGATTTAAGTACTTGTTATTCAAACACTTTTTATAAATTTAATCTAGTTGACAATTACTTTTATCAAACAGCAAACTGATTATAATTAAATCAAATTTAAAAATTAATTAAGATTTAAACTGAATCTGTTTTTTTTAATCAATCTCAAATAGACTCTAAGTCTGCAGGGAAGCTATAGAATTTTGCGAGGCTTTTGTACTTTTTTGAGTTACTTTATTAGTATAATTATTGTTACATACTATTAATAACAGTATAATAATGAGGTATATATAACTTAAAATCTCTCGTATTTGTTTGTTCCTGAGGCTGGATGGATGGATTACTTTATTGATGTTTTGTTTGTTCTCCTCGTAGGATATGGTGCAAAAGTCCATGAACAAGTGGGTGGGTCTGTTGGATGTGTTATGAGGAAATGAGTGTAATGGAGCTAGAGCTGGAGCTGAAACAATGATTTCAAGGAGCAATGATGGCATAGGAAAATCCATTAAACACATGACTTTGATTTGCCGTATATATTACATAGTTTTGAAGTAATAGTTCTTGATTTATTATTACAATTCTGTTGAACTATTATTAAGCTTCGTACAAAGCGGTGTTGTGCTTCGTGTCGGTAATTCTCAAGGCGGAGAGGACATTGTTGCGTCCAACGTGCCTTCAACAAGAGATGAAAAAATTGATAATGACGACGTTGATGGGTCTGAGCACTAGTATGTTCTTGGTTGGTCCTATTATAATTGCTTAGCTCGTGAACTACTTGACTCATTTTTTTATTTTTGGTTCAAGACAATATATATTTAATGGAGACTTGACGGTTTTATTTGTCACTTTAATGTGATTGTTAGTTAAATGAGTTTTGGAATGAATTATGTTTATGGTTTGATGATATAATAGATGCGATTAAACGAGTTTTGGAATGAATTGTTTATAATTTGATTATATAATTACCAGGGACAGCAGGTTAAAATACAACTTATTGTTAAAATACAAATTAATTGTGATCGCTAATATTTAGCAACCTGGTCTCCGGCGACCGAATTTGCGACTGTCCTTTGCGGTCGTTATAGAGGATTAGCTACCGCCTTTTCATGGCGGCGGCCGCTAACACCCTCTGCTTCTTGCAGTGGGTTGGAACTATATATATTTATTGATAGACGACTAAGATTAGCTAGTGCATATGGTTAGTATAATAGGACAGCTACAGGTAGACCTGGCAAACGGGTCGAACCTCCGGGTACGAGTAAAATCTGATCGGGTACGGGTAATACCGGTCCGGGTAAAATTTACCCGGTTATTTTCGGGTAACCATTTGCTATACCCATACCTTACCCAGATGATCCAGGTAAATCCACGGGTAAACGGGTCATCTTTTATTTTTTTTAATGCAATATTTATTTGTTTATTTTTACAACTTCAAATAGTACTCTAACATCAAACAATTACACTTAAAAAGTCTTAAACCAACATTCAACCTCATATAAAATTAAAAAATACAATTATACAACTTAAGAACTAATTCCTCAATGTCCTTCAACTTCTTTTCAAAAGTCTTCAAATCAAAACTGTGTCTTCAACTTCACACGGTGTTTAACTTCAATTTGTATCTGCAAGTCATATACTAAACAAAGTTATTAATATCCACCCAAGCAGATTCAATAAATAATCCAAGGGGAGCTAATTCAATAAAAAAATTAGCAAGAGATCGTCGCCGATCTGTGAAACAACCCTTACCTTTTCTAGTATTCAATGTTCGAGTGTCGTAGATGAGAGATCGTCATCGATCTGCGACCATGAGGAAGAGATAAACGCCGATCTGTGACCGTGAGTAAGAGATCATCGTCGATCTGTGACCGTGGGTGAGAGATCGTCTCCGATCTATGATGTGAGCCGTGAGCGTGCGAGTGTGAAGCTGTGAGCCCGTGCGGGAGGGGATAGAAGGAGAGTCAGAGAGCGGCGGCGGTAGATGGAGAAGCTATCGGCTGGTCCTCAGTGCCATCAGTGGCGTCAGAGAAGGAGAGGCGGCGATGATGGAGTCTGAAATGTGAGAGAGAGTGATAGAATTTTGAAGTGAAACCTAATTAGGGCAAATCAGAATATATATAGCTCAACAACCGGGTAAAACTGGGTTACTCGTTACCCGAACCGGACCGAACCGAAAAAAGGTCCGGTCCGGGTACGGGTCCAGTGTCAACGGGTAGTATATTCGGCTACCCGTACCCACAATTTCTTAACGGGCCTGGGTAGACTCGCGGGTACGGGTAAAAAATTGCCAGGTCTAGCTACAGGTCACAGGACGGGTTAGATAGAACACCATACTCAATCAGAAACATTGCAAATTTAAAAAAAATTACTATACCCACCTTATAACCCAAAACGGCTAACATAACCTGCTCATTACTATATGTTATATATCTTCTAACATATACTAAAAGGGACAGTTCTCCTAAACATTCTGTTTCCAAAATTGTTCCTTTGATTTCATTCAAACTTCAAGATTGCCATGGTTTCATGTCTCAGGAGTCAGGAGAAACTTACACATGTTAGAGCAAAGGCTTGTCTTCCTTATCTTCTCTTCTGCTTTATCTTCTCTTCTTTCCTTTCTCTCTCCAACTAACTGCAGAATATTCTATCTCTGCTCTTCAGGAGAGAGTTACACGTGCATTTATTGTCACAACACCTGCTTTGGTTACAACCAAAGCTGCTCTTCCTTCTCTCTTAGTTTGCTTTATTTTCATTCTTTTCTTCCCAATTTTCTTCTACGTTTGCGTTTCTCTGTTCTCTTTCATTGCTTTCTCAGTCCTGTGGTAATCTTCTTTTCTTCCTTCTCTCTTGTTTTGCTTTATCCTCTGTTGCTTTATCTTCTTTCTTTTCTTCCAGCTTTTCCTGTGTACAAAACAGCAACTGAGGCTTCACCTTTTCTATTTGAATTGGAAGACAGTCCTCCTACGGTAATATTCTCTCTGATTTGTCTCTGTTCTTTTTCATTTTTCACTCTTACTCCTCTGATACAAATTTTGTCTCAGTTCTTTTCACCGAGATTGGTCTCTTTCATTTTATCTTCTGCATTTCAATGGAAAACAGATCTTGTAGCTTGTGTTAGCCACAAGGGAAGCCTTTGTTTTAGGAACTCCTGGTCTTTAACACACTCTGCTTTTGTATGGGTGTGGATGGGTGGGCTATAGGCTAGAATCATGGCCGGTATAAAATAAAGAAGATGGGGAGCCTTTTTTCAAAGTTTGAATAGGCTACTGAGGAAGGAAAAAGCCGAGGAATGGGATGTTAGAAATATTAGGAGCCGGTTGGATGGTTTGTGTGTGGGTGTAGCTGTATACTTTCAGAACTCCTCTCTGATTTGTTGTCCCTTTGACACTCTATCCATGCATTTTGGCAAAAAATATAGGGAACATTCAACGGATGCTAAATGATGCATAATCCAATTTCTTATGTAAACGCACCACTTGATCAACGAATGCTAAATTGAGGAAATACCATCTTAGAGGGTCCAGATAGAAGAAGAACAACCATTTGTTAAGGGTTTAACAATTTCTGTATTGACACAGCTGTAAACGAATACCCCAACATGTTCCTTCACACCAAGAACCTTCCAATGTAAAGTACTGGTCAAATTCCATACCCTGAATCAATAATAGAGGTCAGAAAACGTAGTACCATGAAACAAAAGGCTCAAGAATCAAATCCTTCAACTAAAAAATTTCATTTCAATGAGATAAAAGGGCAAAGAGGCTACATAGGGTCCAGGCCAAATTGCATAAACCTTTCTTTACGGTCAATTTTCTTTTAGAGATTATATCAATAACCCATGACAGCACAGTTGTAAACGAACACCCTAACATGTTCCTTTACACCAAGAACCTTCCAATGTAGAGTACCAGTCAAGTTCCATGCCCTGCAGTAGCCGACCTATATGATATCTTCCTAATCAATGAGCCAAAGGGACAGGAGATGGGCGAATGACTTCTTGGCTGAGCCGGGTTCTTTTGGTAACATGTCTTTTTATTTGCAGTTACGCACGAAAACAGAATCACAGTTCATTTATACATCAACCTGGTATCAGCTTGCTAGCAACCTAGTATCAGCTTGCTAGCTGCCTACTCACTCAATCTTTCCATCTCATCATTTACATGGGAGTCACTAATCTCCACTCAACTATCCTTTTCCAACCTGTAAAACACAAGAGGGCAGCTTCCAATTTTTGTAAAGTTGTCAGTTGGTCTCATTTGGAACAGCCTTCCTCCCAAATGTTATAAACAGTAATCACCACGACTCATTTCAGAGCATAGCTCTAAAGCTTTTCCTGCTAAACTTTAGTATTGCAAATTGTAATAGATCTATCCAGCTTCACATGTCCTGCATAATTTGCAACTTTACTCAATTTTTGGCCCAAATAAATTGAGAAAAGTGGCAAGTCATGAGCAAATGTCCATAGTTTCCTTTTGTTGCATGCATAGGCAGCTAGTATCATCAGAAATAATGTTCCACCCTCTGAGTTTATCCCTTGTGAGCACTCTCTTTTTGCAAACCATCCACGATGTCGTGCACACTTATGAATAGCTCCAGCAAAGCATATCAATTTCCACGAAATCATAGGCTCTGCTTTCTGCTTTAACTAATTCTGTGCAATACGTATACTAAATTTACCATTTGAGCATATTGTCCACCTGATTCGCTCATGGTTGTTTGACAATTCTCTGTTCCTTACCTGCTGATGCGACAATTTGAGGTTTTGTGATGTACCTGTGATATGCCATATCCCACTGTGGGAGGCTTTAGAGACCTTTAGATCATGTGAGCTAATAGAACTTTTTCAAATCTCAAGAATAGTTTGAGCATGAATTCTAAAGATGAGCTATGGCTGCTGATGCAAAAAAATTGTTATTGATGTTATTATATTTCCAAAATCTGAAGAATCTCACAACTGACATCTGAATTGTTCATAACACCACACGTGCATGATATCTTACACACTATCAGCTTTACTAACAGGAAAAGGTTTCCAAAGATTGTTGAAATGTGTACCTTTTAATAACTATAGATTTGCCTACAAAGACTAAGTAATCTAATAAAAATGGTTGAAAAGTATATGAAGCGGTTTAAAGAAATTGAAGGAATAAAACTTCAGGTATAGAATAGGTACAAATATGATCCTGAGAGGCTCGAACGAAAATTCCCCGATAAAGCTGTGTTCTTAAAATAAAGAAATTCTAAGAAGCAAGAATTTTACAGTAACTTATAAATAAAAGTACAATAAAAAGAAGCTAAACATAATAGCACAAATTGGGGAAACCGACTTGCCTCATCTCAGTATCATTGTACACTAACTGAAATGAAAGGCCATTTTTGGGACAACATTATCTTCTACTTTTTGTTACTGCTGCAAAACATATTCTTATTGATGTTGTTTTCTTCTTTTAACTTCTACTTGAGGTACATTCTCAGGACGACATGTTCCTCATCTGGTTGAACATAGGAAAAACGTAAGTGGTCACTTAAACTTTAAAGTTTCACAGTATAACTACTATAACTCATTCATTACTTGTGTACATCTTATGTTACATGTTCACGTTATGTTGTACATATTGTTCTCTATTGGTTTGATATTGTCTTAGTAATTTATGATTGCGACTATTTGCAAATTAGGCTAAGAAGAATGTTCAGCTTCTAAATATGCGTGTATCTACTAAATCACAACGCAAGCCAAAGGGAATAGAGAGGTTAATATATGCTTGTCCAAAGGCAAAGGTATTATGTCAATACAACAATATTATTACATTACTACGGCTAACTTTTACCTCTCTAACATTATCTTAATTTCTACATATAGAAAAACAACTTCAGCTTCGAAGAGAATATCAGAGAAATTATTATGCAAACATGAGTTCTGAAAAGAAAGCCGCCTTGCTCCAACATAAAAGAGAATATTATCATCTCCAAAAAAAAACCGGCTCATCCTCATAACATCCTGCTGTTGGTACTGCCTCTTTCAAGTTCTTCCCAACAAAAAAAAGCATTTGTTGCATTATATAGTTATTTCAGGTATTAACTCATGTAAATAGATACACAGATTTCTTCATTCTATGAATTGAATAAATATAGGAGATAGGTGCTCCGTAGTACTCCCTAATCCAACATCATCTCCAAGCCATACATCAGAGGAAAACTCTATTCAGCACGAAAATTTAACAGCTCCTCTATGTGTTGGTATATCCACTTGTTTCCATAAAGTTGCAACTCTTTCAGATTATGTTACTCTCTGTAATTCCTACGATACACCTCAATAGATATTCAAACGCTTCCATGTTCTCTACCATTTCTCTCTTTAATGTTGCCTCCTGCAGCCAATTACCACAACACAAGTAGCGTGTTGGACACCTGTGCTATGACAAACTCATCAGTTAAATGCTGTAAGCTATTCTATTTTTCGAACCTGTTAGGAGATTCTTATGTATTATTCTAATGTATCTTAAATTCATAGCTACAATACGGCATCCTAGAAGGGGGCGACAATGTCCTACCCATGGTATACCAGGTTTTGCTCCTTCAGTTCTATCAACTCCAACCTATTGTAAACATTGTAGTGTTAAGCTTTTCGCCCATGAAGCCTTTGGTTTCTGCTGTTGTAATGGAGAGGTCAAGCTTGCTACAAATTCTCTGCCTCTACCTCTAATGACCTTGATGTTGTATACTACTAAAGAGGGTCTGCATTTTCATCACTATATACGAGCATATAATAATATGTTCGCTTTCACATCACTTGATGTCGACATTTTCAGTCTCACATGTCTACACAATTCACCGTCGACGCATTTTGACTTGATCTTAAGGAAAAGGCTCCATAATTAGCTGAAAAGATAAATAACACAAATTTGCTATAACAATGTCTTTAGATAACCAGCCAATAAAAACAAAACAAAGAATACTGTGAGTTTGTTCTCTTGCTTTTCTATTTCATACATGCTTTACTTCAATTATTATTATTGAAATTTTATTTCATCAATAACTCCAAAAATTCAGCAGCTTAATGTGAAACATACACCAAAATCATAAACATGTCACCTATTCTTACTTATAGAACTATATTCACTACAGATGTCAATTGTCTTCATTGCAAAAGCAACCAATCAAATAACAACTCACTGTAATTCAAATCATTCTATTAAACATGTGTCATCCTTCTTATTTCTGCAAAAAACAATACGTGTACCTTCGTGTTCAATTTACTTACAGCAAAAAACAATACGTGTACCTTCATGTTCAGTTTACTTACAGCAAAAAACAATACGTGTACCTTCATGTTCAGCTTTGATTTCATTTTAAATCTCCAAATTGCCAACAATGACATCTCAGATTCCCACTTATTTACAATAGTATACACGCATGGTGTTGTGGACACCACCTGCTTTGCTAACAGGAATTCTCTGATGTCCTTGCTCAATTTCATATTTCTGTATGTGAAAAGAAGTATAAATATCTTGGTATATTTTTTATCGCTTTTACATTGGTGTTATTTCCGGCATGCTACTCTTCATAACATATTTACTTGCAAACTTGTTACTTTTTAATGAACTCATTTCGCAGGAACATCAGCACCTCGGCTTCAGTAGCTAATAAGGATAACACCAAGGATTGTGTCATCCTCAACCAACAGGTGTTGTTTCCATCTATTTCATTTATTTACGTCGTATTCAAAGCAGCCTCATTTCAGCATCGTTCTACAGAAACTAAAAACTAAGGGGAATTAAAACACAGCAGTATAAATTAAGGACATCAAAGATAGAATATTCTAGAGCGACCACTAAAAAAAAGTGTAGGAACCAAGATAAATTACAACTAAGCAGAAAACAGTAACCTTCATTTAGCAAGTAGTTGCAAGAAATCCCAACAAAAACATAAAGAATCAGTTAATAGCTTTGTCTAATACATGGGTAACATCTCAGAACATCAGGCAGCTCTTTTTTATAATTCATGCTCAAAATAATCTCCTTTCAATTGTAGAGTTGAATGTCATTAGGTGTATACTGTTACATGTGAGTATGTAAAATTGGGTAATAAGATAGAGAGTCATCAAGACACTCGGCCGGAGAGATTAGCAGTACTTAGTGAAATTGACCTTGTGACCCCGCGGCTCAGATAGTAAACTGGGTGGTTTTTCGTGCAATGTAGATTGAACTCAACCAAAAATTATAGGTTAAATAACTAATGTAAGGCAAATCAAGCAATGATAAGAACAATAAATAACCAATGCATATAACCAAGGCATACATGCCTAAATTCTGTTCTAGGCACTTGCCAGAAAATGAATAGAGGTTTTTATCATGAAATGGAAGGAATAGTTTCACAAATTGAATAGAATTAATAGGCTCTTAAAATGAAACCTTCATGGGTGTATAAAAGCCTAACGTAGCAAAACTGATTTTGTTTGAGTTGGCTTTTACTTCAAAATGCACTTTGCCCAGGTTGTTAACATTTCTTAACCTTGCATTGGACTTGAATTCTTGTAAATTTGGATAAGCATCTGATGCAATACAACTCTTCATATATATATATATATATATATATATATATATATATATATATATATATATAAACAACAATATGCATCCTCATACTCAGTTTACCAACAGTCGAAGATAAAATCTTTCAAACCATTCATGGAAACCACTCATATGATGCTATGACAACTAGACAACAGGACACGGCTCTGGAAGACAAAACTTCGTGTCATAGAAAAGAGGCATGCCCAGACATCCATATCAGGCACAACACAGTTTTAACGCTACATACTAGCCGATGAAGAGGTGAATTTCTTTTTATATGATATGCTATCATGTACACTCCTATACTTCTCATTGTTTTGGCATCAACTGTAGGGCACAAAAATCCAGGCAACAACATTTGACAGTGACTGGACATCGACAAAAGCTACTTCTTCTGTGAACGGAAATGTACGAAGAGCTCCTACCAGATCGCACATAGTTGATAATGACTATGTCATCATCCTCAACTCAAGTATCACCATAGAGAATGCAAATGACGCCAACAATGCAATAGCACACCTGAACAACTTGGTCCAGCATCAAGTACAGTGGAACAACCAACATGTTTGGTATGAAGCTACTCCTTCCTTGTGCAAGTTGATACCCAAATATTAAACATCTATTTCTTTCTATTTAACAGACATTCTTGCAATTGCTATTGAGGTACTATCAATAAAAACTATGACGTTTCGTTTCTCTGGAAGTCCAGGACGCCGTCAAGATATCATTCTGCTTGATCGAGCGTAACATTTTACATAAACTTATGATATCACCTTCTAAATGCTCAACTCCCTTTTTTCCAACAACCTAAACTACACTCTTTGTAGATTAAAACCCATCAGGCTAACCACATGGAACGAATTCGTCTTAGACGAATGTGAGCAAATAGCTGCCATAGTAAATGATTTTTCGGTCATACTTGCCACCAACGTCAAAGCTACTCCATACAATGGTATGCATTTCATTATTTACTAACACGAAACATATAGTAATGGTACTACAACATTCCATTTTCTGCCTCGTACAGGTTTGTCACTATCAACAACCACATCATCAACAGTCAGCATAAACAAAGACATACCTGAAACTATATGCTTGCAAGCATGGTAAGACTCATATGCAAAACATTACTTGCATATTATGATTGAAAATAACCTCACTTGATTTCCATGGGCTGGCATATTATGATAGACGAAAAATGAAAACATGACCGTCATCCGTAACATCCAAACTTCCAAACAGTATCTTGCAAATCCCATAGCCCTACAACATAGCAACCACGATCCTACTAATGAAGCAAGAAGCAGCCAGCTTGTTGTTACACCAATTGCCAAATTATCGGAAAAGGTTAGCTACCAAATACCTTTGCTACATACACTGTCTTACAATGGTTATCTTGAGTGATTACTTGTTATGTATAAGTATTCATGTACATTAGCATCACCCATCTTGTAGTCCTCACTATTACCTGAGTCTACATCTTGTAACAACTTTATGTGCTACATTGAACTCAACTGTATATGTTGCCAGGTTCACTATTGTAATATCCCAAACTTCGGAAGCCGGTTAAAAATATCATCTGGGCTCCAAAAAATAAACGGACGCTAATTTTGAGCAATACTCGGGTATTAGAAGCTTGTGGATGTTTAAAAGAATTTTGGGATAAAAATGTAATTTTTGAAATGTTGGGGGTATTTTCGTAATTTTGGAAAACTTTGGGAGTTAATTTGGAAATTTGAGAAAAATTGTGAGAGTGCCACCTCATATTTAATCTAACATGACTAAGCTATCTAAACAATTTAATATGAGATGGATAAGTGAGGATTTTCGGATAAAGAGAAAAAAAAATGAAAAGCCAAAAGAGGAAACTTTCCTTTTCGGGAAAGTTGAAGAACAAAACAGAGAGGGAAACAGGGGCTTCGACCGAGATGAAATCAAGGGAAGAGGGAGATGAATTAGTTGAAACTTCCGAAGGTATTCCTTCCCTTCGTGGTCTTAAAATTTGTTTGTGATTCAGTTGTTTGCGAAACTATGAGGGTCGTGTGTGTGTGTGTCCTTGATTGTGTGTGCTTCGGGTGTGTGAGTTGTGTATATATTGATGAATTCGGTACATATATGAGAGTTGGATGGTTTAATTATGTGATTAGGGAGCGATATTGTGTATCCAAGTGCATGTAGGATGAAAATTGGATGGACTGGTGGGTGTTTATAATGGGTGAATGAGTGCGCGAGTATGAATAGGAGCTTTGGCTGAAGGAAGAAGAGAAGTAGGTGCAAAAAACGTGAAATAGTAGGTGTTTTGATCGTGAATAGTGATCGTAATTGTCACTAAAGGTGGAAAATTATTTGGACAGTTTTATAATGAATTTTTATAAATAGTTTGGACCACAATTTGGCAAAGTCCAAAACTGTAACCCCTGATACATTTACGAGAACTACGCTCTGGAAAAGTTTGGGAATTTTTGGAGTCTGCGATAACTCGTACTCGCAAGTACTCATTTGATTTACTTATGGCTAATGCCGAACTCTGAATTTGGTATGATATCAGCATGTTCTTGTCCAGAAAACCCCAATATTGAACCTGAATCGATTGTTTGGAAATCTTGTGATGCTCGCCTATATTGCATGCTGAGCAATTTGATAATTGTCTATATCTATTCTTCCGGATTGTTGTGCTTAAAATTCGATAATAATTCGCAATCATTTTTGTTGTTTATCTGTGATTTTCTTCTAGAAAATTCTGATCCCTTCTAAAAAATTCTGAATACTGACTTATGTCAGTATGATTATTGTTATTGGAATCCGAATTGATTTCGGTGATTGAGCTTATGTTAAAGCTCACTGTTAGTGTTGATTTTTCTGTGTTTCTGTTCTGTGAGAGGGCATAATAAGGCTTGTCTGAATCCTGCAGGAAAAAACAGGTTAGTACCCAAGTGGACTAGTATTTTAGTACAGTATGCATGTGTACACTATATAAGCTTGTCATAATGGCATTGCAATCGCCCAGGATCAACATTGATTTTTGATTTTTAGCTAGAATGATTTGTACTTGGGTTGAAAGCCCTTGACAAACATTCATTGTACTTAGCTAGAAGGATTTGTACTTGTGTTGAAATCCCTTGACAAGCCTTTATCGTATTATCTTATTTGATTTCTGCTTAGGTTAAAATCCCTCAGGAAATCTTACTGTATTTGCGAAATGAATTTCTGCTCGGATTGAAATCCCTTGAGCAAGGAAAATTTCGTGGTACTTGGAAATGCTGACTTAAAAAGGATCTTCTATTGATCGTTTTGAATTTTGTTCTGATTGTTAATATTTATTTTGGCATCTATTTCTGATGAATTTTGATCATTTTAGGTAATCATTGAGTCTTGATCGTTCGAAGTGTTTTGAAGATCATCGTCGGTTGGATTTTTCGTGTTATAATCTCTTTTGTAGTCCTTGTACGACCTTATTGGGCTCTCAAAAGCTCACCCTTCGTTTGGCTCCCTTCTGCAGGTGATGATAAGCTGTAGCAGGTTCGGGAATGATTTAGAGTCTGAGTGAGATTCCGATGAGCCCATCACCACGGTATAGTAAGACCCCTGCATGGGTCTGTACTGTTGATTCATCCTTTAGGGATTCAAGTTTGAAAAGAACCTAGGTTTTAATGGTTTGAGTTCAAGCAGGTTTTGTTAAAATCTTATATTTTGGAGAATTCGAGTCGGTATCGGATTAGATGTTTTGAAGTATGTGGTTGTGTACATGATTTGACAGGTTTGATGTGATCCGGTAGGTTAACAACCCGAGAGTTCGGGGCGGCGAAGCTCTGGATTTCTGGGGACGTTACAACTATAAGCTAGAACATGTTTGTTTAATTTGTTGCTTCATATTACTGGCTCTTACTTATCATTTCCTTCATCTTCTCTTAACAACACGTGTCTCATCTTTGGTTTCTGGCGATAACATGAAAATCAAAGCAAATAGTCTTTCTATCCAACAACAAATACTCTTTATCTCTGTTCAATCACTAGTGTCTTAACCAACAGCAAAATGCAACATGGTTAAAAGCCAAAATCAAAGCAGCTACTCTTCCCCAGCGCATATGGTATACTACATGCAATAAATGCAATCGTTCAACCAGTGAAAACATTGAAACCACTTTCAGTTGTAGCTGCTCATCCGAAGACTCCATTGCCGTACCCAGGTAAATTGTCATCAAATTAACGGCAACTCTTATCGTAGTTCACACACATATTGATTTCTCACACACCAAATTCTAGACAAATGCAGGATCCAGTGCGAACTTATAGACAACACTGGAAGTCTACCACAAACCATCTTCAGAGACAACGCAGAGAAAATAATTGGAAAGACTGCTGAACAGGTGGCTGCCATGGACACAAACGAACGCGATGCAATCCTTACAAGCATCAACTTTCGAGCTTCACATAAGGAATATCTTGTCCAACTAGCACCACTTGCATATAACCCATCAACATCGTTTCCATCCAAATGGAACGTTAAAGAAATTGAGAATATCTGACTCTGCAGTGTCATCCCGAAAGAAAACACAAAAGAAGAAAATATAGATTATGTAAATACAATAACTATTATGCGTGTCCTATGTAATAACTAACACACTACCTGCAACATCTCACTTGTAAATAACATGTAAAGATTACCGTGGTGTCCTCTTCTCGATTGTAAATACTAACGTATACGACTGCATATACATCTGCCTAAAGTATTCCACGCGCGACGGCCGTGGGAACCTAACTAGTATAATGAAAATAGGCGTCTTTTCTTATTCGTATTTAAACATGGGAGTGGTGTGTCAGTCAGTTGTCGTACAGAAAAGCAACTCGAACGGGACCTTATCTTCACCAACCCCATCCTTTTCTACCCACGTCACCCCCTCTCTCTCTCTCTCTCTCCATCCCCCGCCTGCGCAACAAATCCTGCCAAACGAACACTTCAAACTCCGTTACGTCTCTCTTTTCTCTCCTAATAATATTTGTCTCTCCTGACAATAATTAAGCAACAACTCCTCTCCGAAACTCTTCCATTCATCCATCAAGCCATCAGCCATGCCTTCTTCACTCTCAGACTCTGCGCCTCATCAGACCCAGCACCTCCAAACCCTGCTGGAATCCGCCCGTCCCTTCCTCCGCGGAGAGCTCGAATCCGTCGACCAAAGCCTGCCGTCCCTGATCGCCGTCCTCCGATCCGTCGGCGCAGGCGAGTGCTGGCACAAGCACGGCAGCTTCCTCGACCACCTCGTCGACATCTACCGCATCCTCAAGCTCTGGAAGGCCCAAGACGCGGTCTGCCTTTGTGGCCTCTTTCACTCCGCTTATTCCAACTCCTACGTTAACCTCGCCATCTTCGACCCTTCCACCGGCCGGGACACTGTTCGGGGCCATGTGGGCGATGCGGCCGAGCGTTTGATCCACTTGTTCTGTATTGTCCCCCGGCAGAGCCTCATTCATGATGATCTTCTGTTCTGCTACGCTGATGCGGAACTTGTTGAGCACCTGGCGAGTTCCCAGATCTCGTTGAAAAATGCCAAGGAGAAGGATGTGTATGACGGAGAGGAAGCTTGGAGGAAGAAATTGCAGTCGCTTCTTCCTGATAAAGGTTCGTGTTGAATATGATTATTATTGACAATTGCAGCCGTTATTGTAACACTTTTTTAGTTCTAGCCTTCTAGGTAGCCCTATGGAAAAGTTTTGACTTTATTAAATAGTCTTTTGCTACAATTTCACATAGCAATTTTTAACTGTCCGAAAGTCATTTAAGACCATTAATTGTTGAATTTTGATTGTCTTGATAAAATTTCGACAAAAAAGCGTTTTTTATCCGAAATTAGGTGAGGTCTAAGTTGACGACACCTGATGAACTCGCACCTTTAACTTATTGCCGGTACTTTTTGTTACCGTTAATGTGGGATTGTGGGGAGATTTTTAGTGTTGAAACTCGTTTTTTCTTGGTTGGAACTCGTAGCCAAGGGTTGCAACCTCTAAGGCTATGATAAGTGCCAGATCAACGACGTCAGTGTACTAGCAAGCCTTACAAAGAACTGTTGCTACGCTCTTTAGGTATTACTAATTGCTTGCTACAAGGCAAGTTCACCCACTTTTTGCCACTTTATTGCGTAAATTTATTTGTAATCGAAAGATTTTAAATGGCGTGCTACAACACGTTTCTTTTTAGCAATCGAACAAGTATGAAAGAGCGATTAACCAACAAGTTGGATGTATAGATTATTTATTTATTTCCCTAGCAGCTTTATAATCTGCTTGCTCTACATGTGCTGAAATCCTATGCCATTCATGTCTGATCCAATAATTTGGGCTACTTTTAGCTGTATTGCCTAAGAAAGAATCACTTTTATTTGTAGTGCTTTGTTGGAGTGGTTCCCCGCAGTTGTAGGTTGCTTTTGTACTATGCTTTTTTACATTTATTAATGATGAAAGCTTTCTTTCTCAAAATTCTTCAGGCCTTACATTGAAGCACATAAAGACCGGGGAGAACGTCTCCATCTCACGAAGGGTGGTGGCCATTTTCCTTATGATGACAATGGCAGACTTCAGTGACCAGCTATTTGGTTTTCAGGACAATTTGTTCGGCAACTCTGACGGCCGGCTTGAATTTATCGGTAACAGTTTTGACGCGTTATGGCCCGGCGATGGCAAGCCTGGGTTATGGATGAACTCAATATCCAGAATGGGTGCGATATACACTTTAATAATTAGAGAAGAAGAGTTATTCATTCAAGAGAGGAAAAAGAATGGCAATGATGGGATGTTGCGAGAAAGAGACGAAGATATTGAACTTGCGATACCGCCGGTTTTTGATAAATGCACAAGGGTTTTGGATGCAAGGGAGCAGATAGTTGCAAGGGATTTGTACTGGGAAGCTGTTTGTCAAGTGTCTAAGAGAGGGTTGGAGGGGAATGAGGAGATGCTGAAGAGTTGTATTGAGAAGAATCCTTTTGTTGGAGAGCCTCATGTGGTGTTAAGTCAGATTTTTTTGAGTAAAGGGAGGTTTGAGGAGGCAGAGAAAGAAGCTGAGAAGGGGCTGAGGCTCGTGTTGGAGTGGGGGAGTCCTTGGGACAAGAGAACTTCATGGGAAGGATGGATTGCTTGGACTAGGGTTTTGTTGATGAAGGCAAAGGAGAGGTCTTGGCCACGGAACTCGTGGGGCATCCTTAATTTGGGACTTGTGAAGTGATTTACTAGACTACTATTGGTGCAATATTATTACCAGACATTTTAGTATTACTAGTGATAATGCAAGTGCATTGCACGTCAATATTAATGCTCGATTATTTTTTTTAAAAAAATTATGTTGGAGTTGCTTCGATTATCCTCAACTTTGTCAGATTTTTGTTCTTATAACTATAATTTAGTGCATTGACAATAATGGTATATTACGCATTTAGATACAACTTTAATTTTGTAATTTGTCATTAACACAATCAAATATAAATTTTGTAATTTGTCATTAACACCGTCAATAGGACATGTTATTAGCCTTTGACTCTTGTATTATATGTTTTTGTCAATAAAAAATCTTTTACAATATAGTGTTCTAGTCTTTAGCTGCATGTTTCGAAACATATGTGCTATGCAATAAAGAATTCAAAAGCCTCATAATTGAACAAGTCCGAGACAAAGATACATACTTATTCAGGCACAAGCTAAGCATAATGCTATGAAGTGAGTATTTAAAAGTTAAGAGGAGCTTTATATAAACTGAAACTTACGCGAATTCAGCAATATAGACCAAAAAAAAAGTGTATTTATCGTTTATTAGCATTACCAGTTTGTCGTATATACCCCCCATTGCCATATTTTTTAAGATTTATCTCATAAGTAAGCTTCAGGTATCATGTGTCGTTAAATGAACAAAATTTTCATAGGTTTTGGTAACCTCACCTTGTGCATTCGACCATTTTTTTCTTCTTGATTTTATTTTCACTCTAATTAACGAACATTTATAATATATAAGTATACGTTTATAGAGACTGCCATCATTATGCCATTGATGTCTTGTTGGAATTTTGTATGCATAAAGACATATGGTATACTTAGAGATAGTGTAGACTTGGATCTTCATTCTTTTTAAAAGAAAATAAAGCTCGTAGGGGAATCAGAAAATGAACGACTAAATGAGGCAAAAAATTAGTGGAAAGGGAAAGCCAAAAGACTTAAAAATAAACATTTGTCTTTTGACAATAGAATAAAAAGTATTGTTGTTATTGTAGTCAAAGGGATATAAGAGATTGAACAAGAAATAAAATCATGAATTGCCCTTATATTGTCAATAATTGTATTGTAATTATGCTATTGTTATGTACTTATGTTTCCATATAAATCAAGAATAAATGGGACTTGAGGAACATTACGTAAATACTAATGAGTGTTTAAGTTCGATGAATGTTTTAGAGCAACTCTCTAAAGACATGGACAGAGATATGAATAACAAAGATATAGACATATGCTTTGGAAAAAGGACCATGCATCTAATATTTGGCAATGAACCTAGGCGAGAGAAATCATGAATCTAGCGGTAAGAGATGAGAAATCATTCCAAATTCATACCAATGACTCATTAAAGCCAGCAACTAAGGATACTGATGGCATTAGAAAAAGTTTGAAAGGTGTTTGTATCCAAAAATTGACACTCATCTACACTTTTTTTTTTTTTTGATAAAAATGAAATAGCATAGATAAAGTGCCTTGTGAAGCAATTACAAGAGTTTGTCCAACGGCAGATAAAGGTCTCGTGACTCTGTGTATACAATACTAGAAAGATCAGAAATTCAAAGATTACCTGTAGACCCTATACACATTATAATTATCGTACGCTTTAGCTAACTTTAAGTAACATGCCAAGGCCTAAGATACAATTTAACACGTAGTAAATAAAAAAACATAAAGATACAACACAATATTATAATGAGGAGGACAACTGGAACCGCAGTAAACAAAGGTGTAC